>CM069867.1:45183944-45723944 GCA_036172795.1 Pelodytes ibericus | reverse complement strand
AAGCCTATATTAGCTTAAAGGGACACAACCACCAAAAAACGAAAAAAAGTTGTTGTTTTTTATTTTGCATTGTTGGTTTCAGATATGTCTTTTGTTTTTGTTATGCAAATGTATTTGATGAAATATTTTACTAAACAAGTGTGACTGGGAACTTCCATTTTGTGAAATAGAGACTTTACAGCACCAGTACCTCACTTTCGGGCTGGGGACACAGAATGCTGTCTATAAGTGAGAATTCTTACCATAGACTTGCATTAAATGGGAGGGTAATGTAACTATTACATAAAAAGGGGGTGGAGTTATGATTACACAGGAGCCAGTAAGAGAACAGAGGTGTATCTTCTGACAACATCTTGCAGGCATTGGCCACAGTTGCAAAGTGAGACTTGCTGGAAGATTTTGGAGAATCTTGCATCATGGGTAAAATTCTAAAAATGGATGCTGGAGATAGACACCACATTTTATTTTTACTTTTATATGCAATTAATTCAAACAAAGAAGACAAAAAAGTGGCATATGTCTTTTTAGGTAGTCCCTGTAGCATCTAGAGTTAGGGTTAGAATAATGGTTAGGGTTACAGTGAAATTAGGGTTGGCATTAGGGTTAATGTTACAATTAAATAAAAATTAGAATAAAATAGAGTAAGAATAGAGGGTTAGTTAGGTTTAAATTTAGGGTTAGGGTTAAATTTAGGGTTCAGGTTGGGGTCAAAAGGTTAGTAAACAAAAAACACTATTTTTGGTTATTGGCCTAAACTCGCAAAAGAACAGAAAAACATGGAAACACCCATATTTAAATGTGTAAATGATTTTTTAGGTCAAAGATGTTTTAATATTTTATGATTTTTTTTGTAGTAAATTATGAAGATATGATGAACATAATGGTATCTTACGAAAGCCCTTCTTATGGCGATAAGAACAATATATAATTTGAGTGGGTACAGTAAAAATATTACAGCTAAACACAAACACCCCAGAAATTTCAAAACCACCCAAGTCACCAAGGGAAAGACAAGGTCAAAAGGTCATGTCTCTAAGGGGTTAAGGAAGCACTACAGACAGAGCCTGCAATCTTGTTCTAATGCTTGAACTGAAAACATTTGTACATTCGAGGACTTGCCGACAGCTGACGTGCCTGGCACGTCATGCACTAAATGGAGTAAAGAAAGCGACCAGCGGTCGCTTTCTTTACTCTAACGGTGTTGCTACAATGCCTCTAGGTAGAGGCATTGTGCAACACCCCCCAAATGTGCAGGGGCGCGCTACGATCACTCCACGGAGTGATCGTAGCAGCCATTTAAAAATGGCTGCGCCCGCTGCACACATGTGCTTAGAAAGCGAACGATCGTTCGCTTTCTAAGCATCTCCGGTGTTGTTAAAGTGCCTCGCCAGCGAGGCACTTTACAACACCGTGCTGCTCCCCAGAGCCGATGGTGGTCGCTCTCCTGAGGCAGCGTACAGGCAGCGTTTCCCTTCTAATGGCAAGAGCATCGGAAGTGAAAGTATTTTTCAATCGATGCCGGCACAGCAGATCTATGTGATCTGTGTGCAGGCATGTATGGTAAGTGCTCTGATGAGCACTTATCATACTGTCAAAGGCAATATTAGTAAATATTGCCTTTGACAAGTATTGATCTGCCTCCCTCACCTTACTACTTTTAGTAAGGGAGAGAGACAGATCAGATCAAGTAAAAAAATAAAATAAAATAATAAAAAAAATATTTAATAAAATTTTAAACACCAAGGGCTTTTATAAAAGCCATTTAACCCCTTCCCTGCCATTGATCGCTGTGTACGCAGTGATCATACACAGCAGCACATTTTTTGCTGTCTGTGCATTTTTTAGGGGTTATTTTTTTTTACTGTAATTCATTACAGTATAAAAAAAGGCTCTTTTAAGAGAGATTAACCCCTTTCTTGCCGTAGATCACTGCCTAATCAGCGATCTGACGCAAATGCAGCAATCTTGCTGCAGAAGCATTTTTAATTTTTTTAAAACTTTTTTATTACACCCGTCACGTGTTAATTATACCCGCTAGGGGACTACGTTTAACGTAAAAAAAATTTTTTAGCTGTCTGAGCGCATGTATAGCGATCAGTAACAGCTGATAAGTGACAATGGCGGGTTGGCGTTTGCTCAGATGAGCATCACCATTCGTCTGGTTAGATCAATATGTGTAAATATTTGATCTGACCCGTGTAGATCTGCCTCCCTCTCACTTGAGTTTTAGTGAGGGAGACAGAGCTGTATAATGTAAGTTTTTAATTATAATATATTTAATAGAATTGAGACCCAAAGGCTTTTATAAAAGCCGTTTCCAGTATTTAACCCCTTCCCTGCAATTGATCGCTGTGTACGCAGTGATCTTACACAGCAGCACATTTTTTGCTGTCTGTGCATTTTTTAAGGGGTTATTTTTTTTTACTTTGATTTATTACAGTATATCAAAGGCTCTTTTAAGAGCTATTAACCCCTTCCTTGCCGTATATCACTTCCTAAGCAGCACATATGGTCACTGCCTAAGCAGTGCATATGGTCACTGCCTAAGCAGCGCATATGGAGCAATCTAGTCGCCGAAGGATTTTTTTTTTGCTATCAGCATTTTTTTTGTCAGACTCACTAGGGGTTAATTATACCCACTAGGGGATTACGTGTATTCCTTTTGAAGCTGTCTGAACGCGTGTATAGCGATCAGTAACAGCCGATCAGTGGCAAAGGTGGTTTGGTGATTTCTCAGATGAGCATCACCATTCGTCTGGTTCGTAAATATTGTTCTGACCCATATGGATCTGCCTCCCTCTCCTCACTTGAGTTTTAGTGAGGGAAAGAGACAGATCTGTATAACATAATTTTTAAATTGTAATAAATTAAATAAAATGTTAATAAATTGTGAGTCCCAAGGGCTTTTATAAAAGCCATACCTTTTGTATAGTGTAGTGTATTAACTCCTTCCCTGCCACTGATCACTGCACAGCAGAAATTTTTTTCTTGTCTGTGCATTTTTAGGGGTTAATTTTTTTGTACAGTACTACAAAGGCTCTTATAAGAGCTATTAACCCCTTCCTTGCTCTACATGTTCAAATTCCAAGTTTGAAAATCAAAAAGCGCACCTCTCAAATGTAGCCTTTCAACCCCTAACAAAGCTGACAAAGCTATGCATGGGTGGTATCCCTGTGCTCGGGAGATGTTGCTGAACATATATTGTGGTATTGTTTGTCAGTGACACATACCGAAATATGTGAATTTGTGTCTAAAGTGCAATGTATGTGGGAAAAAATACACAATAAAATGACTACCACAAACTTTGACAAAGGCTGGTGGCAGAATTGGTGCATGGAAAGTGTTAAAATAACACCATTTAAAATAGCCTAGGGTGTCTACTTTTACAAAATATATACTTTTTGGGGTAAAATACACTGTCCTACTTAAAAAAAAGTCCCAAATGAAAGATGGGCTCAGGCTGACTACACGTCAATATTCCAAGTTGAAAATGCGCACCTTCACAATGTGGCCCTTTTAGCCCCCAAACAACCCAACAAACCTATGCATGGGTGGTATCCCTGTACTCAGGATATGTTGTTGAACACATATTGGGTTATTGTTTGGCAGTGACACATACCAAAATCTGTGAATTTATGTCTAAAATACAATATTTGTGAAAAAAAACCACACAAAAATTACTACCACAAACTTTGACAAAGGCTGGTGGTAGAATTAGTGCATGGAAAGTGTTAAAATACCACCATTTGAAATAGCGTAGGGTGTCTACTTTTAAAAAATATATGGGTTGATGGGGTAAAATACACTGGCTGGTTTCAAATATGTCCCAAATGGGACATGGGTGCAGGCGGTCTGCAAGTCAAAATTTTAATTTGGAAAACCAAAAACTGCACCTACCAAATTTGGCCTTTTACTCCCCAAACAACCCAACAAACCTATGCATGGGTGGTATCCTTGTACTCAAGAGATGTTGCTGAACACTTATTGGGGTGTTATTTGGCAGTGACACATACCAAAATCTGTGAATTCATGTCTGAAGTACAAGGTTTGTGAAAAAAAACCACAAAAAAATTACTACCACAAAGTTTGACAAAGGCTAGTGGTAGAATTAGTGCATGGAAAGTGTAAAAATACCACCATTTGAGATAGCCTAAGGTGTCTTCTTTTAAAAAATATATGGGTTGATGGGGTAAAATACACTGGCTGGTTTCAAATATGTCCCAAATGGGACATGAGTGCAGGCGGTCTGAATGTCAAAATTTTAATTTGGAAAACCAAAAACTGCACCTACCAAATTTGGCCTTTTACCCCCCAAACAACCCAACAAACCTATGCATGGGTGGTATCCCTGTACTCAAGAGATGTTGCTGAACACTTATTAGGGTGTTATTTGGCAGTGACACATACCAAAATCTGTGAATTCATGTCTGAAGTACAAGGTTTGTGGAAAAAAACCACAAAAAAATTACTACCACAAAGTTTGACAAAGGCTGGTGGTAGAATTAGTGCATGGAAAGTGTAAAAATACCACCATTTGAGATAGCCTAAGGTGTCTTCTTTTAAAAAATATATGGGTTGATGGGGTAAAATACACTAGCTGGCTTCAAATATGTCCCAAATGGGACATGGGTGCAGGCTGTCTGCATGTAAAAATTTCAAGTTGGAAAACAAAAAACTGCACCTCACAAATTTGGCATTTTAGCCCCCAAACAACCCAACAAACCTATGCATGGGTGGTATCCCTGTACTCAGGAGAAATAGTAGAATCTATTTAGCATGTTTTTTCGTTCGCTATTGTCGATGAGGAGAAGTTGTTTCAAATAAAAACAAAGAAATTTGTGTATTTTTTTTTTTTTTACCATATTTTATTATTTTTTTTAATAATATGATAAGATATGATCAAAAAGATGGCATCCATAGAAAGCCCTTCTTGTCCCGATAAAAACAATATATAATATGTGTGGGTACAGCAAATGACAAAGAAGAAAATTACTGCTAAACACAAACAGCACAGAAATGTTAAAATAGGCATTGTCCAGAAAGGACAAAAATGTTTCAAAGGCTCTGTCCTTAAGGGGTTAAATAAAAATTAGAATAAAATAGAGTAAGAATAGAGGGTTAGTTAGGTTTAAATTTAGGGTTAGGGTTAAATTTAGGGTTCAGGTTGGGGTCAAAAGGTTAGTAAACAAAAAACACTATTTTTGGTTATTGGCCTAAACTCGCAAAAGAACAGAAAAACATGGAAACACCCATATTTAAATGTGTAAATGATTTTTTAGGTCAAAGATGTTTTAATATTTTATGATTTTTTTGTAGTAAATTATGAAGATATGATGAACATAATGGTATCTTACGAAAGCCCTTCTTATGGCGATAAGAACAATATATAATTTGAGTGGGTACAGTAAAAATATTACAGCTAAACACAAACACCCCAGAAATTTCAAAACCACCCAAGTCACCAAGGGAAAGACAAGGTCAAAAGGTCATGTCTCTAAGGGGTTAAGGAAGCACTACAGACAGAGCCTGCAATCTTGTTCTAATGCTTGAACTGAAAACATTTGTACCAACGGCCCATGCAGCACCATTCCTAGGTACGCGTGATGTCACAATTATGTGACAACAAATAATTTTATAGGGTCAGGAGAGCGTAACATTTCTCGATGTCTGAATCACGTTTATAACTCCTATGTGGGGGGGGGGAAATATCTATTAATATGCTCTTATTAAACTGTAGATGCAAATTTATTTTAAGGAAATGCTTTTGGAGGGGGAAAAAAAAATAAATCTAAAAGATAGTTTTCTATTTAAGATACATTATAGTTCAAGGTCACTCAGCATGAAATAGAGCTTAGTTATGTAACATGAGGCGGTATATTCATGCAAGATTTACAGTTTTGGTAAACTAATTCAATGAATCCAAGTTATCCAGGCTGAGATAACATGCACAGTAACTATGGTATAAAAAAAAACAAAGTTCAAGAAAAGACCTTAATCCCATTGTTGATCTGCAAATCTATGTACAAACAAAGAACACATTAAGTTAATAAACACTGACGTTTAAGCAAATACTAGAATATGTATGCTATATAAGTGTTATTGTTTTAGTTAAATAAAACAATTTAAGTAGTTCTCCAAATATTAGTGATTGACCTATGAAACTAAAATTAGTTCGGGTATAGCCGTTTTACTAATGTGACAGGTTATTCAAAATATGAAATCTTCATCTAGTTGCAAATATTAAAGATGATAACTACCAGCAAGAATGTATATTTACATGTACTGAGTCTTACTGACTTGATTTAAATCAAGTCCACCCTGCACATTACACAGCATTGCTAAATTCCAGTTTAACTCACTATATCCTAAGCGACCACTGAATTAAAGAAGTAAGAGTCAGAGAACCTCAGGAGTAACTTACAGGGGCCTGCTAAAGTGGGTGTTTTTGCGCTTTCTTACTTAATTTAAAGTGATTGTCAACATAAAGTTTACTTTTACTGTGAATATAGAGAATAAGAAAACAAACAGATATATACATTGTGTTGGTTAAATTGCATAAAAATGCAGAGAATAAGATAATTTGTTGTGTCTGTGGTGCTTATGACATCACATGGTGGCTTTTTTCAATGGAAAATGTCTATTTGCCTTTCTAGCCACCATGTGATGTCATAAGCAGGAGACGACAAAACAATGACAGCCCGGAGTGATAGACTTAAAACATCACCCTGGTGTGTGGTCAAAATGGCATCAAAAGGTCAAGTCCACTGTCCAGTTTATTATACTCCAAATAATAAGGGCCATCACTCACTATGCATTCCAAGTGCCCCCAGGGTTGTACACTCCTTATGTTCCCTTTGGTCAGTTATTTACTGTGAGCTATCAGGAAACAATGTAACTGGGGTTTTCTGTAGTTTCTAAAAAAGATTCCATGGACCATACTGCAGGAACATTCTACATTCCCCACAACTGAACTCAACAGCTTATCATATTAAGGATAGCCAATAGGAAGTCAAGTTGAAGTAGCAATCCAGCAAGTAAGTTGTATATGGACTTGGGTCAACATGGTTTTAGCTTATCTGTAATATATCTGAGAAACATGTAACTTAAAGTGTGAATATCCTGCTAGTGCAAAGATGTCATCATGATTTGCAGACAGTCATAGTTCCCATGCTTGACAAGCTTTCTCTGCCAAGCGTATAAGACAATTATGACAATAAATTAAAGTGGGGAAAAAAAACAAATAAACTTTGGCTAAACTGGCAGAAAATTGCTATGATTTTCTTAAAATTAAAAAAAAAAAATAGTTTTAAAAATAAAACATTCTAGACCCATAACTTGGCCCACAGACAATAAATCACTAGACATAAGTCAAGTTAAAGATTATTTTACCTGAGCAGCTCTGGACAGATAACTTTTGGAAAAACCTGTATTTCATCTTACACACATGATTTATAATAACATTCCCTTTATTACAGTCTATAGCCTTAAACAAACGTTTGTATAACATAGTCTACTGTCATTCAAGCAAATCATTTTAAATACACAATTCTGCTAAGAAATTCAAGTCAATAAATAGCTTAACAAGTCTTGAGTTTTGTCACCATTATAAAATGGGTAACAGAGCCTGCTCATCCAAAGTGTAGGCACCCAGGGTACAAAGTTTCACAGACTGAGGGGGTCCAGCTGTTGGACTATGGGAGTCAAAGGAGTTCTGTCATTCCACGAGTCAAAGTGAGATGCTGAACCAAGCAGTAGGACCCGTCATTGTTAGTAAATGTGTGGTAATATGGTGATTTAGTCACACTTGATAGCCAGGCTTGGCATCACGTCACTGTAGAACAAAGAAAGCACGCTCTCCACAGGGGAGAGAATTCAGGCTCACCCCTGCTGGCAAAGTAAGTATACTGTATCACTCCTGTATTCCAGGTGCTCAGGAGAAAAACAGCCGACCAAGCTGCAATTTCAGTTACGAACATGAAGAATTATACCGGCTCTCTTGAATCCAGTGTACAAAGTAGATTTAATGAAGGTATAAAGTGTACATGAATATTGGAATATAGCAAACCGTTAACGCGTTTCGCCCCCAGTAACGTTTAACCATAAGTCATATGTTATGATTAAGCGTTACTCGACGCAAAGCGCTTAAAGTGTTTGCTATATCCCTATGTTCATGTGCACTTTATACCTTCATTTAATCTACTTTGTACACTGGATCCAAGAGTGCCGGTATACTTCTTCATGTTCGGAATCACGTCCCTGTACACTAGGCACTAGCAAGTTCTAACCACCAAATAGGCACAAAATTCCTTGTAATATACAGCTTAATATAAAACAAAATCCAAAATGTTTACTAAATAATAAATGGAACGGCTCAAGCCTCGTCAGAGTTGCACAATCTCGCTGTCTCTTTTCTAAGTACTCAGTGTATTTACGCTCAGTCTGGATCACTATAATCAATTCTCTCCAGTCACATTACAAAAGTACAGACAACTCTGCGAGACAATTCACACTGATACAATCCTGATCCAGTCCTACACACATAGACGTCCTGTATTTGTTTCTACGTTATTACTTTAGTCTCCACATTCACATTATAAACAATGTTATCTGATAGAGTCCCTTTAATGATTATAAAAAAAAGTAGCAGTCAAATAAATTCTCATTGTTGTATGAAGGAAATGCAGAAACACATATAAATTTGGCTTTATTTATCACTGGGGTTTTTTTTTTCCAAATTACAGTGTTTTGTATTTTTATGTAATAGTGTTTTACCCCATCCTCCTCATAGTTACTATATAAAGAATCAACAGCAATAGTAAAATGAAGAGTAAGAAAACCGTTCCATTTTGTGATGTAATGGGATCTAAATAGTTACTAATAATAGGTAAAAAAAAAAATAAAAAAAAGTCTCCAAATGTATATTTCCTTAATTAGTGATGCTTCGTCTCTAGGAATTCTGAACATTCTCCTCCCATGGGACAAGCTAAACATGTCGCACAGGTTAAGATGCCAAATTCATTTGGAACCAGGACAGGAATGATTATATTTCACACTAAAAAACAATGTAACCAACTGATCCAAGAAAAGGTGCTTGTGGCCGGAAACAGGAATGAACAATAGGCACATAACAAAAATCTATACTAGTTACACAATTAATGTGGATTAGTAATTAAAGGTTTTTTATCATAAACTTTCACAATCTCTTTTTAGTATCTCTCATGTTGGGATCTCCTCCTTTAGCCAATATTTTTGTCTCTATCCCTATGTAAGCAAGTATGTTTCTCTTTTTGTCTCCGATTTGTGGCCATTCTAAACGTCGGAGTGCCACACTTGGAGATTTAAAATATATTTAATTGTTCTTTGCTTCAGACTAAGTGAACATTATACATTAATAATATGAACACAATTTTAAACCATGGGGCATACTGCAATAAATATTGATCTCTCTTCTCCAACACACATAGGAATAACCTTTTCTGCACTTGTGAAAGTGGGAATAAAAAAGTCAAACTGCCATCAGTTCAACCTTGCTTTAAATATCTGCCTTTGTTATGTTTAATAAAGTACATACTATTATTCCTTACATAACACACAGTGTAAAAAGGTTTTTCTTCCATGCAAGACACCTTAAAGTCCTCTATTACTTTAAAAACAGTATGCAACTATGAAAAAATTGCAGTTTGTATATGGTAACAAGGAAAGCAAAGCTGGTAACTGTTGCGCCATCCTAACTTCCTTCCACTGTAAGTTTCCTCATTTCCAAACAATACCAACCAAACAGTAACACAACACAGGGAAACCACAAGGGCATCCCACGGCATCAGCACTTATCTGCTGCCTCAGATACAATGATATATAGGTGACATATCTATGCAACACAACATACGTTGGCAAACAATTGTATGCAAAAAAATATCTATACATTTCTTTGTGTCTGTTATGCAAACAAACATGATATATGTACAATAAGACAATTATATAAACAATTAATGATTTTGACCTTTCAGCAGTCCTAGAGCAATGGACTGACCTGAGTTTATATGTATTAGATTGTTAGTGATATAGCTGTCTGTTCTAATCACTACATTTGCTGTCATTTTATTTAATGCGTGTATAGTTTTTGCAGTGCTTTGTGCTTTCAGGCTACCACAAGTTAGCAACAGCTACAGTTTGTAATAGTGAACTGCTGACTAATGTACAGATTGGGTGTCTGTAAAGGCAGATCTGGTTAACCTGTCTGAATTAATTCCCTCAGTACACCAAACGGGAGAACCCTTTATACATTTCCAAATGTCAAGTTTATGTGGGTTGGTGGGAAGAGTTAAATTTGTAGTTTAACACTGGTTGCAAAAATATATTTGTGGCTTTACATATTAGAAGGGCACTTAATGTTTGAGTGAAGGGAGTACTTACACAGTCACCAGTCTGTGCTTGCTAAAATGAAAGCTAGCGAACAATGTTTAGAAAATACCAAAACAAATTAAATTAAAACAAAAACACAGAAACAATTATCTTGTACTATGAACACAGAGAGGCAAACTAGATATAAATCAAGTGAATGCAGGGAAATATAATCATATAAAAATATATTTTATTACATTTTACAGGATTTGTTTTGCTGAGTGGAATATAGTAAAAAAATTAAAATGTACAGCAATGTTGTATGATCTTTGTCTACATGTGTATTCAGTGGCTGATTTTGTGTTGTGGTTCTAGATAAGTACACATGATGTACGTATCTAGGACCACAGCACAACATCAGCCATTGTGAAGAATGTTAAGGGTTTTCCAGGAACCATAGATTAATTCTTGAACATTTCTAAGATCCTCACCTTCTGTCACAGTTTATATCGCTTCACAGGAGCTACTGTAAACAATGGGTAGCAGAGGCATTATTAAACACAAATCTACACATACCAGATGAGTTGCTTTTCTCACAGGAATCCTATACTTGAAGTGCCCCACCGCTGCAAAGGATTCTGGGTAGGCATATGCAAATAAGGTGAACAATCACCTTTTTTACATTAACATTTATTTATATAGCTGAAATAATTTATGTAGAGCTAGGTACGGAGCATGGTTGGGGACTTCGTACTAAGTTAGACGAACAAGAACAGACTGGTACAGGAGATAGAGTCCTGCGAGCAAGCTTAACATCTTTTTGCCTCTAATTCCACATGGACCCCACACATGGACCCCACAAGGCAAATGCCTGCTGTACAAGAAAGCCTTTAATAATGGCCGGGGACAGAGGTGCTGAGCCAGATAACCACTCATGGACAGATGTTTTGACAACTGTAAACACTGATTACACTTCCTTGATCCTCATTTGAATCCATAGTCTCAGTGAAGTCGAAGGTCCTGGAAGTACTTACCTTGTGCTCAAGGTCACTGTTACCGTGGACTGGTGGGCAATAAAGGCATGCATGATCTCTTTACTCACATTTTGAATGAAAATAAAAAGGTGGGCTACAGGGGGGGCAGAACAGTCAGTAAATGTTCATCTAGAGCAGGGAAGTCACATGTGGCATTATCATTTAACTCACTGAAATATAACCAAACAAATAATAACAGTATTGTGCTGACCATCCTGATGCATCCAAATTCTGTGGGGGCTAGCGTTCAACACTATTGTCTATAGCAATTTAAATGCATGGGTCTAAAAATCCTGGACATGCCATCACTTTAAATAGTCCTTATTTTAGATTTAAAAGGGAAGCCTAGCTTGTTTTCTATATGTTGAACATGATTCTAATTTATGTGACTTATTTTTACTTTAAAACAATTCACAGTTCTCCTGTAATTCTACATTGAATATAATTTCACTGCTGTTTAATAAGGACGTTTTGGAGAGATAGGCAGTAATGTTAAAGCAACAGCAATAACGCTATTACACTTTATTTGTGGTGTTTAGAGTTCAAGAAAAAAAATGATAAGACAGAGCAGTTTCTTTTTGTTTACTTTACACAAGGGGTCGGTAATCTCTGGCCCTCTGGCCTGTGTGGCCCACCAGCCAATATTATCCAGCCCACAGACCCCAAACCAAACAAGGCATACGTCCCACCGAGTTCTATCTCTGGCTTGCTTTTCATCAGGATAATGGGATTCAGTACTGCGATCCTGCGCTCACCACCTTACTCCAAAGAATGTGTACTGCGCATCCACTAACTTGTGTGCATGCGCAATAATCTTGCCTCTTTGAGTGACAGCATTACTGCACATGCGCGGCAGAGCTGACCCTTAACTTCCTACGATCCGCCTTACCCCAGCAAGACTTTGTTTTACACAATGCAGTAGTTATGTAAAAACCGACGCAGCCTGGACATATAGCTTAAATAAAACATGCAGAGGATCTTAATAAAAACATTTCACAGCTATATATAATTTATATCCACATTTTATTTCAATATGTTTAAATGTGTTATTTTTTTTAAACTAGCATGCCTCCCAATTTCCCAATTGTCTTGGAACTGGCAGGATAGTACTGACTTGTGACCCTTGTTGTTCTGGGATTTTTCTGGTAATTTAAATGTTCTGAATGCACATTAGGCATGTAACAAAAATAATTCATGCAAACGCAAGGGCGTTCACTTGCAGGAGTGATTTGTAATGACTAGCCTGGTTTTATAGAAGCCTAGTGCAGAACAGGGGGATCCAACATGCAGCCTATTGGCCAAATGCGGCCCATCTGGCTAAAACGCCCATAGTATGTAAATAAAAAAATGTAATGCAGTCCAATACGCATACGCATTTATGATCTTGTGTCTCACTTAAGAAAAACAAACATTTGGATGCAACTAGTATAGAAGTTACATGCACTTGTGTCACGGTAGGTCAGTGGAATACCAGCAATATTCCTGGTAGTCCACTTGCTATGTGACTCCAATTATCAGATTCCTCTGGTCTTTTTATTTCTCCCATGCTTCCCACGCGTCATCGGCAACACATGTTGCTGTGGGTAACTCATTTTATCTACATTGGGCCCCTGAGTTAACTGCAACTTTGATGGGTAATCGCCAATCATTTGGATAGCTAAACTACAGTGTCTTCACTAAGAGCAGAAAAAAATATCTATCTGCTGACATACCAACATTAAATCCACTTAATTCCCCCAGAACATCCCAATATAATAATAATATAATAAATAAATGTAATTAACTGCAGATACAATGCAAATAGAGGAGTAACATCCAATATGTTTAAAGTACTCACTGACTTACACATGTATGTTAATGTTAAAGCGTATACATTACACAGTGTTGCTGTTTTGTTGTAGTATAAAACATCCAGGTACTTTGTAGCTTTACAGATTACAAGCATCTCCCCAGCAGCCTGTGACCCCCCCCCCCCCCCCCCAAATCCCATGATCCTTTGCAGTTTTTCAATAGCATGGAAGTGCCAGGGTAGATCTGGCTTCAGAATTCCTACGTGAAACAATAGTTACAGTTGGAAAGCTACACTCAATTAACAAGACATTTGACACCACCATGTTCCAGGTTACTAAGGAATCTATTTGAAAAGAATTACCATGGAAATGACATGATTATCCAAAACTTTCACAAAACACAGCAAAGAATAAGATCAATTGTTTCAAAAAATGGAGAGGATTCTCTTTCCCCCCCAAAGTATTTACTAGGGATAATACTTTTGCTCAAAGCCCAATGGGTGTTTCTATTGTCCAATTTCATGGTGCTCATTTTATCTCCATTGGATGCATGAGTTAACCCTGCAACCTTGAAGGCTGAACAGATTCTACCCACGATAGACTAAAAAAGATTTCATTTGGAATTCCTTTATGGGAGTAAAGTGGGACTTTATTTAGATGCTATATATTTCATTAATCTCAAAATGCAGATAACTCATACTATAACACGCACTAAATTTCAATTCATTGGAGCTTTGTGTACACACAAAGGGATAGACACAAGGCTATCCTAGCTATAAGACCGGGAACGGGGGACTAATAAAAAAAATTGGGCAGACTAGATGGACCGAATGGTTCTTATCTGCCGACACATTCTATGTTTCTAAGTCAATGATCTCTAACCTGTGGCTTTTTCTGCTATCACTTAACTCTAATTCAGTGATGGCTACAACATGATATAGTTTCCTCTGGGTTGGCTGATGACTATCTGAGAATGATGGTAACTTCAGTTCTATAGCAGATACAGAGGCATATGGTATATGCTAGCACATAGAAAATACAACCTTGGCAGTTGGGGGGGGGGGGGATAAAGAAACATCTTAGCTACTCATAAACTCTTCAGTGTCATGAGCTAAGGCAATAATCTACATGCCATACACATGCTGGATTCTGGCGAATTATCTTAAGTGATGAAACTAGCTACAAGTTTAAACTAACAAAATCATTGACCTAAAGGAATATATATGATATCAATGATAGAAGTGTTGAAAAGGTCTCCTAACATACATGGTTTACAGCTGAGAGTGACGTCTATGGAGTAGAGATTGTAACCTACACAACTCATAGAGTCATATTATTCCGTGATATGTCTCAGTTGTCAGTGCTCACCATGAACCAGCCAGGCTAAGGAAACTGATTGCCGAGTTGTGGGGGGTCTTCCGAAAATATTTTGGCTGCACAATTCCAGGGGCTCCATCGTGAGCTACTCCCTGGATACCCATGCCTAACCTGTCAATTGGAGTGGAAGTTAAATCAACTTATCAAACCTTACTCCCTCAATATCTTTTATGTTTGTCACTTACTAGCCATCCTAAAAGAATCTTGCCCCAGGAAGTGTACAGGGTTTGGAGAGCCATAGTCTATTTGTCATTAGGCAGATATCAATATGCAAGTTGCGTTACATATTTATTCAATAATAATAATAATATGAATACAAGGAATTTTTTGAACCTACACATATGCTTATCAGGAACAACTTGTTATACAGGTAGCTCTCTCCCTCTCTGTAGTAACAGGGACAACTATACAGGTTACTGGTAAGTAATACAACACTATAAATATCAAGAGTAACTGCTTAGAAGCTTAGAAGGTCATTGTTTTTCTCTAAAGTGATATACCACAGTAGTAAGTGTCAGCCACCCTCCCCCCTCACTACTGATGTTAGTAACTCAAACAAGCTCCAGGGTAACATGAGATTTTACAAACCAGCAGCCCATGGTGTGAACATTTCTGACCCATGCACCTTAATGAGGAATTAGTGAATATTATACAAAGGACACTCAGTGGGTGATGGTGTGCATACACCACTAGCACACATATATTGCTACCTATCCCCCTTAACAGGAGTGTACTGTACGTTTGCATAGGTTATAATGCATTTTACAAACCCAGGTATCATCAGAGGGCAACATAGGGGGGTTACCTGCAATCTGATGTTTTCATGTAGAAAAGGCTTGCTAAACAGAATGGTAAATGGCTATAAGGAGATGTTTAAGTAGAATTTTAGACTCTGACAGGAAGTCTTAGTTAACAGCAAGGATCATTCACAAATGTACTTGACCAAAACCAAAGCCAGAATTCTGAGGGACTTGGAAAAAAGTGATTCGTTTGAAATGATCATACTTACAGAGATTGAATCAGCAAGTAAAACACAAGCTAAGTACAGAGAATTAAAAAATATATATTAATGTACAGGAAATGAGCAGGTGCTAATTAAGGACATACACTGTGTAAATCAGTTCTAAATATATTCTGTAAGAGCACTGTAATTATTAAGCAATATATGCATAAAGGAAGAGAGATAAAACAGCTAGTTAGCTAGATCGGTACCTTCTGTAAAGTAGTTCTGAGTAACAGAGTAACATAAGTAAAATAAACTTTTCTAACAGGAATAAAAAAAAAACTTCCTGTTATTAATACACAACATTAACTAATGCACTGCCAGATTGCCCTGACCACTGTGGCATTAAAATGGTTTAACACTACAAATATAAAATTTTGTTATTTATTTATTTTAAGAAATAAAAACTTCCTATTGTGTCGTGAGCAGTTTAGTCCTATTAACAAGCAATCAGGGGAAGAGGTGTGTCAGTTCAGGGGAATGGTTAAGGGGTCAGCACGAGATTGGTGCCAATGAAGGAATCATCCCAGGTCTGGTACTCAATGGGGTTAAATGTTAAGGGTTAGGGCCGTGAGGGTCAGAATTTAGCAAGAATGGCTGGCTGAGCATCACAGGAAATATAGTCCACAACAGTTGTAGTCCCAATGATAGTAAAATTCGTACTGTACAGTCGTGTTATAAAGTGGTGCAGAAATCGAGTCATCTTTTAGACCTAAGAAACTAATGCAAGCAAATAATTACTGTAATATAGGAAATTACCACAGAGGCTAGTTATTACTGGGCTAAGAGCATAGTCCTGCACGGAGAAGGACGTGTAACCCTTTGAGTTCCCTGGTGATATATGTGGTTCACAGTGTGCCCTCGGCAGCACTGCGAGGGTTAATGGTAAGTGCAGTGCTGGTTTTCACTCACCCTTTGGTTCTTCCATCAGTTCAGATCCCCTGCTTCTTGCTCAGCCTCTGCCTGCTGCAGTCTCACTGACAGATGCACATGGGACCTGCCTATTTAACGGTCCATGCATGTGGGTGGACTCAGTTTTTTTTTCTATCTTTGACATGGGAGATCCTGGTGACAGTGGGTCAGTCCAGCAGCTCTGCTTTCTCTGATGGGGTGAAGGAGGCTGAGGGGCCTGGTGGTGGTGATGATGCAGGAGCTCGTTATCACTAGGAGATCCCCAGCAGGATGGCTTTTATTGCTGATGCGCTCTCTTTAAACCCCCGGGTAAACAGTCCGTAGATCAGTCTGCCATGCACAGCCAGGCAAGCAGGGCAGCAGATCTCAGTCCGAAGGCTTTCACATGGAATAATAACCCTGAGCTGCAGACAGAGGCAGTCATTATTCATCCTTTGAAGCAGCTCAGCACTGGAAAGAATGCATATGAGAAAGGAGAGAAGGGGGAAAAAAATCCCTGTCCTTAAAGAGGCAGTCCTGCCCTACATGAGTACCAACAATGCCGCCTCTTTCATGTCTGGGAAGACGTTAAATAAGATCACCTTTCATTCCCTTTAATGACTGCTCGCCTGGCTGGCTGCAGAGCTGTCAAAACAACAGCTAGGGCAGAGCACAGGGGAGTGAGGTGGTGCTAGATATACAGCAGTACTGCTTAATTGCTGTGTTTAGAGAAGATAACGTTTATTAATGAGATTGTCTGTCTTTTTAGATTAGAAGTCTTAGCAAACTGCAAAGCACACCCTGTTAGCCTGCAACTCACATCACTCTAAGCCAGCATGTTAATAAGAGTTGAGGTCCAGCAGTTGGAAGGTAACAGATTATCCACCTCTACTTTCTAGTAACATTAGAATTTTCAGAAATCTTATCCTCTCTCCAGTATTAGCCTTGTTGGTTTGAATGAAATAAAATAAATAACAAATTAAATAGCAGAAGAGATATGTTGAGATAGTCTTGTTTTTTAAATACACCCTGTGGATGTTACCGTAGCGCAACATTGATGGTTACCCAACTTAATGGTACTCATTTAATCTACCCCAGACGGATGAAGGGTTAAGTCCACCCATTGAACAGATTCTACAAGTTGGCGCAATAGCCCACTGAGCGACCATAAATGCTTGTGCCATGCAGGGGTTAAGTTCTACTATTATATACTTAGGACTAAAAACAGGCTGTGGTCTATTATTTAGTTTACAAACATATATTGAAACAATAACTTTAATCACTCCTAACCAAAACTCTGGTCTTTAAACCCCCAGAGATTTAACTCATGAGTTACCAGAGGTCTGCCCTATTAGCCAAAACTTATGTATAAATCAAACCAGCTAGTCCACCCAAGGCGGCCATCAGAAGCATTTCAGAGCCCCTTACTGAAAAATGTTGGGCCCCCCCTCCCCATTGATAGTTTATCAATTAAAATGGGACTAAAATCCGGGGTCCGCATCTGCTGGATGTCTTGCCCTGGGAAGTGCCCACTGTGCACATCAGTCAAAGCGGCCCTGCCTACACACATACACAGCCACACTTACACACTCATGCATAAATACACACACACTTACACAGACACACACTTAGTCATCATTTTACACACACACACACATACATACACTTACAGAGACAACCTTATACAGACATAAATATACACACTTACATATACCCTTACATACTTAGACACACTGTCACACTTACAGACAGTAACAAACACATTGACTCACACAGAGAAATACACACTGTTACTCAGATAGAGAAATACACACACTGACACACCCACACACATTGACACACACACTTACACACACTTTAATACAAAAAAAAGTTTTACTATTGGTCCTCCTCCCTGCTTAATTAATTTAATTTGCAGGGAGGAGGATGTTTCCAGTGGTGTCTGCAGAGGCAGTACACCGCTGGCCCGTCACTGCCCGCTGGGCTAGCGCTAGCCGCACCTCTAGGAGGAGGGATCAGGAAGAGAGCTCTCTGTCCCTGGCCAGCTTCTACCCAATCATGACTGTCTCCATGTGAGACAGTCACACGGGCAGCGGGAAACCATGCGGCAGCTGCCTTGGGCCCCCATGAATGAGTGGGCCCTGGGCAGATGCCCTGTTTGCCCGCACTTTTTTTTTTGTAAAGGGCCGGTACCCGCCAGGCCCAGGACGGGTGTATCGCCCGTCACCCCCTGATGGCGGCCCTGAGTCCACCCCCCCCCCCCCCCCCTTTAAAGGCAGGTGACCTTCACCCAAATAAAAGACCACAGAGGGAGGGGCAGCAGCCCAATAACATTTTTGGGCACGCAAGCGACAAGGTACCACAGAAGAGGGTTTATATATTCAAGATTCCTGCCTAGCGAAGTCCTCGCGGAGCGCTGACCGCGCAGACACTTTTACATACACTGTCCACAAGGGTCTCATGCAGGCAGCTGCTGATGCCCTTGCAACCCACTGACCACCAATAAAACCCTTTCCTCTAAACTGCCTAAACGCCAGCGCGAGACTCTAACTATGCAAAGCACAATTAACCCCTTCAACCCCCGCGGTGCACATGCCCAATGTACTGTCTGAAAAAATGTAAGAACGCTAAGGAAAAAATTTAAAGAGCTAGTAATATTTCATCTTATGTTTAACATATAAATTAGCACATTCACCTATATAAATGTATATATATATTGAAGATAAATGCTCCAGCAAGTTTGTATTTTACAGCGTTCAGGGGGTTACATTATTTTTTAGGGATCTGTGTCTTTTCTGGTCATGCTCCAGAATTTGAATTCCAGCTGTAAACACCAAGAAGCCAATGAAAACAAAGCTTTGATTTCAAATGAGTCTGTTAGGTTTTTTTCTTCTGTCTCTCACTGAAGGTCTCATTGATGTAGCTTGGAGTGGAGAGTCCAGGTATTACTACCCGGTGGTAACGGAGTAGAACCATTCCATTGTGTGGTCCATGTGGCTTGTGCATGACCACTGGACCTATTATGTGGTGCCTATGTAATGTGTTCAAACCCAGATCCATGATGTCCAGAGGGTCAAGATCTCAGTTATGTCCATTACCATAAGCCTTGGATTGCCCCACGCTCAATGCCAACAGGACGTATTAGAACATACCGTACAACACTCTGCGAGGCTTTCCCAAGTCTTCAAAACATATCCCTGAAAACCCAATTGTCTGGGAAAGATTATTAACTAACTGATAAACTCCGGCTAAATAGGATCTTTTTTCCAACTTGGCAACTTTGGTCTTAAGTTTGAAATTCCCTTCTCAAGTCCATGCAATGGTCTTTTTCATGAATACAACCCCCACGTGTACAGCTGTACTCTTGGAATTCTTCAGTCAGTGGGTGGAGTAAAGTAGATTTATTTAGTTTAATAGCAAGAAAACAGTTACAAATTGCAGTAATTTCAAAAGTGAAGTTATAGAGTGAAGTGTATAGGAAACTACTCACTGAAAGATTAAGGTGTTCAAACTCTTCGCTATGTTGGTCAAAATATATATACAATTATGCTGATTTTATTGCTGGAATTATTTTTTGTATGTACCATCTGCAGACACTATAAAAAACTAAATTTTAACTGGGTCTGGCAGCAAAGTGACCACATGCTGTTTTATTTACAGACAGACACTTAAGAAAAAAATACTTCAGTGCTGCATTGGTTAAAATAAAGGCTACACATTTTGTGATTAAAGTCTTCTGCAATAAAACTATATGGTCACTCTAGATGGGTGAAGCTGCTACAATTAAAAAAGCTGTCTGTAATATAAAACATGTTATGCCTTGTATTAGTATGCAGTCTATAATAAATGAAAACTCCTTCTGCTACAAACAGAAATCTTAAACAGTCCGCTACCAGATGATTTTTCTTTCTTTTGGGCGAAGAAAATACATTTCTTTTCTTTTTTGGCTTGTTTAATTGTCCATAGATTTTAGATAAAAAAATGTAATTGAATACTAGTAATATGCCTGGATGTTGGGCAAACATACCATTCCTAGGACGTACTTGAATACCAAAGAATATCTGAATGCATCGTTCCTGGTTAAATTGTAAGTAAATAAATATGCTCCACCCAACACCTGATGTTTCAGAATTGTGAGCATACAGCTGTATGGATGTAAAATGGAGCATGTCCCAAACATTGAAAATAATAGGGAAATGGCTGAATAGCAGTGTGCACGTGCGCATTCTTATACCTCTTCAAAGAGATGAAGGGGGACTCCTAAAGCACGTGTACTTTATCATCCACATGCATTTCTACGGGAGTACACCGACTCATGAACTGAATGGGACGTTTTTTTTTCTGAAGTACTTGATGTGGGACTATCAATGCCCAGAAGAAAGCTTATAAAGGGTACATTTTCAAGGCAAGTATTGAGTCAACAAATACTATGCAATTAGCACACATACACTATATGCTATAAGGTCTGTTTGTTATTCTCAAATATCCCATATGGACATCCATCATTTAATATAGAATACAGAGTCACTGGCTAGTTCCTTGTTTTTACATATATACACATGCAACACTGGGGCTATCTCCATGCCACATGTTACACAGATGACACTCAGTGTTATCTGTCTTGTGCATGGACTCCTATATCTCATTGGTACATGGCAGACCTCCTAGAGGGAGCTAAGATGGAGCAGTGATAAGACTGGTATTCCCCTGCTGAATGTGAAATGGTCAACAAGCATGTCCTAAGCTTAGAGGACTGCAGATACTGAACTGCATTAAGACATAAATTGTTCTGTGAGTTTCAGTTACAAATGTCAAGTAACCATTGTAACCAAATCTGCATTTTTTGATCTCCAGGGCTTGACATTTGTCAACACTTTTACCCATCAAATAATCAGAGATCCTGTGTTAAGAAAGCATGAACCAATACCAGTGAAGACTACTAACTAAAAAACAGGCCTTGATAGTGCAGTTGGAAATATAGGCAAGTTTGAGAACTTTCTTATTCCTGCTGTTCATTTGTCAGTTCACTTTTAAGGGGGCAATATATTTGACGGCAGTGTCTGAAGATCTGCTGTTTTTGTTTTGTAGCTTTAATTACTCATTTACAGACTTGTGTGATCTTGTCTTTTTCAGATCACACTGAATAGACGCTGTGGTGTCTTTCTGACGTCTACGTGTAAAAAAACGTGTAAGTCTTATTTTTAACACTGTAGTGTGAAAATGAGTATTTGTAATAAAGGCATATTTGTCATCTGAAAAAAATTACATTATTAGATATAGCATTACAAACAGTCACGCACTTTCAATAAAAGAACAGTTAAGCTTTTTTAACCCTTGTTTCCTTGGCAGAGCTCATCTGAAGATAGCACACACCGACAGTGTCAGTGTGAATCCAGCCAGTCAGAATAGGGGCTCGCCCCACTCATCTGATCAGGGTCTGAATTGTGCAGGGGTGTCTCTGCACATAGAGAGTTTTGGTTTTACATGGGATCAGCAGTGGGAACCTATTTAAGTAAAAATGAGGGTCTATAGACAGTCGCCATCCTGACCAGGCTGTCTGTTTCCCATGGAAGCATGGCAGCTGCTGGTGAGAGCATAAATTGTCATGTACAGTCAAAAATACATTACAGTTTATACTCCTACTAGGGACAACTCATTTTTTACTTGTGCTTCTATAACAACTTTATTCTCCAACAGATTCTCTCAGACCACTTAATTAAATATCTTCTTCATATATTAGCCTGAACTGTAGTTCTCAAGTATATATATATATTTATATGCACAGAGTAGGTTAGTAAGTATAAATTAGCAATCTCACTGGTGACCTAATCATAAATGTAAAGTTGAAGCTACAATATTTAGATTGTAATACTTGTTGTTGAGGTATTCTTATTCCACCAAGGCAGTACCCATATACATACCTCCCAACAAATGGGTCACAGTAATCGGGAAGCCAGGGGTTGTGCATTGGGAGTTTTTATTAAACTGCTATATAATACACACATTTACAAGACTTTGTTAGACTTGAAACATTGTCACTCTGCTGAACAAAACAGTGAACACAAGAAACAGTACAGAGTATCTCTATTTGTTAATGGGAAATTGGTCTGCGTTTCTCTTACACTGAGCAACTGCATTTATTGAGTACTGCCTTGCCACATAGTTTGGGGCAGTGGAAGGAGTATGTCAATAAAGACACACATGAGCAGTGGTACAGACTTCAATGTAATCCAGTTGCACCTCCGCAGCTGAGTGGTGCCAACCAACCAGGCACAGCTGTTTGGAAATTTCATATAGTCGAGTTGGAAATATTCTCCAATGCAACCAAATGGGAGAATTTTTCAAACTCAGCTTCTTCCCATCTCAAGTCCCTGCAATTCTCTCTTTATTGAGTGGATAATATAGTATTCAGCTCTCTGGTTGCCGTGATGATCGGCAAGCGTCGGGAATATGGATCAGCTATTGGCAATACACACATGATGCGAGCTCTTTTAATTAACCCATTATGGTATAACGGGACCCTGCGTGTTTTTTATCCAGTGCACAAGACGAATAAAGGACAATACCTCTAGGTTTTCAGTATCATTATTCCTCCTTCCAAATCATGGAGTGTTTCAACCCACACTGGGGGTTTTGTAACACTGTAATGGATCACATGTCTTAAGGAAATGGCAGATGGTCAGTGGTAACAAATCTCTATGTAATTAACACTACCCCTTTCAAATGTTACCAATGGACTTGTGTACAGGATTTCTACAACATTAGAGGTAACAGTTTTTAGAGTAAGTTATATTGATCACCATATAAGTGCACTCTTCAAATAATAATATGGGCTTTCTGAAGGAGCACTGGGGTATATATTACTGCTTAAAGTTTGTTAATTTTATTTTATGGGGGGGGGGGGGGGAGAGGGGTTGATGTGGATTGGGATTGCCATTTCAGCCATAGAATCGTGGACTAGTCTTAAAATCAAACCTTATGCAACGCTTTGTGCACTCTTCTTTATATAGGTCAGGGCTTGACAAATTTAATTAAGTTTTAGGAGCCAGCTAAAAAATTTAGGAGCCAGACAACGGCACATCACAAAATCATAAACGCACGGAGACAGTCACATACACCAACCATACACAGCCAGTTACATTCACACGCCACATACACAGCCAGTTACATTCATACACAGCCAGTTACATTCATACACAGCCAGTTACATTCATACACAGCCAGTTACATTCATACACAGCCAGTTACATTCACACACACACGCCACATACACGGCCAGTTACATTCACACACACACAAACCACATACACGGCCAGTTACATTTACACACACACACACACACACACACACACACCACATAGACAGCCAGTTACATTCACTCATACATACACACAGACCACATAGACAGCCAGTTACATTCACTCATACATACACACAGACCACATAGACAGCCAGTTACATTCACTCATACATACACACAGACCACATAGACAGCCAGTTACATTCACTCATACATACACACAGACCACATAGACAGCCAGTTACATTCACTCATACATACACACAGACCACATAGACAGCCAGTTACATTCACTCATACATACACACAGACCACATACACAGCCAGTTACATTCACTCATACATACACACAGACCACATAGACAGCCAGTTACATTCACTCATACATACACACAGACCACATACACAGCCAGTTACATTCACTCATACATACACAAAGACCACATACACAGCCAGTTACATTCACTCATACATACACACAGACCACATAGACAGCCAGTTACATTCACTCATACATACACACAGACCACATAGACAGCCAGTTACATTCACTCATACATACACACAGACCACATAGACAGCCAGTTACATTCACTCATACATACACACAGACCACATAGACAGCCAGTTACATTCACTCATACATACACACAGACCACATAGACAGCCAGTTACATTCACTCATACATACACAAAGACCACATACACAGCCAGTTACATTCACTCATACATACACACAGACCACATACACAGCCAGTTACATTCACTCATACATACACAAAGACCACATACACAGCCAGTTACATTCACTCATACATACACACAGACCACATAGACAGCCAGTTACATTCACTCATACATACACACAGACCACATAGACAGCCAGTTACATTCACTCATACATACACACAGACCACATAGACAGCCAGTTACATTCACTCATACATACACACAGACCACATACACAGCCAGTTACATTCACTCATACATACACACAGACCACATAGACAGCCAGTTACATTCACTCATACATACACACAGACCACATAGACAGCCAGTTACATTCACTCATACATACACACAGACCACATACACAGCCAGTTACATTCACTCATACATACACACAGACCACATAGACAGCCAGTTACATTCACTCATACATACACACAGACCACATACACAGCCAGTTACATTCACTCATACATACACACAGACCACATAGACAGCCAGTTACATTCACTCATACATACACACAGACCACATACACAGCCAGTTACATTCACTCATACATACACACAGACCACATAGACAGCCAGTTACATTCACTCATACATACACACAGACCACATAGACAGCCAGTTACATTCACTCATACATACACACAGACCACATAGACAGCCAGTTACATTCACTCATACATACACACAGACCACATACACAGCCAGTTACATTCACTCATACATACACACAGACCACATAGACAGCCAGTTACATTCACTCATACATACACAAAGACCACATACACAGCCAGTTACATTCACTCATACATACACACAGACAGCCAGTTACATTCACTCATACATACACACAGACCACATACACAGCCAGTTACATTCACTCATACATACACACAGACCACATAGACAGCCAGTTACATTCACTCATACATACACACAGACCACATAGACAGCCAGTTACATTCACTCATACATACACACAGACCACATACACAGCCAGTTACATTCACTCATACATACACACAGACCACATAGACAGCCAGTTACATTCACTCACACAGACCACATACACAGCCAGTTACATTCACTCATACATACACACAGACCACATACACAGCCAGTTACCTTCACACATTTTTGCTCTTTAAAAAAAAAAAAAAACACAAAAATTGTATTTTTTACGGTGTCCTCCCTCCCTGCTGCTTACCTCATTGCAGGGGAGGGGGACATTTATGCTGGAGCCCGATCCTCTTTCGGTTTCTGCTAAGTGCCGAGTTGTCACGTGACACTCGGCACTACAACGTGTTGCGCGAGGGGGCGGAGCTTACAGTCTGTGTGATCCGAACAGACTTTCTCCCCTCGCGCTGCGTGTAACGGATGGCAGCCGGCAAGGGCTCCCTGTGACAAACAGCACCCGGGCGCCAGGTCTGATTTCCTGGTCGCCATGGCGACCTGGCGCCCGGGGTTTGTCGAGCCCTGATATAGGTGGATTATATTCAATAGATCTAATACTTGCAATATTGTAGATTTTTGTAACTTTCTTTTGTTTAATGTTGAATGTTTATTTGATACTTTATACTTACTTTATACTTACTGCAAGATACAATAAACTAAAACATTTTTATCCAGGCATAATTCTTTTCCATATAGAAGTAACTTAATTTAAACAAGTGACGAGAATTTTTTTTAGAATCCATGTTTTTTCTTCCGCAAAGCTGATTACAAGGACATGTAAGTCCCCCAAGCAATTAAGTTTGGAAGCCTTGCCTGCCCAATTGGAATTTCAACTAGTAACTTACTTGCTCAGGCTGATCTAACTTACTTGGTCAGGCTGATCTAAATTACCCCCAAAGAGTGCCTGTGAAATAAAATATTACCTGTTATATCAGCCTATCAGAAACCTCTCTGTCCCAGTCCTATTAGCTGGTTTTCAAACCAGCCTACTATTGGCTTGTTTGAAATCCCCACCTGGCAAGGACAGGGGGACTTCTTATTAGACACAGTCATCCAATTGGAGCCTCCTAGTGTCTTTTGAAATACAAGCACTTTTTCATGATCAGTCTGCTCTCCGGTGAGGCAGACTGAAAAGGCTAGGTACACACAGTATTTTTGTTGTTGTCGGACATGATGTTTTAGCGCTAGATGGATGGGCCCTTTCTCTAGGCCAAAAAATGAGGATACCGGGAAATCACTGCTGATTTCCACTGCCCACCCTCATGGCCCTCAAAGGGTGTTTTGTTCTGTTTTTTTACAGGTATTGGGGGCTCCCCCAAGCCTCAGGGGTCATTATTTAATCAGGGCTTGGGTGTAGGGGGCAGCAATCATATTTTTGGCAGGAGACTGGTGGTGGTTATTACACCCCTAGCATTATATTAACAGGGAATCATGAATAATGGCGTTTTAAGCATCGTTATTCCCTTAGTGCAGTACCAGTGCTTTAACGCACAGTATTTCTGCGCTCCTTGTTATCTCTTTAGGAATAACGTGTGGTATTTTAACTTTAACTTTTACCAACCTTCATGTCAGCATTGGATCTACTCCATTATCTGCATCAGTACTTACCTATCACAAGTGGTCAACCTGCATAATATGAACTGTACTAACAAACTAACCTAATGCTCACAGGAGTTAATTGATATATACTCCTCCTTCCTCTACTTGTCCTCGATTTTAGGCCTGTTAGGTGTCCAGTTTTGAGCTGGGCAGTCCAGTCTTTATTTAAAAAAAAAAAAACGATGCAGTACTTTACATTTGTATTGCTTACTATGGGAGGATGTCATAATGTTACCCAACATTATTAGTGGGGTCCAGGATTTAAATCCAAGATCTGGAGACCTTACTCTCCAACGCCATGTCCTATTAACTTTTTCTAGGTCTCTCCTACCTATTCCAGATGTTTATGTGTGTGTTTCTATCTTCTACACTGTGTTCCAAGATATACACTTGATGAGTCACATGAATTACAATTAAATTGAAAACGGCAACTGCACAGAAAAAGCACCATTTACTAAAACCATATTTAAATATTAACCCTTATGGCCAGTTACTCAGCTGCCCACCATTACACTGAGATGCTCCAGTCATGGGCTTTCATTTCTGTATTGTGAGATCCATCTGTGGTCTGCTGATTGCACATCACTAAACACCTCAATCTGCAGTATATAATCTGCTATAGCACGAGTCATCCCATCTTTCATTCATCATTTTCAGACAAGCAGAACACATTCGTGGTTTGATGATGCTATGCGAGAGCAGGTGACAACTCCATTAAAGGAGTGCTGATTCCCGGAGTACTGGTAGAAAGGGAAGGCAGCAAGCCAGCACATAAACCCATCTGTGTGATTGCAATATCATCACTGGGTCCCCTCCTTCCTGCAGAATGTGAGAGGAGAAGACGGGGCTCCCAGTGTTATGGAGATAAACTTAATCTGTTCCCTCACGTGGGTGTCTGCATGGTGTATTCAAGCAGAAGGAGAGGAAACTTGTTGGCTGGCGATTTGTCATATCCTAAAACACGAATTTTAAGTGCCCAGCTGAAGAAATGATTTTACTGTATAAGCTGTTATTGCTGCATGAAGTCATCATTTATTTGGGAGGTTCAAATACTCTACTGCTATCAGGGGAAAGTGCTGATCCTCATGTTGCCAAAGTTCAGGGCTGGCCAGAGACTTTGTGCAGCTTAGGTCCAAGGAGGAGTGCTGCCTCCCCCCGTGACAAACCCCCCCCCCAAAAAAACTATAACATTGGGACAAAATTATCCAGACTTTTATAGTAAAACAGTGTAGCTCATTTCAGTATATGGTTAGCTGCACAACTATGGTACTCTATTGTTCCCATCAGTATATAGTTAGCTAAACACATATGTGTTACAATATAGGCCATTTGTATAGAACTAGCCAGGTATGGATGGTTGGTTGTACACAGTTGGTGTATCTTGGTTTTGTGCTGCCCTTAGGGTTACCACCTGGCCGGTATTTTACCGGCAGGCCGGTAAAAAATTGGCATCAGGCCAATGGTAAGTCTATGGAGACAGTACCAAGGCCGGTATTTTTTTGAAGAAAAGGTGGCAACCCTAACTGCCCTAGGCAGACAAAATTCGGGCACCCACCCACGTTGCACAACCATGACGTGCCCCATCACCCCGTTACATGCCCCATCACCCACATTGCACACACACTAAATGCCCCATCACCCCCATTACATGCCACCATCACCGTCATTTCATTCCCTTACAATGTCCATTACATGCCCCCATTATCTGGATGGAGCTAAAGTTTGCTGAACAGTGGGGGAGGGAGCGAAAAGTTTCAAGCACCAGAAGTGTGGTTTAACACCCTCAGGCAAAGTGCCGCCCTAGGCGAGTGCCGTGTTTGCCTTGTGGAAGATACACTACTGGTTGTACAGCATAGTTCCCATCAGTATATAGGAATGCAAGCCTACATGGAGGGAGCAGGTCTCTGCAAGCAGCTCCCTCCACACCAGTGATGTAGTAATGCAACAAAAAAGAGGTCACAAGGATGGCAGAGAGGGCAGCATCTGCCTCCCTCTTAATGTGCTGCCCAGTTGCGTAGGGCCCATCCGGTTCCATTAAAGGGCTGGGACTACATATCAACATACATATCAACACTCATCTTCCCCAGTGGGAGCCATGCAAAGCTCACACTCTTGTCCATTTTCCCATCTAAAAGCGTCTGAACAGGTGGTCACAAAAGACCGACAACAATGAAGTATCATTTGCCATTTGTTTCTGTTGATACAGGAAGGAATGCTACCACCAGAACAAGCCATTGTATGTACCATTTAATGTACACTATAGGATCTACTCAATAAAGTGAGAATTGCAGGGAATGGAGATGGGAATTTCAAACTTAAGGCCAAAGTAAACTTGTCAACAAATGCAAATTAACATATTTATTTAAATGACCAATTTAGTTTGCGAAAATGACCCTTTAAATCTATTTAGCCTGATTCATCAATGTTGCTGTGTTAATAGTCACGGTTTGCAATTCTTTTAATAATAGATGGGAGAAACTAGTAGCATAGCCGAGGAATTCAGTCCTCATTTCACTTTCTATTTGATGACATCAAAACAGGAGGGGGCAGGACATACGGTGGATGATGTGGACTAAATGACACGTCTACGTGGGTGGAAGATGTACGATGATGAATTTGATAACACATGGTTAGAACAAACGCAGCACTATGTTCTAACCATGTAAAAAAAGAAAAATGAGAAGAATTTGGTAAATCTGAACTATCCCAAGCTACTATTTATTTTTTCTCATAGCTCTTAAATTAAGTTCAGTTTTTCATTTTGTCAACTAAATACCAAATTGCAACTTAAAAAAAATCTAAAGTTCCCAGTAAAATCCGTAGAGACCTTTTAACGTACCACCAAAGTATTTTCAGTATGCATCATGGTTTTTCTGTATAAAAATCTCATTTAAAAAATACTAACTAAAATGTACAAGTTATTGTGAAGTGTCAAATATACAATGGGAAGGGTCACTACAGCTAACGTCTAGTAGCAACTCAGCAATATCAAATGGATAAAATTAACCATCAGTTAATGAGTCATTAAGAAAATGAACAGAAGTGATGGCCAGTGTCCGTGCAAGAAAACCAGTGAAAGGTCCAAGAAGGTCTATAGAGCATCAATAAGTTGTCCATCATCATGAAGAATGTTGGCGCCTATCCCTGTTGGACAACCAGATAGGTGAAATTAGTAAATTAAGTTACACTCTGAAGTTGAATTAGCTTAGGAATTAGTTACTGGATTTCTCAACCCCAACTGAACAAAACATTAAAGGGCGAATCAATATACACTGATTCACCCCAAAATGGATTTGGATCGGGCAACTTATCCGAACTACAAATCATCCATTCGGAAACTGAACCAACGGAAGTATTCGGGACAGTTTTTCTATAAAAAGCATACAATTTCGGCTACCCAATTTTCCTTCAACCCCGAACACGTTCATTTCAATTCTCCAGATTTTAGTTGGAAGATTGAAAAGAAAAGTGTAGAAGAATTAAAGTAAACATATGTAATACACTTATATTAATGTTATATATTATGATAGTATATTTACATTAATATAAGATTTTTACATTTTATTATTTTTTTATATTTTATGTTCATCCAACTTTATTTTTACGTTCTTATTTTATTACGGTTTGGTTTTTTTTATCGATTTTTATTTTATTACATTTTGGGCCATTTCAGGAGGACTTCAGCTATGGCCAATGGGAGGAAGTCAGATATATTCATAATAGCGAAGGTCCCCCCGAAATGGCCCCAAAATAAGCTAAAGTCCTCCTCGCTGCAGTCTTTGGGGAGGACCGAGACTGATTGCAGCTGGTTGCCAAAAACCGGGACAACCCTAGACAACCCTTAAATATATTACCAATAAATTTCAACAACAGGTTAGTTAGTAAACACAATAAAAGCAATTGCCATTGTAAATTATACAAGGACTTTATTTAATGTTTGTACTAAATTAATAGTCATCAACATGATAAACCTGTTCCTGAATGTATCATATGAAAGGTATGACATTAGCTCTGAATCAGTGATCCAAACCACAGCAAACCCACATTGGTTTTCCTTGAATTAAATGGCACCTCTGTGTTATGTACACATGTACTTCCCTGTACCTGAATGGACTGTAAGCAATCCTTAAAAGCCTCAAAGTTTACAAAGGGTGTGGTCATTGTATCATTTGCAGGCCACGTGTGGTAATTGAGGTAAAAATGGGATTGTCATGCAGTTGGGGGCGGCTCTCCCAATACCTCATTCAGTCATGCAGTGACACAGATGTAATTAAAGTTCATTTGGATTGTGTCAACAACATATTATTTTAATCACAAAATCACATTGACAATCATCTTGCCCTGTCCCCTAAAACATCTTTGTGCTTATCTGCAAATTATACAAAGTGGATAAGTGGTTTCTTAATATAGTATGGAGAACAGATTACATTTATTATTAAAAATATGCTGAACTGATAAGCATACGTTCTGTGAACTAATACAATGGCACAAGTGTTACACATGCCAATGTAACAGAAAAAAAAGGACTTGGCTTCCTTAAAGGAACATTGCACCTTTTTAACAAAAAAACTTTGACGTAAACCTGATGTGTATCGTAATAGATACACACGGGTTTACTATCTGCTGTGTCTCACGTGAGACGCGGCAGTTTCTGGTTGTCACGCACAGCCAATCAGAGCGGTCACCAACCAGACAGCTGCCTGCTTCCTATGGAAGCAAGTCAGCTGTTGGTCAGAGGATAAACTGGCGTGTACTATCGAAATTACACGTCAGTTTATCTTCACACTAGGAACAACAAACATTTCACTTATGCTTCCATACTAGAAGCACAAGTGAAATATAACATTTAGTGTTCTCAAGTGTCTCATGTTTATGACATCACCTGTGGCTTGATATGCAAATTTCCAATGGAAAATGTATAATTTTCAAATCAAGCCATGGGTGAGGTCATATACAGGACACTCCACAGAGTCTTTAAACCAAATTTTTACCACCTAATTTAGGCATTTGCTTTAAATTTTGGCAACATAATTTATAGATCATTTTCAATTATTTTTGTATTCTCTACATTCACAGCAAAAACAATGGTTTAGGTGATACAGTCCCTTTAACCCCTTAGTGACATGACCTTTTGACCTGGTCTTTCCCTTGGTGACAAGGGCTATTTTGACATTTATGGGATGTTTGTGTTTAGTTATTATTTTCTTCTTTCTCACATACTGTACCCATACAAATTATATGTTGTTTTTATCGTCTTAAGAAGGGCTTTCATTAGATACCATTATGTTCATCATATCTTATAATTTACTACATAAAAAATCATAGAATATGAAAAAACACACTTTTTCTAACTTTGCCCTAAAAATAATTGACACAAATATAAGTCATTAAAAAAAGACCCTATCTAAATAGTTTCTAAATTGTCCCGAGTTCATAAATATGCTTGTTTCCATGTTTTTCTGAAGTGTTTTGAGAGTAAAAAATAGTGTTTTTTTCCTACAGTGACCTTTTGACCCCAACTCGAACCCTAAATTTAACCCTAACCCTAAATATAACCCTAACTCTAATCCTTATGTTAACCCTTAATTTATTCTAATTTTAATTTAATTGTATCCCTATCCTTTATGTTAACCCTAATTTAATTGTAACCCTAACAATTATTCTAACCCTAACCCTAGATTTTTCGCTAATTAAGTCTTTCTTTCTTCTTTTTTTTTATCGCAATGTTGCTGACTGCCTCTGGCATGCTGCTCTCAAATATGGCACCCACCATCGCTCCGTGGATTGATTATGGGTGCCCCAGAGTACACATTTTGGTGCTGTCTAATACCTCGACATCGAGGCAATAGAGCAGCACCATCAGAGTGGTTTTTGTGATCGTTGATCATGAAAACCACTCGATCAACCGCAGGACTTGCCAGGCACGTCCATTATTGGCAACAGAAGTGCTGGACATGTCTGACATGTCCATTGTCGCGAAGGGGTTAAACAACCAGCATATCATCTTGCATGCCCCGGACCAGGGGAGGGCCCACAGGCTGGGGCTGCACCACTTTTTTAAATGCCCGAGTCGGTAACACTTTTGATCTTTCTATTCAATTGTCTTATCCATGTATCAATCGCTGTATCTTATCGGTCAGAAAATTTGTATTGCACATACGTGTGTGTGAATCTTTGATATCAGGTGGGCACATGGGCGTCCGCAGGAGGGGGCAAGGGGGGGGGGGGGGCTGGCTAAATCCTTGCATATTAAAAGGGCTAAATCTTGGTATCTTAAATGGCTAAATCCTGGTATATTAAATGGCTAAATCCTGGTATATTAAATGGCTAAATCCTGGCATATTGAGTGGCTAAATACTGGCATATTGAGTGGCTAAATCCTGGCATACTGAGTGGCAAAATACTGGCATATTGAGTGGCTAAATCCTGACACATTGAATGGCTAATTCTTGGCATATTGAGTGGCTAAATACTGGCATATTGAGTGGCAAAATCCTGGCATATTGAGTGGCAAAATCCTGGCATACTGAGTGACAAAACCTGGCATATTAAATGGTTAAATCCTGGCATATTGAGTGACAAAATCTGGCATATTAAATTACTAAATCCTGGCATATTGAGTGACAAAACATGGCATATTAAATGGCTACATCATACTGGCATATTATTGGGCAAATTGTCTGTGGCTTATTAATGGCAAAAAAAATACTGTCATATTATTGGGAAAATTGGCTGTGGCTTAATAAAATAACACTGGCATATTAATGGCAAAATAATACTGGTATACTAATGGGTAAGTATCTGTGTGTGTGTGTGTGTGTGTGTGTGCGTGTGCGTGTATGTGACTGCGTGTGATTGTTTGTATGTGCTGTTGTCTGGCTCCTAGATTTTTTAGCTGGCTCCTAAAAGTCAGTTAACTTTGTCAAGCCCTGATTTAATGGATAAACAATGGCATATTTTAATAGGCAAACTGACTGTTGCATATTTTAATGGCAAACTGACTGTGGAATGTTAATTGGTACCTGATATTATTATTTTAATTGGCAAAGTGATACTTTGGTATCACCGTTTATCAACCGTTTGCATGCTGCACTGATAATGACTAAGCTTCTCCACTTCATGACATTATCAAAAAGAGGCGTTGCACAGCATGGACGACGGTAAAAATATGCCCCCACCCCCTCCTGAAAAAATTGGGTGGGCACGTTCATTGGTCGATACAGTTTTCAATAAATCCTAAATTAAAACAGCTAATTATGGGAGAAAACTGCTTTACAAGTTTCGAACACAAGATCTTACTTGCGGTTTTAGGATTATGTTGTATTACGGTGAGAAAACAAGTGGGAGCCACATCTCAAACCAAGAACAGACAGTCCTGAAATAGCCTGCTAGGATGGTACCTACTCGGTAGTGACATCACCATTTTTTGCTCACCGTCGCCATTACAGAGGAGACCTCTCCATTAGCGTATCAGACTGGTTCCATTCATCAGGGCAGCAGAGACCAGAAATGCATGGCAAGCCTCCTATACATAGGAAACATGGCAAACAGTGTGTCTGTAGTTGCTGTGCTCCTCATCAGCTGATGAGGCCTATGATTGACCAAAACATCCGTCTATAGTTACCATGTTCCCCACATTTCCCCACACATCATACCACGCTGTTTCCTCAGGCATGCATCCTTTTTTGGATATCATGTAAGACGTGATTTGGGCTAAATGTTAGTCATGGTCCAACCTTCAGGGATTTAAAAAGAATTAGATACAAGGAGTAGCCAAGCATATGTTTTTGGTCAGGGTGCCACATGGTACTTGTGCCTGGTCAATGACTCAAATGTACTCCCTTCTAGGTATACACAGTTTTTTTTATATTAGGTATGTTTATAAACACACGCACTGCATGTTCACATGGTCACCTTGTTTTACTTTTCCGATTTGCTCTTCGGTCTTGTCTGAGGTTTACTTTCCAACTGGAATTTGATATAAACCACCAAATCTTCTTCACATTAGTGTCGTTTCTAAAATAAGGTTTTATATCGTTACAGTAGATTGCTGCCAGTCCCAAATAAATCAACAATCGGTATAGAAACTGATAAATATTTATACTGGTAGATAATCTAAGTAGAAAATCCAGAAATACGTGTGGTGGATTAGATGATGTCTGGGTTTCTGTGTGTTATCATCTATTTGCTTTATCACATGGATAGCTAATTAAAACAGTTGATAGCTGAACATGATCAAAGCTACTAAAAGGTACTCTACCACCTATACATTGCTTATGTACAGAATACAAATCATAGTAAATAAACTATACATTGTTTTAGCAGAATGGCAAGCAAATGCCTAAATTAGGAGAAAAACTTGTTTTATATTGTCGGTGAATTCACCTGCTTATGACATCACATATGGCTTGATATGCAAATTACACATTTCCCATCCAAAAACAGTTCATTTGCAAACCAAGCCACAGGTGATGTCATAAGCAAGAGACTCTACAGACATTTTCCGCCTAACTTAGGCACTTGCTTGCAGTTTTGCCAACACATTGTATAGATCATTTTCAATCATTTCTTACTCTCCACATTCACAGTAAAAACAATGTTTAGGTGATACATTTGTTTTAAAGGGACTTTATCACTTAAACATTGTTTTTACTGTCAATGTAAAGTGATAAATCCCTTTAAAAAAATGTTTATATTTACCTAAAGGGACTTCCTCACCTAATCTTTTTGTTCTCTACATTCACCGTATAAAAATATCAAAAATGGTGTTAGCAGAATTGTAAACAAAGGCCTAAAACAGATGAAGAATGTGCAGAAGCGATATATTTTACCTAAAATTACCATTTTGTTTTTGTATATGTTATATGTGTGGCAGCTGTACTGTGTTGTTGGATAGATAGCATTTGCTGACATCTTAGATGGATGTACAGACAAACACTTAAAACTCAATTATATAAAAACAAAATATTAACAGAGTTTCATTTTAAGCCAGGCGTTTATTTTTATATAAACCATGCTTACAAACTTCTTTGCAAGATATTATACTCTCCCCTATTCTTTACCGGAGCATCTTCTAGTCATGCTTTAAGGACACTCCCATAGAAATAAAGGGGAAATGTGTGAATATGGGTGTTGCAGCATTCATGCACATTGCAATATATGCATTTACCACCACCGAAAGAGACGGTATATTACAAGAAGTGCTAAGCATGTGCCAGATTTCTAGACAACATTGCAGACAATGGAGCAGAGGTGTCTGGGTAGGAATCAGAACAAACCTTTTTTTGCCTCCTAAGTGTCTACCCAATAAAGAGAGAATTGCAGTGAAGTGAAAGGGTAATTTCAAACTTTAGGCCAAAGTAGAATTGGAGTACCGTTCAAGAGACTGTCACTTTAATACATTTTCACTTCATACATTTCACTATCAGATTGTCTAGTACTGCATAGGGATAACAAAAACCTGTGCTCCTTGGAGCGAACTCCCCCACCATTAAACAAATCAAACACTTTAGTCACATGATATGTGGCCAATCCTTCTGGATGCAGGTGCACAAGTGGTTCAGCTGTAAATCCCTCTGCTCCATTGCCCTTACTTGGAGGATTTGAGGCTAAGAATCACATCTGTCCTAACTAAGCATCAGGAGATGGAAGGATAATGTACAGTGGGTATCAGACATTCATCTTTGCATCACAGTCTGTCCTGTAAATAATAAACATGCGTTCTTTTCTGATTACATTTTTCTCTCACTAATTACATTCTCATGTTTCACTGGTCGTGTGAGCTCTCTTGTATATACAACATGATGATGACACAATGCTGTTCCAATTGCCTCATTCCCCTCAGGAGATAATTACAACAATATGCTCTGTGGAAAAACAAGGGTTTGCATTTAGCTTGCAGGTTCCCAAATGGAAGACTCAGTGTGGATTCTCAAGAGAAAATAACATTGTCACATGTATACTCATATACAAGCACAGCGTGCTTATCTGAGACAGGGTATATATGTGCGTGGGTGGCTTATAAAGGGAGAGGTGGTTTATGATCATGCAATGGACACTCGGTAAAAATAGTATTCATAAGCAATGGAGAAACCAAGTGTTTGTTCATGGTGTATATGTGTGTGAAACATTTACAATACCTTAAAGTATCAGTCCAGTCTGGGAAAACAAAACAAAAATGTTAAATCTATCACTTTGAAAACAAATACACATTTCTTTTTTATTTGGTTTACTTAACTTGAAAACATATCCTTTTCAAGCTTTCCACTGGGGATTGATTCAGCCCAAAATGAGATTAGAATCTCAAGCAAAAACAATAATAATTGGAATTATTGGGAACACTTTAGCGCTAATCAGTGGTTTTCCATAGATATACAGATGCCCACTGCATATGTGCTGTGCCACACAACTGTCCTTACCCTCCAAAGACACCCAGTTCACCTGCACTCATCTCTTAGCAAGTAAACAAAAGCATGGAGAAGGTGACTGCAAGAAAATTTGAAGAGAGATTTCCAAGAAATGCCTGTGCGCATTTGTATGCAGAAAAACAGCCAAACCTTGTATAAATGTACTGTTTAAACATTGACAGATTACTTAAAAGTTATTTAGATCCTGGAGAGCATAAATTTCAGCCTCCCTTTAGTGTATACATTTCAAATTTAAGTAAAATTATCTTAATTGTAAAAATCATTGGCTAAATCCTAGAGAAAAAGCAAACTTACCTACCACACTGTCCAAGCTATTTTGCGTTACATAGTAGTCAGTGGCTGCTACAACTTTCATCCCTTTGAAAACAGTCTACTTTCCTAGTATATCTGCCTGGCTCCTAAATTTCAGAATGGGACAGTTCTTCGTGGCCGCTTCATTGCAGGATTTACAGTGCCTGACAGTTTTGTGCTGTCAGGTGTATCGAAGCATGTTAGTTTTGGGGTTTGTTTATTGTTGGTATTATGGTTAGTTTTAGATATAGTATTGGGGTTTGGGCTAAGGGTTAATTTTAGATATAGCATTAGGGTTTGGTCTAAGAGTTAATTTTAGATATAGTATTAGGGTTTGGGCTAAGGGTTAATTTTAGATATAGCATTAGGGTTTGGTCTAAGAGTTAATTTTAGATATAGTATTAGGGTTTGGGCTAAGGGTTAATTTTAGATACAGCATTAGGATCTGGGGTTATTTTTCACGCCAACAGTTCAGCGCCGAGACACAACAGAGATTCCTAAACCCCCTAAATTCTACCAACATTTGCCAGAACCAAAATAATGAATTTATTAAGGACCTGTCTATTGGTGACCCTGCTATGGCAGAATGCATTATCTGATTGTATTTGCAGAATGAGACTTCAATCTGTATGCTTGAGCACAGGCAAATGGTTTTTGGTGGGGCATATTTTGAGGGACATGGCATATTTGTGTGGGCATAAGTAGGCATGTCTGTGTAGGGAAGGTGCTTCGGGGAACTTACAGGAGGCCTGCATTATTCCGGATTACAGCACTGAGGAAAGAGCCGAGCCAAGTTCCTAGGAATGTCCTGCGGATGTGTCTATTCTGTCTGTTCACAGAACTTCTAGTAGAACAGTGAAAAGCTTTGTGTTTTAGGTAAGAATTTCACAACAAGATTTTTTATTTTCCTTTAAATGAAAAGGTTATGGAGTAAATCACTGGTCTTGGAATAATTTATCTTTGTACCTGCAGGCACTTTAATTATCTACAGTATATTCCCAGAGAAACTGCTCTGGCAGAGGAGGAACAGCCAGCCAACCACACAATGTGACTGACTCATATTCCCCTATCAGATAATAGTAGAGCCATTGATCCACCCGTGTGGATGAATACATGGTAGAAAACTAAAAGGATATTTAGTACAATGAGCAAAGAGAGTACATTTTTAGTGCAATAGTGGACCTAGTCCATTTTTAAAGACACAGTATGCTGACTGGTTTTACTTCCAGTCAAGCATTTTTTTTTACTGTGTGTGTCAAAAAAACCACAAGAAAAGCTCTTGTTGGAGGAATTTTCTTGTGGGTGAAGGGACTGTTGCTTTGAAGAGTTTTTTTTCCCCAGTACTGGATGTCATAGTTTAGTGTAAAGCAAATGATTGATGCTTCCACACATTATGACCTATGCATTCTTTCACTTATTGGCGCAGTAAGGGCCAAAAGAACATTCCAGAAGTAAGCTGTATATGCAAGGTGATTACAGCACAAATGAGGTGTTCAATTAAAGACCCTTTTGAAAATGGGAACATTAAAACGTGGATAGAAAACATAGATCTTGACAGCAGATACAACCGGCCCATCTCCTTTGCCATAACAAAAACTCAAGATTTATTTGAGTTTCCAGAAAAATCTCATGTACAGTGAGACATTCCTGACTTCCTTAAAGGGACCCCGTCGTCATTGGAACATTGCAAACGCAACTATCTGTTGTACAACATGTAAAAATAAATATATAAATAATGTATTATGTAGTAAAGTGCAAGAAGTAAAAGAACAGCCATGCATACATTATGCAGAAATGAGCATTCGAGCAGCTATATTTCTGGGAGGATACATCCAGGGTCAGAGTTAAGATTGACTTTCCACTCCTATGTGCTGGCAAGCAATGCTACCAGGTTGAGGAAACAGTGATTTGCTCAAGTGCACCATGCAGAGAACTCACTGTGCTCCAAGCATCTACTCTATGTCTACTGGTCCTGTAGGTTATAATGAGTTTGAATGCATCCACTTGCAATGTAAACAAAAGCAAATATTAAACAAAAATGCTGGACCAGGAAACACTGAAGGGGATTCCTGAGGATGTGGTCTGTGGATTTGTAAGGAAAAAAAAGACAAAACATGTAAAATGTACCATGTGACACAAAAAGGACAATAGAGATTTTTTTTTAATCAATTGGACAAATCAAATATGTTGACTTGTATTTGGGACTGGACTGGATATTTGGAGGAAGTGTTTGGTATTTAGTTGCTTGTATTTGCATGTTGATCTGTTTTGCCCCTGGATAAGTCACAATTTTAGCCTAAGATTTGTATAGGGTTTATGCTGTCCTATGGGTTAAAACAAGCACAGGTATATTTGTCCAAAAAATATGTATATTTGCTTACACTCAATCTCCAGATGTTTTTACCCAATCCAGTGACAAGCCCTGACCTATATGTGATCTCTCTTATGTCTTGTTTGTGTTTATCTGGGAATATCCTTGAATACCCAGAAAGGGGGATATTTTTTATTTTTATGGTACTTTAGTTTTTCTACAATTTAGTGGTCGAAAAAAGTAATTTTATACCTAGAACCTTAAAGCACCATTCATGATTTGTCTACAGTGAATTGTGTGCTACATAAATCTAAGATATTAATGGTGTACAATAACTATAACAACAACATAAACTATTATCTACGGAAGGGTCACCGCCAATGCTTCATTAAATAATGTCAAATTAAACTGGTCCACATGAGTCTGCTAAATATCTGCAGGGGGGGGGGGGGGGGGGGGGGACCTGATTAAACTGGAAAGCATTAGTCTGATTGTTTGAAAGGATGATTCCAAGTGTTTAAGTTTAAAGTCATTCTAAGAATGAATGACCTTACATACCTGCTCTCATTTCTCGTCTAATGTTGTCTTGTAAAACACTAATGTCTCGATTTCGGGAAAGGTCCTGTTTCTTAAAATAATACCTAACATTGTACATTTATTAAACACAAACAACCCTTTAGTACAGTATGGACGATTGATGATTTGTATATACATAGTGCTAAATGTATAGCTACCAATAAAATCAGTGGAAAGGAAAATAAAGTTTGGCTTTCTGCTCAAGGTTGTGGAATCCCAACCAATGAGGTAATGTCAGGGCCAAAACAGTGGCTCGGCAAGGGACTTTAAAGAGCAATGCCCTCCTGGGTAGGAATGGAGCCTTTTACAGCATTTGGTGGAGACTCTTTTCATAGTCTCATTCTTTACATGACTTTTGCCGGGGTGAAGAGGCACAAAAGCTCCAAACATTTGTACATAGGCGCTACACACACATTATGTGTGTATACATACATATACATACACACACACAGCTAAGCCCAGCTATAATGCAGACTCACATTAAGTTACTAGGAAGATCGTAATGAGAGTCCCAAGATCTCGCTAAACTCCTGCTTTATCAGAGCACTGCAATATAATAGGTTTACCTGTATGTGTATAGTGGTATAAATACATATATTAGTGACAAAGCACCACTAATTAGCACTATCCTTGTGTGCACCTCTGTTAAACATGACCCCCCTTGTCTCGGACACTTATGTTCTCTCTCATCTTTTTTGCAAGCTATACATAGTGAAATCTTTTAGCATTTGAGTTTGTAGCATTAAGTTTAACAGACTATTCTGCAATGCTTGCCTCAGACCTTCCTTGAGGTCCAGTGTCAGATGGGATTGTAGCTAGGATAACTAATTTTAATAATAATATATTAAGTTAAACAAACTTCATTATAAATTGTCCCTTTAATTAGGTAATTGTTGTTATTAGATTTCATGTTCTGGTTTTATTATTAATATTGCATTTTTATTCAGCAGCACTTATCCAAGCTATATTTTTAACTCAAGAACCTTGTGCTACATCCAACATACTCACATAATTTGAATCTTTTGTAGTATACATCATTTTATTTGTAATGTAACCTTAATAAAAAAAAACAAAAAAATATACTTCAAAGTACACTGCTGTATAATCTGTTTACTGTATCCTGTCTTCTGTAACCTATTATGCAGACATTCAAGCTCCTTCTGCATCGTATTTGGACATGTTTATCAGAGTCTTTCCTATTGTACCAAGTTAAACTATGTTTTTCCACTCCCTCTGTGTCCAGTGAGATCTGACATTTCCCCCCAGCCTTACTGTGCTTATTTATTTATTTCACTATGGGTATTTGCTTATGCAGTTTCCATGCCAATAGAAAGACAGCACATAGGGTCCTAATTTAATCCTCTGCCCAATGCAGGCAGGAAACAGAAAAGAGAAGCTCTCTATTCCTGAGTATTAAATCTTGCATTATTGGTTACTTTCACTCTTATGAAAGTTTTAAATATAGAGGTAGAACTTGCTTTATTCTTAGTTTGTTGCTAGTTGCTATTCTTTGTTTATCATTACAATTGTCACATGCAGAGATGTCATGCTGGGGTCAGTTAGATGTGTGTGGTCTCTAGATGATACACGCTCTGTAAGAGATCTATATAAAGATAAAGTCCTTCAAGTGGAATTCCCATTATTATGTTTGTGTTTGTTTTTGTGACACCAGTATTGGAGTATCCCCGACAGGATCTCAGCAGATGGAAATGCTTGCAAGCTAGCAGGCCTTATGAAAGGTCTAGTAAAAAGTCTAGTGATGCAGGAGCACAAAAAGTATGGGACAATACCTAGTATAGTGATGGCTAACCTTGGCATTGCAGATGTTTAAGAACTACATATCCTAGGATGCCTAGTCAGGTTTGTGACTCACTGAGTCATCATGGGATTTATAGTTCCCAACTACCTGGAGTTCTAAGCTTAACCTATAGGTTATCTATCATAATAAGCTTAGCCTATAGGTTATCTATCAATCATAATAAGCTTAGCCTATAGGTTATCTATCATAATAAGCTTAGCCTATAGGTTATCTATCATAATAAGCTTAGCCTATAGGTTATCTATCATAATAAGCTTAGCCTATAGGTTATCTATCATAATAAGCTGAGCCTATAGGTTATCCATCATAATAAGCTTAGCCTATAGGTTATCTATCATAATAAGCTTAGCCTATAGGTTATCCATCATAATAAGCTTAGCCTATAGGTTATCCATCATAATAAGCTTAGCCTATAGGTTATCCATCATAATAAGCTTAGCCTATAGGTTATCTATCATAATAAGCTTAGCCTATAGGTTATCTATCATAATAAGCTTAGCCTATAGGTTATCCATCATAATAAGCTTAGCCTATAGGTTATCTATCAATCATAATATGGAGGTTAATCACCAGATGGTGAACTTGCCTGTCTTTCCAACACAGCTTTTAACCCAAGTAGTGTCTGTTCTCAAGCGTTAACTTGACATGTCTGTGCACAGATACACTCCAGTTTACTCTCAGCTTTGCCTCTGAACTAAGACGGAGCTGATTAAGAGGCCAGCAGTTTCCATGGCTCACTGATTAATGTAAAGTCATCAGAGATGACAAATTGACATTACACACAGAAAAGTTACATTTTCAGGTTCATCTTGAAACAATTCTGACTTCTTCCTTAGGATTGGAGCCCTGTGAAGAAGATGGAAATTGGGGTGCTGCGAATGATACGAGTGACAGCATCTACCTGGAAGTACTGTTATGCTCCTATTTAGAACTGTACCCGTCCAACACCTTGCCCACATATATGTACTTTGTTCTTTTTCTGATGTTCTGATATGTTACTTTATGGTACCATACACAATCTACAACTTGGCTAACTTTGCCCTCTGTATGATGTTATGTGTCACCTATATTTGTTGCAATACATGAAATATAAATATTGAAACCTTTCAAAAATAAAGAATTTAAAAATCCCAAAATATTATTTTTATATAAAAAAAAAGACCTTGTTTATGGTGTTTATTTTCTAGGCTAATTATTTGAACAAAGAAAAACAAACAGGAAAAGCTGTCTATGGCTACAAACAAAATGTGTTCCTTCTACACAGTACAATTTAGGTCACAGTTGATAGGTGTATGTTTTGTTTAATGTCTTTACAGTACCATTGTTATTTTTGATACTTTGAGGAAGGATTAAATGTTATTAAAGTCTGATAAACTTTTTTCTTCCCGTTTGGTGCCTATGGCAAGAAATAATCCATCAATGTGTGCATACTCCTCCCAATTGAAAGGCACAGAACACCCCTACGAAATATTGTGAGAAAAACTGCGCTAATATTTTTATATGCCTTGTGTTGTACAAAATAGTTGTAAACTAATAGCGTCTGTTCAAAATCTCTGAGTAGTCATGGTTAGCTATAGATCCAGTCAAGTTAACATAACATGCTGGAGCAAGCATTGGATATCACCCGCAAAGTAGAGAATATTAGGCACCGACAGCGAGCCAAGGTGACCTCCACCAGACACCAAGAGATTCCCACAATCCAAATAGTAGAGAAAAAAAACAAGTGTCAGAACTAGGGTTGCCACCTTTTCTTCAAAAAAATACCGGCCTTGTTAATGCCGGCCAGGTGGCAACCCTAGTCAGAACACAGGAGAGTTCCAGAACACCAGGAACAGAGCCCTGAATACCAGAATAACAGAATGTAGTGAACAAGCCTGATTGCAACAGAAATCAGGAATAACAGTATAAACAGGAACAAGGTACTGAGGACTATCCAAGGGCAAAGCTGAACTACAAATGAAGGTTTTAAATAGCCACTGATCAGATGTAGCAGCAGCTTAGTGGCAACCTTGTGAACAGGGGCGGGCTGGGCCGGGGGGCAGGGTGGCAATTGCCCCCCAGGCCGCCCTAAGGTTTTTAAAACACGGCCGCTGGGCCAGTGTTATAAAAAAACAAAACAAAAAAAAACGCGCTTGCAGGCAGAGACGGAGGTGAGAAGGGATCGGAAGATCCCCCCTCACCATCGCTCTGCCTGCCAGGCTGCACGGGGAGCCGAACAGGCAGCACAGAGAAACCTCCGTGCTGCCTTTTCGGCTCCCCGTGCAGTGTGCCGACACGGAAGTGCCGACAGACACGTGATCGGCGCTCTGACGTCAGACGCGCGCCGATCACGTGACCTGTCGGCACAACCGCCGGGAGGCCGAACAGGCAGCATGCCTGGGGGGGGCAAAAAACACTGGCATATTATTGGGCAAATTGGCTGGGGCATATTACATGGCAAATAACACTGGCATATTATTGGGCAAATTGGCTGGGGAATATTACATGGCAAATAAGACTGGCATATTATTGGGCAAATTAGCTGGGGCATATTACATGGCAAATAACACTGGCATATTATTGGGCAAATTGGCTGGGGAATATTACATGGCAAATAAGACTGGCATATTATTGGGCAAATTGGCTGGGGCATATTACATGGCAAATAAGACTGGCATATTATTGGGCAAATTGGCTGGGGCATATTACATGGCAAATAACACTGGCATATTATTGGGCAAATTGGCTGGGGAATATTACATGGCAAATAAGACTGGTATATTATTGGGCAAAATGGCTGGGGAATATTAAATGGCAATTAACACTGGCATATTGGGCATATTAGCAGGGGCATATTAAATTGCAGATAACCTTGGAATATTATTGGGCAAATTTTAAATTGCAGAATAACACTGGCATATTATGTGACAAATTGGCTGGGGAATATTAATGGCAAATAATATTGGAAATGTGTATGTAATGGGGTGATGGAGGCATGTAAATGTGGTGATGGGGCATGTCCTGGTGTGCAACGTGGGTTATGGGTCATGTCGTAGGCAGTGGTGTATCTTGATTTTGTGCTGCCCTAGGCAGACAAAATCTGGGCACCCCCCTACCCAAGCTGCACACCCACGTTACACACCTAACACATGCCCCATCATTCAGACTCACATCAAGCTCACACTCCCATCACACTCAGTCACACACTCCTACTCCCATCACACTCAGTCACACACTCCTACTCCCATCACACACACTCCAACTCCCATCACACTCAGTCACACACACTGTCTCCCATCACACTCTGACTCCCATCACACTCAGTCACACACACTGTCTCCCATCACACACACTCTGACTCCCATCACACTCAGTCACACACACTCTGACTCCCATCACACTCAGCCACACACACTGTCTCCCATCACACACACTCTGACTCCCATCACACTCAGTCACACACACTGTCTCCCATCACACACACTCTGACTCCCATCACACTCAGTCACACACACTGTCTCCCATCACACACACTCTGACTCCCATCACACTCAGTCACACACACTGTCTCCCATCACACACACTCTGACTCCCATCACACTCAGTCACACACACTGTCTCCCATCACACACACTCTGATTCCTATCACACTCAGTCACACACACTGTCTCCCATCACACACACTCTGACTCCCATCACACTCAGTCACACACACTGTCTCCTATCACACTCACTCTGACTCCCATCACACTCAGTCACACACTGTCTCCCATCACACACACTCTGATTCCCATCCCACTCATTCACACACACTGTCTCCAATCACACACACTCTGACTCCCATCACACTCAGTCACACACACTGTCTCCCATCACACACAGTCACACACACACACACACACACACATCCCATCAGCACTTACCTTTCCCTGGCAGGCAGGCAGCATGGTCCCTCCATGCTGCCTGTTCGGCTCCCCGGCGATTGTGCCGACAGGTCACGTGACCGGGCGCGCGTATGACGTCAGCGCGCCCGTCACGTGACTGCCGGCACTTCCGTGTCGGCATACTGCACAGGGAGCCGAACAGGCAGCACGGAGGTTTCTCTGTGCTGCCTGTTCGGCTCCCCGTGCAGCCTGGCAGGCAGAGCGTTGGTGAGGGGGGATCTTGCGATCCCTTCTCACCTCCGTCTCTGCCTGCAAGCGCGGTGGGGGTTTTTGTTTTTTTTTAAAGGGCCGCGTTTTTTTTTTTTTTTTCACTTTTTTTTTTTTTAACATTTTTTTTTTTTCAGTGCTGGGGGGCGCTGCCGCCCCCCAAAATTTGCCGCCCTAGGCATCCGCCTAGGATGCCTCGCGGTAAATACAGCACTGGTCGTAGGTGTGCAACGTGGGTAGGGGGGGTGCCCACATTTTGGGATATTGGGTGTCTAAATCCTGGCATGTTGAGGGGCATAATCCTGGCATAATGAGGGGAAAATCCTGGCATATTGAGGGGGCATCATCTTGGCATATTGAGGGGAAAATCCTGGCATATTGGGTGTCTAAATCCTGGCATATTGAGGGCCATAATCCTGGCATATTGAGGGGCATAACCCTGGCATACTGAGGGGCATAATCCTGGCATTTTGTAAGGGAAAATTCTAGGATATTAAATGGCAAATCCTGGCATATTGTGGGTGAAAATCCTGGAAATATTCATTATAAAACAAGGAAAAGATGGCCGTGGATGGGGAGGCGATTCGATGGTGCAATGGGCCACTTGACTGGATTTGCCCCCCAGGCCTAAGGCTGCCAGCCCTCCCCTGCTTGTGAAGGAGAACCCAGGTGACGAGCTAGGGCAACAGGCAGCAATATACACCAGGTAGAGCCATTGCATCTCCTAGTGGTCACACATGGAACTGCAAGTAAACATTGTGCAGATGTTGGAAAATTGCACAGTGGGTGGACGAATGTGGAACCGAAACAGGAGTTGAAGAATCCTAATTAAAAAAAACAAAAGCTAAATAATAAGTGGGCACCTTTATTTTATAAATTTGCATTACTTATTTAATTGTTTTGTTTTCATTTTTCAAATACTTATCCTAAAACTTGCTAGCTTACACCCTAATTTGAACCCCTTAAACACATCTCTAATTGTTAATTACATCTTTAGTGAATATACCTCTTGTTCACTCATGTGTTAAACATGAGTACGTAAATCACATGGAACCTCTTGAAGGCACACCAATATAATAATATAAAATACAGCCTGGATAAACTAATATAGCAGCAGGAAAAGAGAAAAACCATACCTTGAAATGGTATTATAAAAAAATACATATAAATTAAGAAACTACTTAGTGATAAATATGTGTATAAATTATGAATGAATAGTAATGGAAAATTAAAAACATGATTCAAAATTATTAATTATACTTTTAATATACTGACCAAAAACATTCCCTTCCCCCAAACCAACTCTGAATGTCTCTTTTTCAGCTACAGGGGAGAAGCTAATCTGCTCTCCTGCTCGAGACCGACTACTCTTGCAAGCTAGACCCCATCCGGTCTCACCTTGTAGAGCATACCCTCCTCTCAAACCGGACCTACTTCATCACACCTCTCTCTCCTATGGAATAGAACCGTCAACCTTCAAACATGCCCAAATCATACCTGTACTGAAAAAGAATCTTCCATAGACCCTCCACACTACCATCCTGTATCCCTGCTGCCTTTGACACTGTTGACCACTGCCTTCCTCTTGATAGATTATCCTCAATCAGCATAGCTGAGCACACCTTCACTGTGTCATTTGCTGGCGAGACATAATCACCAGGGTCGGTCCTTGGACCTCAGCCGGTTTCCATGTACACCTCCTCTCTAGGGAATCTCATTAACTCTTTTGGCAACCACTCCACTCCTCAAATGTTCTTAGGCCCGTCCACAGTCTCGACACCTCTTCCCACTCGCGCCTGCAATACTTTGTCCAAGCTACCCGCTTTATCTGGAACTCGCTTAAGAGCATCCACCGAACTCTCTCCCAAGTTCTCAACCTTCAAAAATTCCCTAAAAATTCACCACTTTAAGAAAGCCAACTACTCATCATAATTAATTTATGGCCAAATCCACCTAGCTCCAACCATCTCAAATACTGTTACTACCACCACCACCTTCACTTTGTCCTCTTCTCATGTCGCTCACTTGCTCTACATTGTAAGTTTGCAGACAGGACTCTCTACCTCATGTGTAAGTTTGTCCTTGTTTGTCTAACTGAGTATGTAAACAACAAAAAAACATGGATGTGAGAAAAGTCTCACACGTTTAGTCCAGTAACAAGCTTAATCATGGATTGTTATTAACCCCTTAATGCTAATGGACGTTTAAGAGTTTTCAGAGTTACTCTCAGCGGCTGCTTTGGATCAGAGGCATCATGCCACACCTTCTGTGCCCCGCCAGGGCACCGCGATCACCTGCTGTATTGGAGGAGCATGCCCAGCAGAGAGCGACGGAAGTAAGAAAAAAAAAAATCTCTTCCGTCGCTCTGAAACTGTTGCTTGACTGCCCCTAGAGGAAGTCAGCAATATTACAGTTAGAAAAAAATAATAATAAATAAACTAAATAAATAAAAGGAAAAAGCTAACACTAGATCTACTAACCCTAGATCTAGGGTTAGGGTTGTAATTAGGGTTATAATTAGGGTTACAGGGGGGGTTGGGGTTAGTACAAGGGTTAGATAAAGGGGTGGGGGTAGATTTAGAGTTAGGATAAATATAGGGTTGGGTTCAAAAGGTCACTGTAGAAGAAAAAGGTTAGGAAACAAAAAACACTAATACAGATTATTGCCCTATTACTTGAAATAAAACATAGACAAACATGGAAACATTGGTATTTCTAAATTTAGGAAAAATATTAAGATATATATGGCCGGGTCTTTTTTACCATTTGTAATTTGTTTTAAAAAATCAGGTCAAACTTAGAAAAAGTGTTTTTTATGGCATATTTTCATCATATGTTATATTTTTTTAATAGTAAATTATATCATATGATGAAAATAATAGTATCAAATGAAAGCCCTATCAGTCCTTTAACAAATCATATATAATTTGTGTGGGTGGACTGAACACAAAGAAAGAAATTCACAGTTCAGCAAACGTATGACAAAAATAATGGAATTCTGGTCTTCAAGGCACATCAAACGCAGCATAGTCACTAAGGGGTTAATTAAAAGTCCATTATAATTTACGAAATAAACAAAAAGTGTTTATTAAAGACAGACAGTAGTGTGAATCTTTTATTATATTTAAATAAATGTTTCCTACCATACTCCCTCCCTAGTAATGCTATGTGCTAAGGGCTGTCCTTTCCCCCAGTTCAGCTTCAATCTGCTCTGAATCAATAGAAACAAAAATAATGTTTGGTAACGAGATCTTAAAACCAGTTTAATACGTTGTTTAATATAATATAGTGATATAAATGTATTATTCCCTAATAGCTATGTGGATAATACAGAATATTGCCACATCCTACATTACATTAACGTTTATTTATACAGCGGCGACAAATTGTTCAGAGCTTAGTACAGACGCAGATGCACAGAATGGGATAATATACAGGTTTCATTCACTGTAGAACTGCACTGGAAATGTGCAAAGAAATATAACACCAGTGGCCAATCCACGGATGAAAATGCTGTAGAAGAACCTACAGACAGAGGCAGTAAAAGGGTTCTGAGTATTAACCTCTGTGTATTAGAGGACCAGAGTGCGTAGATCGAGAGCCTGCATACTATTTGTGTGGACACTTTTTTCTGTGCCTCATTTCAACAGACTTTCTCAGGATAATTCCTAGACATGTGCAAAACTAAAATTTTCGTTTCGTTTTCGTCCATTCGGACGAAAATGTTATTTATTTCGTCTAAAACGAATTTCGTTAATTACTACATTCGTTTCAGACGAAATTCGTTCATTATTTTCGTTTGGTTAATTTTAATTCGTTCGTTTTATAGAAATGCAATGTAATACTATTGGCTTTCTATAAACCGAACGAGAGCCCCATTCATAAGAAATTCTTATGAATGGGGCTCTCGTTCGGTTCATAGAAAGGCAATAGTACTACATGTTTTCTATAAGCCGAAAGTCTATAAACCGAACGACTTTCGGTTTATAGACTTTCGGCTTATGGAATACATGTAATCCTATTGCTATTCTATAAACCGAACGTTCGGTTTATAGAATAGCCATAGGATTACATGTATTACATAAGCCGAAAGTCTATAAACCGAAAGTCGTTCGGTTTATAGGCTGTCGGCATTTAACTATACAGAGACAGAGTCTCCATTCATAAAATTATGAATGGAGACTTTGTCTCCGTATAGTTAAAAGCCGACAGCTTATAAACCGGACGTTCGGTTTATAGACTGTCGGCTTATGGAATACATGTATTCCTATTGCTATTCTATAAACCGAACGTTCGGTTTATAGAATAGCCATAGGATTACATGTATTACATAAGCCGAAAGTCTATAAACCGAAAGTCGTTCGGTTTATAGGCTGTCGGCATTTAACTATACAGAGACAGAGTCTCCATTCATAATTTTATGAATGGAGACTCTGTCTCTGTATAGTTAAATGCCGACAGCCTATAAACCGAACGTTCGGTTTATAGACTTCTGGCTTATGTAATACATGTAATCCTATGGCTATTCTATAAACCGAAAAGTTCGGTTTATAGAATAGCAATAGGATTACATGTATTCCATAAGCCGAAAGTCTATATATATTCATAAAATTATGAATGGAGACTCTGTCTCCGTATAGTTAAATGCTATTGTATTCTATAAACCGACTCTATTTTGGCTTATAGAATGCAATAGTACTACGAATGGACGAATGAACGAATGATTTTCGTTTATTAACCATTCGTTCATTCGGCTTTCGTTAGCTTAGCATTTTCGTTCTTCGTTTTTCGGACGAATGGACGAAAATGCTATTTTCGGACGAAAATGCATTCCTCAATGAAGACATCTAGCATCAGATTTTACTCGCACACATGGAGAACACAAATATACATATGGTTCCTCAAATATTTAATGCAGAGCCACTAGACCAACAAAATTCCAGGGAACAGCATGTTGGATAATCCGTTACTGACAAGCAATACATCTGTCATGGGCCACCATGCTGCCTGCCACTAGACACCAGGGAGCTATGGGTGCTGGCTGGGAAAGTCCTGGAACTGCAAAGTGGTGATGGGGCATGTCCTGTGGATGCAAAGTGGGTGCTTGTTGGGGTAAGTCATAGGTGTGCAATGTGGGTGCTGGGGCATGTCCTGTGGATGCAAAGTGGGTGCTGGCGGGGGTAAGTCATAGGTATGCAATGTGGGTGCTGGGGCATGTCCTGTGGATGCAAAGTGGGTGCTGGCTGGGGTAAGTCATAGGTGTGCAATGTGGGTGCTGGGGCATGTCCTGTGGATGTAAAGTGGGTGCTGGCTGTGGTAAGTCATGTGTGCAATGTAGGTGCTAGGGTGTCATGTCCTTGGTGTGCAGGCTGGTGCTATGGCAAGGGATGTGGGGGCAATAACAAAAGGAGACATGGAGGTGTGTGCCCAGAAAATGTAATCTTAAAGGAGTTCCACAATTTCTGTTGGTGGCAGATTAAGGACATCCCAAGTTCTGTGGACCTGAAGGACATGTAAAAACATGCTTTATCAAAACCATCACATTTTCAACCCAAGGACACATGTCAATAAGTAGAATCTGGCTTTCATACATGCATATTGCAACATTTCCTCCAGATGTTCCAAGACTAATAAAAGACACAAGGCATTTCACTTACAGCCAGCAAGGTCATCATTTTCAGCTTTGTGCCATCAACTGCTTGTGTGGTAGGTTTATACATCGGATTACAAAATGAGTTTTCATTAGTAACGCCCAATGAATACAACTCCAGAGACGTACGGGCACACAAAATGTCTAATCACTTTCATTTGTGTTCTTTGGAAACTTGACCTTGGAATATTCCTTCCATCTGCAACTTTCCAATTATGATGGTGCTGAGACCTAGGAAACTATTAACCCAATCATCACAAGTCTATCATTTGACAAATGTGAGAAATTAAATGACTAATACTGGCCTTGTCATAGTGCTAATGCTGTGATGAGAGAAGAAATCTACCTATTCTTACAGTGATCTGCACAGTGTTTCTGCATGGCGCTAGGAACCCTAGAACCCTTTCCAGATTCCCATTTCAAATTTCGAGTACACCCTCCTTGAATTCTATGGTTCTACATATCAGAACATACTAACAAACATCTGTTCATTACCAGGTCTTAAAATTAGGTAAAACCACAGAGGTTCTAGCACCCACCTTGGATGTGTAGCATTTTCCAGGGTATGAGACCCCCCTGTAGCCCATAAAGGATGCTGCTGTACTGGTCTCTTACATACCTGCTCCTTTTTCCATCAGAGACTCATGACATGTACCATGTGAGGGAGGCAGAGAACAGGGCAGTGTGCATGCCAGTAGCATGGATGCCTGTGAAATACTCTAAGGTGCTGATGGTGCTGACCTCAGGGACCATGGCATTTATCTCCCAAGTTGTAGAGACCACCCAGGCAGTTCCGCTATGACAAAATAAATAAACACACATTTTTTGGAGGCTCGTTTATCACAAAATCAGTGTAATACATGAAGCAGTCATCTCTGGTCTATGTAACCCCGAGAATCTCTGCTTTCACCTGCAACGCTTAGACTGGAGCCAAAACCCTGAGGTTACCGAGTAGCATTATGATTTTTATTCTGGATATATTCTGGGCAGGATTGAGCAACTGCAAGCACAGTAACCAACGTGAGCAATTATTTTCATGAAATTTTATTTATTATCTGCTCACCATGCATGAGAGCCTATGGGCATGAGTGAAATGTTAGCGAGAAAAGTCTTGTAGTAACATAATATCCTGTACTGTGCCTATTTCCTAGACGCTCAGAATATTCAGATCATTGCATGAGTGCAATGTTAGCGAGAAAAGTCTTGTAGTAACATAATATCCTGTACTGTGCCTATTTCCTAGACGCTCAGAATATTCAGATCATTGCATGAGTGCAATGTTAGCGAGAAAAGTCTTGTAGTAACATAATATCCTGTACTGTGCCTATTTCCTAGACGCTCAGAATATTCAGATCATTGCATGAGTGCAATGTTAGCGAGAAAAGTCTTGTAGTAACATTATATCCTGTACTTTGCCTTTCATGCAAGAATTTCTGTTTAAAATGACTACACATGATATAACATATTTTCCAAGTTAACCCCATGTGTACCTTAATGGATATATGCATGTTTCCCACTCTGCTGTGTCTCACAGCGGATCTGAAGGCCAGTGCACTGACCCCCCTCCCTTGTCTGAATGTAGCAGGGTCTTTCTCTGCTAGTGCAGACAGAGACCCTCGTTTTGCAGCTGATCAACATTAGGAACCTGGAAAAACGAGGGTCGCCAAACAGACCATGAAAGTATGGCAGAAGGAGGATGAACTGGCATGTTCTATCAAAAGTACTTGCCACTTTATCCGAACACTTGGGACAACAAACTTTTCCATAGTGCTTCTATATTAGAAGCACAAGTTTTCACAGAACAAAATCAGCACATACCGCCATCTAGTGGAAAATATTTAGCACTGAACACCAAAAACCGGTATGTCTCTGCAACATGTAAGGAGATAAAATGGGTAGTGACAAAGCTCTAGATTTTACTGATTACCCCTATGTAATATGCATTTTTCCATAAAAACTCTGAAATCACAGCAATGTGGTAATCCTATTCTCCACCTCCAGTGCTGAATGTGTTAATCCTCAAACAAGTCACACAAGGCTGAACAGTTTCCAAACCATGTGCCCTAATACTCACATTTAGCATATAACATTTAGGTTATTCAGCATGAATCTTTCTGTCTCCAATTACCTTTCTGGAATTTATATTGCTCAGCTCTGGTCTTTAATATAAACTTCCAAGAGTTTTATTCCACTAGAATAAGTTTGGATCTGGATCCGGTCATATTTAACTGAAAAAGTCAGTATGTTTTTGTTGCTTTTTATTTTGTGGGTCAAAAGCTTGTGTTAAACAGAATATAACATGTAAAACATGACAAAGTGCAGCTACCACATGAATAGTTAAGGAGTTATTAACATAGTTCCACATGCTGCAGACAGACCATGCAAAGTGCAGCCCAGGAGTATGTAGGATGGATATACGCACAGACAGATTCTAATTAATTAATCAGGGTGGAGATCTCATAGGACCTACCATGATTAATTAATTGGATTCTGTCTGTGAGTATATCCATCCTACATACTGCGGGGCTGTACTTTGCATGCTCTTTCTGCAGCACTTAGAACAAATATGTTGAAACAGGGCCGATGTCGGCAACTATGTATTAAATAGACTATCACCTACACAATGTTTATACTGTGAATGTAGAGGATAATAAATGATTGTGTTAGCAGAACTGCAAGCAAATGTCTAAATTAGAAGGGAAAAAGGTGTTTTAAAGGTCTCCAGTTTATGACATCATCTGTGACTTGATATGCAAATTACACATTTGCAAGCCGGTAAAAAAAAATTGGCATCAGGCCAATGTTATGTCTATGGAGACAGTACCAAGGATGGTATTTTTCTCAAGAAAAGGTGGCAACCCTATTTTATGGTCATGTGATCAAATGCAAATTAGATGGCAAAGTCAATGTTTTCATACACTGACTTTGCCTCCAGTTAACTCCCTATACTTCACATTCTGATTGCGAAGTAAAGAGATTGACAGGCAAGTGAGGGGGGAAAAAAGAGAACCCTTCCCATCCCTTGCTGATCACAGTGTGTTAACGTGATCAGTTTCCTTCCTACCTCATTTTGCTTGCAATTACTTTTTTCTAATTAATTTTATTTGAATATATTAATTTAATTACAGTTAACCCCTGCATGCCCATGCTGTGGTTTTGATTGCTCTGACCAGTACAGAGTTTTTTTTATCTATTTGCTTTTTTTATGGGGTCTGGAAACCTATATTTTTCTTTTTATTATCTAGTTAGTTGGTACAAGTCAGTCAGTGTTAGTTTCATACATTATTATTATTATTGGGAAAATAGTGAAAAAAATGTTTATTTTTAATTTCCCTCCCTTTCATATGTATTTTTGAATACTAAATTGTAGATTCAAAGAAAGCTCTGTGTTTTAAAAACAACAACATATAACTTGTATGGGTGCGTTAAATGACAGAGAGGAAAACTACGTTTAAACGACCACATGGAAAAATTGTCTCTGGTCATTGGCCCAGGAAATTCCCTGGTCCTTAAAAGGTTAACGTGACACTCAAGCCTAAATAAAGAAACAAATAAAGCATCTTTAAAGGGACAGTCTAGTCCCCAAATTCACTTTGGTGCAAGATGAAGATTACTGCTTGTATAATGCACAGATTTTTTTTCCATTGTGATTTCACACAGGCATTCTGCATAAATCCCATTTTTAATATTTGACTCAAGCCCAGTGATTACTCTGCATGTATACTGCAGGTGCGGCAGCGCTGATTATATAGTCACTGAGGATATAGTTTTGTTTCATTTAGTCCCTTCCTGTGCTCCAGGAATTCAATACATTGTATGGATTTATTCATTTGAATGACATTTTTCTTATTGGATACTGGCAGCAAAAAAAAAAGGAAATTACTTTTATGAAGCAAGTGTGGGGAGTCCTGCTTTCTTGCAAACTTCTGTAATTTCACAATTTCATTTACCTATAAGTATTTTATATTTTAAGCAATGCAAAATGTAAAACGTGCATTTTAAAGTACTTTGAAAGCACATTAATATGCATTAACATTTGGAAGATGCATTTTGGGCACTATACAGCCTCTTTAACATGATGGCAAAAATGCACAAAACAATAATAAAAAAAAAGCAAGACTTCAGTACTTGCCTGTACAAGTCACTGTATTGCAATGTCTCTGCAGGAAAGGATCCTCTTCTGTCGCTCTCATTATCTGAGCCAAACAAGATTTTACCATAAAGATGATGCTACTAAATTTTAAACAAGGCCAAGCTGACAATCGAGCTCCACAAATAGCTGTGTTACTTAGTTACTCTACCATTTCCTAATGGTATGGTAACTGAGTACAGGTACAACCCCTCACTTGTCTGCACTCAACTCAATTAAAAGAAGAAAAAAACAATCACTATGTTACAATAGGCATTGGAACCCAGCAAATGATTATCTCCTGAGTTGCCAAATGTACCTTCCACCTCAATTCATTCGTCTAACTGATTTACAAATGAGTCCTGGACACAATGCTAGTTATGAATAGAGGGGGCACAGCAAACTGGCATGAAGATATTAATGGTTGTTACTGTAAATGTATTTTCCTGAACGCTAGCCACATGTATGAGATTTGTTCTGTATTGAAAAACAATAGAATTTGTTATACAAAAAAAGGTCTTATGTGTAAAAGCATATTTATAATTACTGACCACATTGCTATATCATTTGATTTGCAACCTTTTGTTTTTCTATTGTCACGTTTACCTATTTAATCTTGCATCGGCATGTTTGAGTGTCTACTCAGCAAAGAGAGAATTATAGGGAATTGAGTGAGTAATTTCAAACTTAAGGCCAAAGTAGCCGACTTGGAAAAATGGTCCCATTCAGCTGCATTGGAGAATGTTTCCAACTCTGCTACATAGGCCTATGATTAAGCGCCTCTAGGCGAGAAACGATGGAGGCAGCTGGCGTACTAGGTCTTTTACCTGCCATGCAATGTTTATATTTTTGCTTTATTACTTGAAATAAATATTCGTTAAATCATTTTTCATCTTGAGAGCGCCTATCTCTTTTTTTTTTACCTGCATTGAATAAATTGTGGAGCTTTCTAGGAGGTGGAGCTCCAGTCTTTGCGAGGTGTGTAATTTATATGGTGCCTATATATTCCAGTTTTTTGCTCTAAAGCTTGAATTTCCCATCACAGTTCCCTGCACTTCGCTCTTTATTGAGAAGAAGCTGAGTATTTTACAATCTTTTCATCTATTGTAGACAATTATTCAGATAATGAAAACATTAATTTACATTACAATTTTATTATACCATTCCTCGGGTCCTGTTCACTACAAGTCACAACCAACCAATCTAACATTTTATTATTTTATTCAGGAATATTTATGAAAAATGCACACTTTGGGGACTCCATTGGTTAGATTGATTACAGCCCTGGGGTATGTGGTCACCATAGGGTAGAAATAACAACAGAATTTGTATGTTTTGTTTATCGGTTGCACACTGCTGGAGAGTATGCATATACTTCAGAATATATATACATCCAGTAGTGTATCTTCCACAAGGCAAACAAGGCACTCGCCTAGGGCGGCACTTTGCCAGAGGGCATTAAAGCACACTTCTGGTGCTTCAAACATTTTCACTTCATCCCCCAACGTTCAGCAAGCTTTAGCTCCTTCCAATTAATTGAGGTGATGGGGGCATGTAATGGACGTGATGGGGCATTTAGTGTGTATGGATTGTGGGTGATGGTGGCATGTAATGGGGTGATTGGACATTTAATGTGTGTGCAATGTGGGTGATGGGGCATGTAATGGGGTGATGGGGTATGTAGTGGGTGTGCAACGTGGGTGATGGGGCATATTGTAGGTGTGCAACGTGGGTGAGGGGGTGCCCGAACTTTGCCTAGGGAAGCACAAAACCAAGATCCACCACTGTATACATCATAAAAGATTTTTGGAGGCCGTCCCGCTGAGCTATACCTCTCTCCCCTTTTCAGGACAGAGGTAGAGATCGGCAAGATTGCAGGGATTTGGGACAGCAGGAGTTCTTTATGGCACATGCACGGTTGTAGACACTTGACCTGCCAAGCTCCGCCCCCAGGTGTCCCAATTCGCATGGGGGTAGAAGTTGGGAGGTATGTGAAATACTTGTTCTATTACGGTAGCCAAGGAGTTAATATTTAAATACCTCTGTCTAACTAAACACTGGAATCTCAGCAGATGGTAAGATTTGCCCAAAGCTTTCAATTAAAACCAAATCCATTACCATATCGTTTACCTTATCCACTAGGGTGAAAGGTGATGTTAAAGGGGCAGTTCCACCTACAGTGTCTGAAAATATATTTTAGATAAGTATTGCATTATGTAAAGAAACAGGTTTGTCTTATCATTTTCTCCCCTTCAACTCTGGTGAAAAGAGCAAATCAATTGTAATAGATAAACTGCTGTTGCTATAGCAACAGTCCAACCTATCCATCCTGCCTTATTGGATGTCACTGATTTTGGAGGCCTCATTTTCAGTTTAAAACTATAGAAGAACTAAGTTTTGAAGTAAAAAAAAAAAAGTGTATTTCACATATAAAAAAACATGTACACTATATATAAAAATTAAACTAGGTGGTACTGTCTCTTTAAAGACTTAACTAATTTGTAATAACTATTTTTTGGAAAACTGAATTAAAAACCCGTATATTTAACCATGGGAGTACATATTACAGGCGTAAGGCACTCTGCTCTGGCAGGCAACACTGTTTGGTCCTAGGCCAGAATGAAAATTAATTGACAGGTATCTCTTCCCATCACTGGCAGCGGCTGCCGAACAATACCCTCCCTGTAGCTACGTTGCTCAAGTGCGCCACGTGGATGACTACGGCAATTCCTAGAACGCGGTTGCGCCTAGTAATCTGGCACTGCAATAGTCTTGCTTGGCAGCCCCGTAGAAATCGTAAAAACTTGCGTTTGTTCTGCACGCCATGATACGTCAGTGTGTGTGCGGAAGAGCTACGCCGCGTTCTTAGTGGAGCTCTGGAAAAGCCGGAGCAGCTGCAGCTGAAAGGCATAGACATTTCAAGATAGGTAAGAGAGAAGGAGCCAATGATGGCCCAGGTGACGGTACAGGGAAGTTGATGCCTGAAGTTACAGGGCAGGTGACGGACCAGTGTACTAGGGATGGGGCAGGTGACGGACCAGTGTACTAGGGATGGGGCAGGTGACAGACCAGTGTACTGGGGATGGGGCAGGTGACGGACCAGTGTACTAGGGATGGGGCAGGTGACGGACCAGTGTACTAGGGATGGGGCAGGTGACGGACCAGTGTACTAGGGATGGGGCAGGTGACGGACCAGTGTACTAGGGATGGGGCAGGTGACGGACCAGTGTACTAGGGAGTCGGGACGGGGCAGGTGACGGACCAGTGTACTAGGGATGGGGCAGGTGACGGACCAGTGTACTAGGGATGGGGCAGGTGACGGACCAGTGTACTGGGGATGGGGCAGGTGACGGACCAGTGTACTGGGGATGGGGCAGGTGACGGACCAGTGTACTAGGGATGGGGCAGGTGACGGACCAGTGTACTAGGGATGGGGCAGGTGACGGACCAGTGTACTAGGGATGGGGCAGGTGACGGACCAGTGTACTAGGGAGTCGGGACGGGGCAGGTGACGGACCAGTGTTCTAGGGACGGGGCAGGTGACGGACCAGTGTACTAGGGATGGGGCAGGTGACGGACCAGTGTACTAGGGATGGGGCAGGTGACGGACCAGTGTACTAGGGAGTCGGGACGGGGCAGGTGACGGACCAGTGTTCTAGGGACGGGGCAGGTGACGTACCAGTGTTCTAGGGACGGGGCAGGTGACGTACCAATGTGTACTAGGGACGGGGCAGGTGACGTACCAATGTGTACTAGGGACGGGGCAGGTGACGTACCAATGCACTAGAGACGGGGCAGGTGACGTACCAATGCACTAGAGACTGGGCAGGTGACGGACCAATGCACTAGGGACGGGGCAGGTGACGGACCAATGCACTAGGGACGGGGCAGGTGACGGACCAGTGCACTAGGGACGGGGCAGGTGACGGACCAGTGCACTAGGGACGGGGCAGGTGACGGATCAGGGAAGGGGCAGGTGATGGACCAGTGCACTAGGGACAGGGCAGGTGACGGACCAGTGTGCTAGGGACAGGACAGGTGGCGGACCAGTGCGCTAGGGGCGGGTGATGGGCCAGTGTAACAGGGAGAGGATAGGTAATGGGGACCTGTCCTAATGGGGACACGGCAAGTGATGGTTGGGGTGACCGGCAGACTCCCTAAGGGTTCAGGGCAGGTGATGACCGGGGTGACGGGCAGACTCCTGATGGGTTCAGGACAGGTGATGACCGGGGTGACGGACAGACTCCTGATGGGTTCAGGGCAGGTGATGGGCAGACTCCTGACGGAGAGGGTAGATGATGGATGTGGTGATGAGAGGAGGCCTGATGGGAACAGTGCAGTTGTTGGCCGGGTGGAGTGCTGATAGGGGTAGGGCAGTTGGTGGTCAGGCAGGGGATGGACAGGCAAATGAGAAATGGTGGGTACTTTCTGTACATTTACCCTCTCGCATGCTTTTTAATATTATAGGTGAGGCACTTGAACAATTTTTGTCTTGCCCTTACTTGTGCGTTTTGTTGCTCGTACCTGTTGGGTGTGCATAATAGTGTTTTAAAAATATCTTTTGATGTGTGAGTTAAGTATTTATTTAAGAATATAGGGATAACTCAATAAAGAGAAATTAGACGGGAATTTCAGTGGCCAAAGTAGCTGAGGTGGACACCTTCTCCCATTCAGCTGCATTTGCCTCAAGTTAGAAATTCCCATCTCGGTTCCCTGTAATTCTTTCATTATCGAGTAGACCATTATTATATATGTTAAGTGCAAAAACATGAGTTGACAGGTTAGATTATTATATATTTTCATCATCCTTTTCAGAGCTGTATATAATAAAGATAAAAGATGTACAGGTATGCATCTGCTGAGTTCAAAGATAAACACTGCTCAGTGATATTAGCCTCTTAATCTCGCACTATTCCATCCACTGCTCTGGGTCCCTCAAATGTCACCCATCAAAGCATCTCAAACTGTGTATAATCCATTCATGTGATTGTCAGCGCCTCCTCGCCCCACTTATGATTGGCTCCTTATAACATCATCACATTTTCACCTCGCCAATCCACTCCCTTGAGCTGGCCAAAATGATTGCAAATGTATTGCTAAACCTATTGCTTATTGTGTTTTGTTTTTTTACATCTCTGTTGTGCCAGCGGTTGGTTAATCACTCGATGGATCTTAGAGCATCTGTCTTATTCATCAACATACCTGTCAACTCATTAATTTGCTAGCACAATGAGTATATGATTTAACTATTTTCTCTGCCATCACCTAAAGGCAATAATAAAGTACACTCATCTAGTGTTCTGTGCATATACTGATTGGCAAGTGAGGATAGTGAGATTTATATTTTTTATTGCAACTTTTGTGGCTGTGCAAACTGTGTCCTTGGCTGAACCACGATGCACTATTGACCTCGCTTAGCATTCTGGGAGTTGTAGCATTAGATAAATAACTTCTTGCGTAATAGTAGTAATCCCTAGGTAGTATTTTATCTTATTTTAATGTTATAATGCACATCTCTAGCACCTACCATTTAATGCACATAGATTTGCCTGATTGTTTGGTTGTGCCCATAATAGGCACAAACCTGCATATCTCTGTGATCTATTACATTGTAGATTGTCATGTATTATTAATATGTTATAAGTTTAAATAACTAATTTAAACTTATACGTCCAATTTTCCTTTTGTGCACTTTTGAAGAATCAAGACATTTTTTGTATGATTGAGTTATCATTATTATGTTGCACCTCTGTGTTTTGTACCAGTGGCATTTTTTCTTTTATCAACTGCTGCAATTCAACATGAGGTTTCATCAGCCACTGTGTGTGTTTCCCATCATGCAGCTGTTTCCAGAGTTCTTATTGGCTGCTGTTCTGTGCATCCAGCCATTCAGAAGAGTAGTGATGTTGGAATCAGAACACATCACTGCATGTTTGAGTCTTGTAGCATCTGAGATAGACAGTGCATAACTGATTTTACTTTTTCGTGAGGTATTAAACGTCACAATGAATGCTAATAGTATTGCTTACTTTTAGAAAAACAATGATTTTATTGGAGTTCAGTATGTGTCCTGATTTCTGTTCTTTACAATATGGAAAAGATGTTGCAGTGAGAGATTTTTGAATCGTAAAGTGTTTTTATTTTATTGTAGAATTTGTAATCTTGATTTACAATAATATTTTGCTGTGCAGTCATCTTTTTATCTCCTGACTGCCTGTAACCATTTATAATGAAACTCTCTGATTATCTGTAGTCAGGACAGGCAAACATTGCCTTTTTGTACAAAGTTTATTGTTAATTGGGGTAAAGGGTAATGTGTTTGTTACAGCTTTATTAGAACGCAGTTTAGGGTGTGTTTAGTATTGCAAAGTAACTTCTTTATTTCCTTGCTTTCCATCCATTTGTCTCCAGCATCATGTTGTGTCGAGCAGCTCTGAGCTCCCATATTCACTTCAGTGGAAGATGTGTACTCTCCCGTGTACGGTCCACAGCATCCCCTAATCCTGGACTATGTAAGTATTTGCTGTTACATACTGTACCATGTCATTGTTTATAAAAGCAACCCTGTTATTACACTAGGTTTACTGAGTTACTTTTTGAAACATGCAAAGTGTCACAAATAACTGTACAACATTTAAATCAACTTTGCCTATACTAAAACCTGGGCATGCCCCAAGTCTGCTGGTGCTTCATTTGAACACCAGTGCAGTAATCACTCCATGCTAAAAGAAAAGCTTTATTATTAAAAGAGGGAATTGCCAAGGGAAATTCAAACTTAAGGCCAACCTAGTAGTTGTAAAAATTCTCCAATTCAGCTGGAGTTTACCAACTCGTGAACCAAGTCCTGTGTATGTTTTATAATCTTATAATACACTCATTTTTTGTATGGAGCTCACTTCTGGTGTGATGATTTCCAAACCACCACCCACCGGTCTGCTGCATGGTACCAGTACATTATGTAAAAGAGCCACACGCACACACAGGCAATTGCTGATTGTGACTACTTAGACGCAGCAAATGTTTGATGTGTCCTTTGCAGGTTTCAGGCTGTAGGTTTAATTGTAAGCCTATTACTACAAAGGGAATATAGACCAGAAATATGTAGAATAACTTTTTCTATAGAATGTTTTTAGATTTGTGATTTTGCTTTCTGTAATATACATATTTTTGGGATTCCTTTAAATCTTAGATGTCCCCTCATCTTCCGCTGTGCGTCAAAATGTTCGGCACTGGAGTAATATCCCCTTTATTACGATGCCTCTTATTCGTTCACATGGGAAACCATTTGCCCACCGTAGCGAACTGAAGCATGCCAAGCGCATTGTGGTGAAGCTGGGTAGTGCCGTAGTGACCCGGGGAGATGAGTGCGGACTAGCCCTTGGAAGGCTGGCCTCGATTGTCGAGCAGGTAACTAAAGATATCTCTACATGATTTAAAACATAAAACAAATTTATATTGTTGTTAATTTCTGGATAAACATTATGATCACAATTTGTTTAACTTTCTGTTTTAAAGTATGAAGGGTGACCTCTACTCTCTGGTTCCTTTTCTCAGGGTTTTGTCAAATTTAGCCTGCCAGCTTGTGCAAGGGACATCGGGTGGCATGGTTGCATATCAGATTTAGTGCCACATGTAAGATGAACTGAGTGGTCCCTTTCCTTGAAGTACAGGGGACAAAAGAAATTGGGAGTTTGCTTGGCTGTATCCTGGGACAGCAAATTGAAGCTCTGCTTTCTAATAGATCAGTTACTTCCTGAATTGGCCATTTAAAGGACAACTGTAGAAAAAAAATTAACTAATGTTTATTTGAAAGATTGCATCTTTGTAGGTCATTTCCATAGAACGAAAAGAATATAAATAATGTACCTTATTGAGCCCTCTTTACTCTGTTTAGCTCTTACAGGGGGCAGTCTGATGTTTAGAATCTTGGGTCAGTTCTGAACCAAGGTGATCGAATAACTGTCCTAAGATTCTAAACATGTCTGCTCCCCGTTAGAGCTTTACAGAGCAAACAAGGACTCAGTAAGGTATATTATTTATATTCTTTCATTAAAACATTTCTATATAAAATCTATACTCAATGCAATCTTGCCATTAAACAATACTTATGTTTTTGCTACAGTTGTCCTTTATGTAGTTAGTGACCTTTACATAATAACCTTTTGTAGTAATCTGATTAAAACTCAATACATTCAGTGTTCTTTCTGGCTTACTCTGCACATCATCCTGAGAATTTCTGAGTGTGGTGTATGGGTTGCAGATGACTTATTCTTTTACCCAATCTTTTATAGTGGAAGGTTTGTAGAACCTCCTTGTGTATTGTACACAATCTTTGTACGGAGTGTTGAGGCTGTTGCAGTCTGATGATCAGCTGGCTTGTGAAGCAACCTTTGTCTCCCAAGCTGTGGGGTATTGTAACTCCCATCAAACTCAATCACTGAGAAAGATAATCATTGTTGCTCACTTTACTTGGGTTAACAACCCCAATTTCTGTGTCCTAAAACTGTTGATACATAAGCTTGATATCCTTCATCTACTCATTACTCTTGTTGGCTGCAACTTGGCTAGGATGTAAATGGTCTATATGGATTTCTGGGAAACAGGGCCTAGAACATAGTATTTTTCTGCTTTCCTCATTCTTCAATTCAATGTTTAATTTACTTTAATTGATTCCTTTCCCTTACAGGTACTTTTTCTGAAGTAGTCCAGTGATGTAAACTTAGTACAGAGCCACAGGGGCTATTCACTAAAAGGTGAGATGACCATTTGCATTCACTAATTTATCTATACATTGTGTAGGAACAAACCTGGTGATTTTGCTTAGTGTGGTAAAGTCGCCAAGTTTGCCCCTGCACAATGTATAGCTAAACTGATGAGTTGAAATGTTCATCTCCCCTTTTTTGGGAATTGCCCCCATAGATTAAGTTTTGTGTTATTCTGCGTTTAAAACAAAGGACGATTGTTTACAAGCGGGAATAAAAATGATGTCTTATGTATGTACTCCCCCAGGTGTCAGTGCTACAGAACCAAGGGCGTGAGATGATGATTGTCACCAGTGGAGCCGTGGCTTTTGGAAAACAGCGTCTCCGACATGAAATCCTCTTATCTCAGAGTGTGAGACAAGCATTGCATTCGGGGCAAAATCAGCTGAAGGATATGGTAAGTGTTTACATGTTAGCCAACAGGAAGCTGTTTTGGAACCATAGCACCCCTAAGGTTCAGGGGAGCTTTGGTTCAGTAGCAGCTGTGGGTTACCTACTCATGCTATTAATGAATGTCATTATGCAAAGCCCTAATAATTTACAGGCTTCTCCCCTCCCCACGTTTATTCTCAGCAAGTTCCGGTCTTGGAGGCACGAGCCTGTGCGGCTGCTGGTCAGAGTGGGCTTATGGCTCTTTACGAAGCTATGTTTACACAGTACAGTATTTGTGCGGCTCAGGTAAGATGTTTAGAGTTCTAAACTCAGGAGGGTCAAAGGAGGAATCATGTGCATGATATCTGTGGCCCTGCAGACCTTACCCTAGTTGGAATGCAGCCTGTCTGTGTAATTAATGGCTGGGTTTTACTGTACTTGAGATGTGGCAGGCAGATCTGGCATCCAAGCTATTTGATAGTTATTTTACCATCATGTCCATCTCAGTACTTCATAATAAACCCAGTCACCCAAGTGAAAGGCTATATTGTGTCCTTTTATTACCTGTCAGCATTGGCAGAGGACCAGTATCAATATGCTTTGTGTGCAGACATGTCATTCCTCAGCTCCTCGCAGGCAGAGTGTTGATGCTGCTCTCTGCCTGTCTTTCCATTGCAGATTCTAGTCACAAATTTGGATTTCCATGATGAGCAGAAGAGAAGGAATTTAAACGGCACATTGCACGAGCTCCTTCGCATGAACATCGTACCCATCATTAATACCAATGATGCTGTTGTTCCTCCTCCTGAGCCTAACAGTGATCTGCAGGGGGTAAATGTGGGTGAAGTATTCCTGTGGGCTTGAACTGAATCAGCGAGTAGTTTGGCAACAGTGCATGACTATGTCGTGTCTGCAGAGAGTGGTGTCTACGGCAGTGAGCATTACTTCGCGTTTGCATGGCTTGGCATAAGGATGCTTTAACAGTACATGATGTTACCCAGCCCCCCCCTGGAGGTTTAAGATTATACCAGGCCACCTTTCATAAAAAGAAAATTTGGATGTATATAGGAACATGTACATGCATAGGCTCCTCACAAAAAAACAAAAACTGTCTGGGGTTCTCACCCTTATAAAGTTGACAACAATTATATAAACATAATATAAATGAAAGGTTTTGGTTATATGAATTGGCGAAAGCATAATTAAGCTCACCTTCATTGTCAAGGCACTCTCTCTCAATAGGGTGAGAACCTACTATCACCTCCTATCTAGTGGGCACACAAAGCAGTTTATACTGCTACCAAAACTGCACTCACAGGTCTCTTGCTCCAAACTAGCACAATATAGTAGATTGGCAAGTAACTTTTTAAGGGTGCATTATCCCCCCCCGGCAGTAAGCCTGATATAAATTGCCTTTATAGTGATTGAACTTAAAAATACACAATTTTTTATTGCACAACAAGGTTAAAGCTTTCTATCCATATTACTGCGCTTCCAAGTCTGCATTTTATGTTTTGCATGATTGTCATTATTTACTCTCATCTATACATTTTCGGTGGTTATGTGACTTCCTATCCTAAGCCAGTTGGAACACAGTTTGTTTTTTTTGTCCTTATGGTCCAGTGTTTACCAGCCCCTGCCTCCGTATAGTTTATTTAGGTGATTGTAGACACCTGACTTTTTATATTTTTCTTTTCTGTTTAGGTAATTAGTGTCAAGGACAATGACAGTCTGGCTGCTCGGCTGGCCGTTGAGATGAAAGCAGACCTGATAATCGTCCTGTCTGATGTAGAAGGTATTTTACCTTTTGACTGGCCACATGTAACTGTTCTCCTCAGGTTCCTTGTACTTGTATTATTTGTACGTCTTGTAAATACAGCCACTGTATTGTACTATATATCTGCCTGTCTATATGACCTTTATTCATGAGAGAAAATTGCAGGGGATTTCAGCTGAGTTGGAGAATGTTCTACTTTGGCCTTAAGTTTGAAATTCCCTTCTCAATTCCCTGCAAGTCTCTCTTTCATGAAGAAAAGGTCCTAAGCGTTTGTTTGGTGGTGGTGCTGTTTTGTAGTGTAATCTGAAGAAATGACTGCATTCTAGAACCATTTTGTTGAATGTTAAACATTTCTGATATTTCCACCCATGACTGATGATTATACATACAAACTGCTCCCTAAACACACCATGCTTCCCTTATAGGGGGAGAAGCCAGAAACAAATACTAAAGAGAATGGGAGCACTTCGGCAGTAATGGATGCCAAATGAGTAGCCCTCTAATTATTACATAAGAAACTAATCACAAGTAATATTGTCTTTGTCTCATAAGTTTGATCCGGGAGAATCAAATTCACAGAGATACGACGTTATGTGGCAGAGTTAAAATCCAAATAATAATCCTATTAATATACGTTTTATCCCTGCCACATAACTTTATATTACAGGGATTCTGATTCTGGGGTTCAAACCTATGAGACCAAGACTAGGTTACTGATATAGAGCACGGATTTGGAGTACACATTATTGTTGAAGCGCTCCCAGTCTCTTTTAGTATGAACTGTCTATTACAAATATCTGGGGAGAGTGACTGACTGAATTCAGTAGCTAGGGTGTAGTAATTCTGGGCAGGCGTACTGTGATGGAACTGTGATGCTGCAAGGAGTGAGGACAGTGATGCTGGGGAGCAGAGGGGCACTGTGATGATGGAGTCAGTGATATAGAGGCAATAAAATGGGGCTTTTTTTCCATTATAGTCCTGGTTCCCTTTGTGCAGCCTGGTCCTGTTCTCTGAAGTAACACTTCTTTTATGTCTGTCTCCTCAGGACTTTTTGACAGCCCCCCTGGGTCAGACGATGCAAAACTCATAGACATTTTCTATCCTGGGGATCAACAATCTGTAACGTTTGGGACCAAATCACGAGTCGGTATGGGGGGAATGGAGGCAAAGGTATAATAATCAGAATGACTGTGTTTTAGATTCTTTGCCCAGCTTCAGGCTTGCTGGAGATAATAGGAATTGTATTGCAGAGGTTTTTTTAATTGTTATAACTGGGAAGCAAAAACAGAGCAGGCTTAATGTAAAATGCAGCACTAGATTTTATTTTTTTTGATGGGAGCTGCCATTTCCTTCATCCTTTTGGCTGATCTAACTGAAACAAAATGGAGTCTGCCTGCCTGACTGTACAGACGTTTGTAGCTTGTGCACTGAAGCCAACTAATGCCAGATTAAAGTGCAGCAGCAGCTGAGATTTTCACAGTGAGCAGCATTTGTATCATTACAAAATATGAAGGAAAGTTTATATTTCTTCTCTCTTAAAAAATAAACAAACCGTACACTATATTTATATACTTTGCTTTTTATTTAATTGTGCTGGTAGTTTGTCCTTTTTAATGACTGCCCCAGAGATTAAAAAAAACCTATATTGAGCTCTTAGGGTTTTTTACTACTTCATATTAAGTAAATACTGTGTTATTAGCTAGCTTATTACGCTTAATAAGTCATGCATTTGTGTTTTAATGCATTGTGACTATTGGTTGTGTGTATGTTTACCTGGTTTAAAGCTGGTGAACTAATCGACAGACTAAGGTTTTGTTTTTTTTAAATGCCAGGTTTTCTTATTCTGTAATCAAAATCTTAAGTCTTAATCTGAGGATGCCTTTAGAATGGCACAGCATAATGGGATTTTCAGTTTAACAAACCTGCATGTTTCCTGCAGACTTTCTAATTGTTACCATGGTTCATAAACAAGCACTGACTTCATACAAGGTCATATGGATATTTTTATGACGATGACTCCTGTATAATAAGGGATATTTCATTGATGCCTGCGTGTATGACATTTAGATCCTCTCTTTTCCTATGTTTATAAGCCTGGATTGCTTGGTTTTGCTCTTGTTTGTAATCGCAGTCTTCTCGTTTTCCTAACTGTCCAGGTGAAAGCGGCTTTGTGGGCCCTGCAGGGTGGAACCTCTGTTGTCATTGCCAATGGCACACACCCTAAGATATCTGGGCATGTGATCACCGATATTGTGGAAGGGAAGAAAGTTGGCACTTTCTTTTCTGAAGTAAAACCTGCAGGTGAGATCTTAAGGGAACAGTTTATATATATATATATATATATATATATATATATATATATATATATATTATTTTGTTTCCTTAAAATTAAATGAATAGTCCACTTTTTTTTCCCTTTTTGGTGTATAATGAGAGGCTTTCTTTATATTTATATATATATATATATATATATATATATATATATATATATATATACCGTATTTGCTCGATTATAAGACGACCCTGATTATAAGACGACCCCCCAAACTTTGTATATTCCTTTAGGAAAAAAACTAAAAGCCTGAATATAAGACTACCCTATAGGAAAAAAAAAGTTTAACTTGTATGTATGTAAATTGCTTTTTAATATGTAATAAAAAATTGATATTATACAAATGTATTTCTTGTTTTTATTTCCTTGCGGCCTCTCTCCCTCCCCCTCCAGTGTAGTCTCTCTCTCTATCTCCCCCCTCCCTCCCCTAGTCTCTATCTCTCTCCCTCTCTCTCTATCCCCCCTCTCTCTCTCTATCTCTATCCCCCCCACCCTCTCTCTCTCTCTCTCTCTATCCCCCCCACCCTCTCTCTCTCTCTCTCTCTATCCCCCCCCCCCCTCTCTCTCTCTATCCCCCCCCCCTCTCTCTCTCTATCCCCCCCCCCCCTCTCTCTCTATCCCCCCCCCCCCTCTCTCTCTATCCCCCCCCCTCTCTCTCTCTATCCATCTCCCCCCTTTCCCTGGTGGCTAGTGGGGGCAGCTGGGGAATGTCTGCACTATACGTGCAGATATCCTCCATGCTGCCCGACACCTCCGTCTATTATGACGGACAGCTGGTCCGTCATAATAGACGGAGGTGTCGGGCAGCATGGAGGATATCTGCACGTATAGTGCAGACATCCCCCAGCTGCCCGCTTTTCCCTGGTGTCTAGTGGGGCAGCAGAGGAAGTCTGCGCGATGAGCGCAGACCTCCCCTTCTGCCGCCCGGCACGCTCGCCGGGACTTCTGTGACGAAAGCGGAAGTTCCCGGCTTCTTCACAGAAGCCCCGGCGGTCGTGCCGGGCGGAAGCAGGGGATTCTGCGCTCGTTGCGCAGACATCCCCTGCTGCTAGAGAGGGGGATCCAGGTCCCCTGCAGCTCTGCTGGGGACCTGGATCCCAGTCTTATAGTCTGACCTCAATTTGAGGTCAGATTATAAGACGACCTCGAATGTAAGACGAGGGGGATTTTTCAGAGCATTTGCTCTGAAAAAAACCTCGTCTTATATTCGAGCAAATACGGTATATATATAATTTTGGCAGATCTAAACAGGAAGGTAGTTTTTTTTTTAATGTCTGGTGTTTTGAACCCCAAAAGACAAAAACACAAAGTACGATTTTATTTTCCTGGTACCTGATCACTTTAATCATGAAAGAGAATTGACAAGGGAATTTCAAACGTTGGGCTGAATAAGAGAATTTTTCCAACTCTGCTACTTTGGCCTTACGTTTAAAATTCCCTTCTCATTTCTGAGCAAGTCTGTCTGTCTTGATGAATAAAGCCCTGAGTGATATGTTCAAGGAGCACTGAAGCAGAGACCCAGTCAGGGTCGACCCTGTGGATCACAATGCCTAGTGAGGTAGTGCACGGAGTGATTTCACTGAATGTAACTGGCGCTCACTTTGCTTGTCTGTTACTTTTAGCCGGTCAGACTGAGGCCTCCTATGACAAAGGGATTTACCTGCAGCGGGATCCACAGCATAGTGCATTGTGTTGTGAGGCACTGCTGCTCACAAGTGGTTCATGCAATTCACATGGTGTTTAGGGTAGAGAATGTTTATCTGCGGGTATGGGTTAAATCATTCTGTCTGTGGCTGGTGAAGGAGAGATACATTGCTGTGCTGATGTACTGTGTTAGAGTTTTTCTTTGCTGCCTTTCAGGTCCTACTGTGGAACAGCAGGCAGAAATGGCTCGAGTCGGTGGCAGGAACCTGGCAGCATTGCAGCCAGAACAGGTAATCACAGTGTTATCTTTCAAGGGTCCATAATGAAACTTGTACCAGCTGCTTTACAAACGTTTTGTAAATACTATTACACAAATGCTGACTTAACAATTTTTTTGTAGGTTATGTATGCTTCAGAAAATAGTTGCACGTTCCCTTTCTGATTCAGTTACCATTTTGTCATCTTGTGGTTTTTATTAATTTAACCACTTCCCATATATACCAGCATACATCTATGTTTAATGCTGTGAAGCTGGGATAGTAGTCAATAGACTAGAGCGACTTAACTGGTTCACTTAAGAAGTTTAGTCAGTAAAGTGTGAGGTAAATGTTATATACTCCCTGTTTTTTTTTTTTAACAGAGAGCAGAGATCATATTTCACCTTGCTGATTTGCTGACCGATCACAGAGATGAGATTCTTTCTGCTAACAGAAAGGATATGGAAGAGGCAGAGGACAAAGGTACTCCTAAACCAACTACAAAGGGCTTTTATAACTGTGTGCAGAGATATTGTTTGGGCAAGCTGCAGAAATCAATGGTTGCAATTATTATTTTTTTTTTTTTAAAGAAAAATAACAATGGTGTACTCCTATAAAGAGAGAACTGCAGGGAATGGAGATGGGAATTTCAAACTTTAGGCCAAAGGAGCAGAGTTGGAAAACGTCTCCAATCCATCTCTGCTACGTTGGCCCACAGTTTGACATTCCCATCTCCATTCCCTGCAGTTCTCTCTTTATTGAGTAGACCATTTGTCTATAATGTCAACAGAAAGAAAAATACATGTTTGTTTAATACAATGTAGGAAGGCTGGCTCCTCCCCTGATGAAACGCTTAAGCTTGTCAACGGCAAAATTAAACAGTCTGGCAATAGGACTGCGACAAATTGCTGCCTCTTCTCAGGACAGTGTGGGGCGTGTTATCCGCAGAACTAGAATCGCAAAAGAATTGGAGCTGGAGCAGGTGACCGTGCCGATCGGGGTTCTGTTGGTTATCTTTGAGTCTCGACCAGACTGCCTGCCACAGGTACTGTAACCTTCATTAAGTGTGCCTGATGATTTGATGGTTTTACTGTTCTGAAAAAGGCCATGTTTTGTGTAGCTCGCTCTAAGTCACGTGTTAATTAGATGACTAGCAACTGTCTAGGTGATGTGTTTTCATAGATATATATGTGAATGAAAAGAGGCAGAGCTCACCTGATACAAATAGAGTCCAGACTAATCAGGTGTGCCCTGTTCTGTGGTACTGGTGTTTACATGTTTCCACCATGCAGATACAAAACATCCAGAATTAAGGCAAAAGATACAGACACACACACACTGGCTGCACAAATAGTAAAAAAAAAAGTCCAACACTATTCCAAAAGTAAATTACAAATGAGCTTTATTGTGGAAAAAAATAAATAAAGCAGAGAGACATCATCTTACTGGTTCCAACAGCTCACCTGAACAAGCTTCTATCATACAGGGTGCTGCTGAAATATTTAGTGTTAGGACCCACCTTTATGGGGATAGGAATAATATGGCCATATAATGTGACTGTCTCCAAGTTTGTCAGCTCAATTAAGTGTTTTGAGTAGCTTCATGAAATCTATATGTTTAGGAGTTGGTAATCTGTTTTAGTAGTGTGCTGATTCCTTTGGATATTTATATTTTTATGTGTTAGTCATTTGTTATGCACTTTTATTTCATGTGTCTGTCTTATGGCTCCAATGTACTACAGTACTGAGGTTTTATATTTATTATTTTTACACTAACTACAAAAAGAGCTGTAAATGCACCCTGGGTCAAACAACAGGCAGCCATCTTGGGCAGCCCTCCCAGAAGTTCCCTTATTATATATTTTGAATACTTTCTTTCTGTTCTCCTCCATTTTCTAGACGCATGATTGGTTACAATGAGAATATGGCATCATGCTTTGCTACTGTGCATTGTGCATGTTCAGTGTTACAACTGGTGGGGAGAGAACTCAGAAGATCATTTACTAAACCAAAATAATCGTCATGAGTACTGTGTTATAAATGCACTGATACAATGAATACACCAAATGTGTTCTTCTTTCCATTGCAGGTGTCCGCACTGGCTATTGCTAGTGGGAATGGCCTACTACTGAAAGGAGGTAAAGAGGCTTCTAACAGCAACCAGACTCTATACCGTCTAACTCAGGAAGCACTGTCTCTTCATGGCGTTAAGGATGCAGTGCAGCTTGTATGTACTCCTATCATTTAGCATTATCACCCAGTCTGTCTACAGAATTCATACCAATTAGTGATTTGAAACCAGAAAATGAGTATTAGAGACTGTATTGCTGTATGGAACTTATATTTAACTGCAGTTTATTTATCCAAACCAGGCAAGTCACAAATGTTATTGATTCACTTTTATGGTGAAATGAATTGCCGCAGTAGAAAAGGGAGTGCTTAATTACCTTATTTAAAAACATATTTTCCTCCCATTATTAATGCTATTGCCATTTTCTAGTAATCATTAGATACATTCCCATAGTTTGTCATTTGGTGCAGAACAAACAGAAATACAGCTGTGCATGTTACTATACGCTGACCACGTGGAAGGAAGGCAGTGGTGGCTATGGATAAATGGGGTCAGATAATGCGGCATGCGCCACAGTATAATGCTAACTCCTGACTGATATCGCTTGATAGCGTTACATGCACTGTTCCCAGTGCTGTATTTACCGCCCCCCAGCACTGAAATGAAAAATAAAATAAAAAAACCTGGCCCTTTGAAAAAGAAAAGGCCGCGCTTGCAGGCAGAGACGGAGGTGAGAGGGGATCGAAAGATCCCCCCTCACCATCGCTCTGCCTGCCAGGCTGCATGGGGAGCCGAACAGGCAGCACAGAGAAACCTCCGTGCTGCTTGTTCGGCTCCCCGTGCAGTGTGCCGACACGGAAGTGCCGACAGTCATGTGACCGGCGCGCTGACGTCATACGCGCGCCCGGTCATGTGACCTGTCAGCACAATTGCCGGGAAGCCGAACAGGCAGCATGGAGGGACCATGCTGCCTGCCACTAGCCACCAAGGAAAGGTAAGTGCTGATGGGAGACAGTGTGTGTGTGTGTGATGGGAGACTGAGTGTGTGTGATGGGAGTCGGAGTGTGTGACTGAGTGTGATGAGAGTCGGAGTGTGTGACTGAGTGTGATGGGAGTCGGCGTGTGTGACTGAGTGTGATGGGAGTGTGTGTGTGATGGGAGTATGAGCTTGATGTGAGTCTGAATGATGGGGCATGTCTTAGGTGTGTAACGTGGGTGTGCAGCTTGGGTAGGGGGGTGCCCGGATTTTGTCTGCCTAGGGCAGCACAAAATCAAGATACACCACTGACTGTTCCTGCACTTTCAGATGCTCGTTTATTGCCAGTGTGTCTCTTGTATAAAAAATAAGGTGTTGGAAAGTGGAGGACAGCCTCCAGCAAAATTATATTGGTTGAGGTGTTATTTCCTACTTGTAGAATTTTTATAAACTGCACAATCACCATTATACATAAGAAACAGTGACTGCTGCTGAATTGATTACAACTAATGTTGTAAAAAAAAATGTTTTACAGGTAAACACCAGAGAAGAGGTTGAGGATCTGTGCCGTCTTAATAAACTCATCGATCTCATCATTCCTCGTGGCTCATCTCAACTGGTCCGCGACATCCAGAAATCGGCTAAAGGAATTCCCGTCATGGGGCACAGTGAAGGGATATGCCATGTGTATGTGGACAGTGAAGCCAGTGTGGAGAAAGTTACCAGGATTGGTAAGTTGGTGTTAGTGGAGATCACCTGGTAGAAATAGTTTCTCAGTGCACTCCTATTACAGGTGTCCACAATGGCTATTGCCAGTGGGAATGGCCTAACTGCAGTATTTCTGTAGGTTATTAACTTTTTGCGTGGATTTTTCAGTGGATATTCTTAACACAATGTTTGTTTTTTCCATAGTGAGAGATTCTAAATGTGAATACCCAGCTGCTTGCAATGCAATGGAAACACTGCTAATCCACAGAGACGTGTTGAGGACTCCATTGTTCGACCAGATCATTGATATGCTGAGAGTTGAGCAGGTGCATTAATTTAGTAAATTGTGTTTGTTTATTCTATAGATAGGGATAATGGTAGAATAAATCCTGTATTTTCTTGAGTCTATTACGCCAATGATTCTAAAGAAGTACCCCTTTTTCAGGGGTGCATCTTAACGAAAAGTCTTAGAATCAAGGAAATACCTACAGTTCTACTTTCCTTGCTGCATGACCTCGGAAGCCGACTGTTCCTCGCAACAGCGTTGCACATCATCCAGCCCCGAAACTCCTCCCTCTTTACGTCAGCCGAAAGGTGAATCTCGGCTGCCGAAAAGCGAATCTCGGAGGCAGAAATGAAAATCTCGGCTTACATTCAGAGGCCGAACTTAGCTGCCGAATATAAGACACCACTGATTCTAAGACGCACCCCTTTCCTAGAACTGTCAAAATCAGGGGGAAATATGGTAGATTCTCATTTCTGAGATTCTCATCCATATTGCATTCTTATGAAAAATTCTAATAATCCTTATGCTACGTTAAAAAAAAAAAAAAAATACTCAGAGTAGTTTTGTAGTCTTAAAGCATATATCCCATGATTGTGGTGCAGTGAGGTTGGATTTCCCTGAGGCCAACAGTCTTTTGGGTGAATGCCCTGCATTTGTCTGGAATCATTTAAGATGTGACACATATGTCCTTGTAGTCTTGAATATGACCTACGCAAATAATAAGTATTTTTGAGGAATAATGTGTTTGTTCTGTTCTGTGTTTATTTGGAATTCAACCTTATTTTGTTTGTAGGTAAAAATTCATGCTGGTCCCAGGTTTGCCTCCTATCTGACCTTTAGCCCATCCGAAGTAAAGTCCCTCCGCACAGAATATGGAGATCTAGAGTGCTGCATTGAAGTGGTGGACAGTGTTCAAGATGCCATTGAACATATTCATAAATATGGAAGCTCTCACACGGACGTTGTTATCACAGAGAATGGTGAGCTTTCAATCCTACTAATATTTCTGCAGAACTGGGCCGTGGTTTTCAAATTCTACAATAGCTGCTGCTTTAATTTGAACTCATTTATAATTGGGTTTTACAAAGTGCGCCCTCTGCAGACACAATTGGAGAAACTCCTGGTAACACCGGTCAGAGTAACCGAATACGTACAAACAAGCTTTATTGAAACTTCTAAAATAGAGATAAGCCCACACATGTGAGACATGGCCTGCTGTTTAAAGAAACCTAAATATTCTTTATAATAAGAATGTAGAGAATATGAAATTATTTTTACATTGTAAAGCAGAAATGCATGAATTACGAGAAAAATGTGTGTGTGTGTGTGTGGGGTCTCCTGTTTGATATGACTTGTGGCCTAATCTGCATATTAACAACTACCTTTCAATGTGTAATTTGCATATCAAGCCATAGATGATGTCATGAACAGGAAACACCACAAACATATTTAAAAGCAATTTTTCTCTTAATTCATGCATTTCGTGCAATCCTGCTTGCACCCTGGAAATAGTCCTATTAAGGCATGTGCAAATTACTACTAATTTAATGTATTTTGTATGAAGTGGCTTGAAATAAGTATGCAAAGGTTTTCTGGGATTAATAAATTAAATACATAATTTAAATATAACATTGAGATTCTATATACAAATTACTCTGCATTGGAAGCCGTAAAGGTAGATAACCAAACAACCCAAACTCCAAATGGTTTTTGGATTTCAAATAATTTTCTTACCACGGTATAAAAACAAGTGTTGGCCACAGAGTGCTTTTTAAACTACCATGTGTGCATGCAAGCTTATTCGTACATTCTATATTCTAACATTTTTTTAAATCCTAGAATACCCAAGTCTTATTTTTTTATTTGTTTTTAACTTGGTCATCCTTGTGGTTTACTAGCAGTGCATTGATACGAGTTCCGCATGTACTACTTTGTATGTATTTCATCATCATTTTTCATAACTGTCCAATTGTGTTCTTCATTTCAGAAAATACGGCAGAATATTTTCTTCAGCATGTGGACAGCGCCTGTGTTTTTTGGAATAGCAGCTCTCGGTTTTCTGATGGATACCGTTTTGGACTTGGTAATGTGTCTTTCTGATACTTTATATTGATTTTTAACAAAACGTAGGAGTCGTATGGTGAAGTTATTGCTTCATGTTGGTGATTTTTGTCTTTCCGTCTGGTAGTTTATTAAGTTCTTATTCTTATGTTATGTCTTTAACTGTGATTTGCTTTTTGTATTTTTTTTTGTTTTTGTTTTTTAACTTAGGAGCTGAAGTTGGAATCAGCACTTCCAGGATTCATGCCCGTGGACCTGTCGGTATAGAGGGGCTGCTGACCACAAAGTGGTTATTGCGAGGAGAAAACCACGTTGTCTCTGATTTTTCAGAACAAGGAAGCATGAAGTATTTACACGAAAATCTACCTGTCCCGCTGAGAAATAGCAGCTAAACTCAATTGTTAAAATGAAAAAGCCCAATATCCTATCAATCATAAAAAGTACCTCTCTTATTGAACACCTTCAATCAGCTGAACTTTGCAAAGGGTTTATTATTCTGGAATGTAAGCACAATTTAAGGCTTTTTCCTTCCACAATTAAATGTGAATTTGGGCACTAATAATAATGCTCCTTAGCAAAATACTGGATGATCTCACGGTATGAACACAATATCATAAAACTTATTTCTGGTTAGTTCTTCAGGAAATCTGCAGCATTAAGGTTTAAACAGCTGATTTTATCAGGAAAAATATATATATAAATCCCAGATCTATTCAGTATTGTACTATTTTTTGGTATACATTTCTAAATTTGTATAGTTGAATACTCCCTACAAAATATTTTTTTTCTTTGTTTTTTTGGGAAAGCGGTATTGGGAAAGGGCATAAATGAAAATTATTGAATGTTTGGTTTTTTTTTATTTCCATTCAATAAATTTGTAAAATATATTTTTAAAAGTGTCATTCTTTCCTTAAACAATAAAAGAAACTCTGTAAAATATTATGTTTTATGGAGCCTTTTGGCTTTGAATGTACATTTTTGCAACTTGTAGATATACCATTTTAATCTACATTTAATTTCCTTTGGGTGGTGTGTGTCTTCCTCAAACTCAGGTACTCTATCAGAGGCCTGGGAGTTTGAGGGTTCTGCGGAGTATTTTAGCTGTTTCTAGCACTGTGCTCTTCTGGACAGAGGGCTCTGATGTAGGTGTCACAGCCCGAGTGCCTCTATCACTACTGGGACCACTTTGGCATTCACTTTCCATATCCTATTACAGGCCCTGGTACCTCTCCAGCTTCTTGTACTGCTATATCTATCACCATTGCTGTCTTCAAGGACTTGTCTACTACCACAATGTCAGGTTGATTGGCCAGAACCTGTTTGTTCGTCTGGATCTTGAAGTCCCACAGTTCCTTAGTTTTGTTGTTATCCATAATCTTTTGCAGAGTTGTATTCTTCGTCATATGTATGTGTGTGTGTGTACATACATACATACATACATACATACATAATTAGTGTAGATTGGATTAGCCGTATTAGTCCAGTAGTTAAGATGCCCAAAAAATATGAGTACTGCAGTATTTAATGATACTTTTTTTTATTGGACTAACGTATTATAGAAAAAGACAAGCTTTTGGTAGTTTTCCTCAGGTCTGAATCAATGCTGATCAATATGATAATGTCTGACAGTTAAAATAACTGATGTTTTTTCAAACGGAGAAAAAAATAACAGGGCAGAGCATACAAATATACAGCTGCATACATACACCTAGACACACACACATACACATCGACACACACACATACACATCGACACACACACATACACATCGACACACACACATACACATCGACACACACACATACACATCGACACACACACATACACATCGACACACACACATACACATCGACACACACACACATACATAAATTGATGAAGTAGAGGTGTATTGAAAAAATAACTATACAAGACATGTATGATGTCTATACAAAGCCTTGGTAATGTGTCAGAAAGTACAGTTACCTCCACAGTTCCAGCTTCCATCCCAATCACACCAAACAAGGTATCATCTACAGCCTGGCCATCAGATATCACCGCATTTGCTCTGACACAGGAGACATAGATCAACACCTGAGTACACTGTCCGAGTCATTTAGGCGAAAAGGGCTATAAGGAAAGGACAATATCTAAAAAGAAATGAAATCAGCCCTAAAAACACCACAGGAAAGTCTCCTACGATCCTAGAGAGAGTGCATCAAATTATTAACCCCTTTGACGACTCAAGCACCAAAACGTCACAATTTGTTCCTGGCCACTGTTCACAAGCTGAGCAGTAGCCAGGGACACTATGGCATAAACCCAATGAGGGTCTTAATAGACCCTCCCAAAAGATCGCAAGACCTCTGGACGTCACGGAGGTGTGCCAAAACCCAGATTTAATGAACGGCTACATGTTTCGCTCCCTGAAACATACAGTAATCTTGTTTCGCTCCCTGAAACATACAGTAATCTTGTTTCCCTGAAACATACAGTAATCTTGTTTTGCTCGCTGAAATATACAGTAATCTTGTTTTGCTCGCTGAAACATACAGTAATTTTGTTTCGCTCCCTGAAACATACAGTAATCTTGATTAGCTCTCTAAAAACATACAGTAATCTTATTTTGATCCCTGAAACATACAGTAATCTTTTTTACGCTTCCTGAAACATACAGTAGTCTTGTTTCGCACCCTGGAACATACAGTAATCTTGTTTTGCTCGCTGAAACATACAGTAATCTTGTTTTGCTCGCTGAAACATACAGTAATCTTGTTTTGCTCTCTGAAAAATACAGTAATCTTGTTTAGCTCTCTGAAATATACAGTAATCTTGTTTCGACCCCTGAAACATACAGTAATCTTGTTTGACTCCCCTAACAAAAATGGAAACAAGGAAGTGTTACTTGAAGTGGATCTTGCATTCAAAGAATACTGGTTTACCTCTGAGTGGTCTGACTGATAACATTTTAAGATTTAAGCTTGGGGACGTGGTCTAGTGCTGGCATAAGAATTATTGGAGTTATACTAGATGGAGCCACTGTTAGACCATTCTCTGAAATTGTATTGAGTTGGCCAACGCTACAAATGAGATTTTTAATTACTTACGAATTAAGGGATTTCTAACCAAGCACCCTGTATTCTGGATCAGCAGAGTTAAGTCATAATATTGTCTTGGGAAAAAAAAGAATACAAATGACAGCTGGCCAAGTGTACTGAAATTATTAGAGTTAAAGAGGGACAAATCTGGGTAAAGAAAGCTCTTGAAATTAATATTACATCTAAGGAATAGTTGGAGGCTTTTCATTAGTCTATAAATGTATTAATTGCTTGAACCTGGTAGAATTAAAATTTAAACTGGTGAATTGGTGGTATCTTGTTCCTAGTCGACTGAATAACATGGATCTGGGATATTCAGATGTATGTTGGAGATCCAATGTGTGTAGAGGGGAGATGGTACATACCTGGTGGGTGTGCTCTCCGATGCATGTGTTTTGGAGATTTGCTGCCCAGAAAGTCAGGGATATCACAGGGATTAATCTCCCTATTACCCTGGAAGTATTCTTGTTGCATCTTAATCTTCCAAAGATATCAAAAAACGACAGGGAATTTATAATCCACTGTTTGATGGCATGTGCTCATCGCTAGAAACTGGAAGTCGATAATAACACCTAGATGGAGAGATGGTATTGCCTAATTATCCTTTAAAATAAAAATGGAGAAGGGAATGGTAAGGAACCAATCAGCATCCCGAGAAAAGAACCAAAGATGTGATAAATGGAGAGCGTTACGAGCTGAGCAGGAGGAAGCTAGTTAAAATTTAAATATTTTGACAGCGAGAGTTGTTTCCTTGTCAGGAATCTTTTGAGCATGAGTACGAGAATAATAAAGACTTGCGCACCCTGTCTGTTAAATGTGTTGTTTAAATGTTGTATGTTATGCAAAATGTTTTATATATACCTGAGTTGTGCACACAGGTGGAAAGCAGTGCACTCTTTCTGTATTTATGATCAAGTGTAAATTTATATATTATTATATGGTAAATAAAAAGTATGAAATAAATAAAAAAAGAATACTGGTCTGCCTTGGAGTGAGGGGACCATTTTGATCTGTCAAACTGATGTTATTTTCCCAGTAAGTGTACTGCATAATCATGCAACCTTTAACCTTCAAAGGGTCATTAATCGCTAAACAAGAACAGCTACAAATTTAGCTACAACATAAATACTTCTTCTATGAAGACAGGAGGGAATAGTGGTGTATAGAGAACATAACTGAAGTGCTTCATTATTTAGTTTGAGATGTAACCATGTCAATGGATTTTAGTAGAATAGCCCAATAATATGTATAGCCTTCATCCATGATGCACTGTGACCCCTTTGGCCATAGACAGGCTAGCTGGATGAAGGCACTTACTTTTTATTTTTTAAACTTTAACCCCTTAGTGACAAGACATTTTCACCTTGACTTTCCCTTGGTGACAATGGCTGTTTTGACATTTCTAGGGTGTTTGTGTTTAGCTGTAATTTTTTTCTTTCTCACATACAGTACCCACACAAATTATATGTTGTTTTTATCGTCATAAGAAGGGCTTTCATTAGATACCATTATGTTTATCATATCTTATAATTTACTACAAAAAAAATCATAAAATATGATGAAAAATGTTAAAAATCCCACTTTTTCTAACTTTGACCTAAAATATAATTTACACAAATAAAATCATTAAAAAAGACCCCGTCTAAATAGTTTCTAAATGTTCTCCCGAGTTAAAAAATATGCATGTTTCCATATTTTTCGGTATTTTTTTTGCGAGTTATGGGGCAAAAACCAAAAATAGTGTTTTTTGGTTTTTTCCTATATTGATCTTTTGACCCCAACCCTAACCCAAAATTTAACCCTAACACTAAATTTAACCCCAACTCTAATCCTTATTATATCCATTAATATTTTTTAACTTTAATTTAATTTTAACCCTATCCCTTATGCTAAAAAATATTTAATTTTAACCCTATAGGCTAATATAGCTAAATAACCAGTTTTTAATTAATTAAATATGTATTTTAAATATTTTCCATTGCAATGCTACTAAACTACCACTAGGGGCAGTCAAGTAGCATATTCAGAGCGACGGAAGTGAAGTTACTTTCACTTCCGAAGCTCAGACCGGCAGAGGGCTTAGCCATATTGACAGAGCAGCATGCTCCGTCAATATGGCTCGCCACAATCGCTCCGTGGGGCGATCGTCGGGGTCCCAAAATAGAAATTTCGGTGCTGGCTATTGCCTCGATGTCGAGGCTATCGACCAGAACTGTTAAAGCGGTTTTCGCGATCGTTGATCGCGAAAACCGCTTCATTCACTGCAGGACGTGCCAGGCACGTCCTTTGTCGTTAAGGGAGTTTCTCCCAGGACGTGCCTGGCACGTCCTTTGTCGTCAAGGGGTTAAACTATTTTTTTAACTTTAATTGTTTTTCTTTTTTTTACCATGAAAGAGTAGGAGATGGTGATTGTTCCATAACATAAACATGCCAGTAAAGTTTGCCTATTTTGTATAGTCTAATAATACATCCTCTTTACTAAATATACCTAGAGTGGACATGCTTTATTTATATAGTGGCAACATTGTTGCTTTATTTAAAGAAACCTAAATCTAGCTCATTAGCGTCTGCTTTTATCGTGTGCTCAGCAGTAGCTCCTGTGTGTTGATTTTTCTTCCCTTACTGTCCTACATAAGGCCATTTACTATAGTGGAATCCTAACATCAGTTTACTAGAAATAACAGTAGGACACCAGCTCGGGTGAAACATCATTTAATATACACTGTTTGTGTTTCTACATTTATATTGAGCACTGTCCACATTTTACTTATACTTTCAATGTAGCCGTAATCCGTAAACCACAAGAAATGGGTTTTGAGGAATCTGCTTCATCTTAACTGATCTCTTTGTGTGATCTTTTGGAAATCTTCTGCAGAAAGGCTGTTCTGTATCTGGGCATCCTGTGTTAGAAGCATGATTATTTGTAACACCATCCATATGCCTTGTGGCTCCTAGAGCTGTCCCGTGACATGAAAGATTGAAGTTCTGGGAAACCTGCTGCCTGTTCTTATTATACTTTCTTGGTCCACATCCCTAATTTTGTAAAAGGAAACAAGTGTATAAGGAAGGGGGGGGAAGTATTGTAAATGTATATTCCAGTAAACAAAAGCAATGTGTTGACTACCATAATTATATGGAGGATATCACAAATGATGGCAATTGTATTGATCTAATACTTTTAGGTTTAAAATCTCATTGCTGGGCCATTAGAGCAAAGAAACTCTACTATGTGGGGGGTAGAAGGTTTAGCTCTGTCCATTCTTTCTCAAGTCCTCCTGCTCAGAGCTGTTACTTTGGGTTCTATTGAAGAAAGATGCAAATGAGATGGGCATTCCAAACTTTAAGCCAAAGTGGCAGAGTTGGACAAATGGTCCCATTTAACTGGATAGTTTTGTTTGAAATTCCCTGCAATTGTCTCTTTCATGAATAAAGCCCTTTGCATTACTCATTTTGGAAAATAATAATAAGGCTTTTTGGAAAATAATAATAATGCTTCCTGTCAAAGCAATAGTTTAACTATACAATGCAAGTAAATTCATTCACTTTAAGAATGAAACAAGTTGTCTGGCATGGAAACACTTGACTGACCAATGTATAGATCATGTATAAAAACAAAAACTTAAAAATAATAGTTATATGAAAGGAATGGAATTTCCTGTCTCTCTAGTGATGTCATCAGACAATGTGTGTCACTGTTAAGAGATCCTACTGAGTACAAGAGCAAGATCACTTTGAGTCCACGCAATGTATTCAATTGGAGGAGCACAGGAAGTGACTAAATGAAACAAAACTTAATATCCTCAGCGTCTATATCAGGGGTGTCCAAGTTTGTTTTTAACAAACAACTCACTGCTAGATATTTGGAGACTACAGCATCCCTCGGTAAGGGACTACACTGTTTTTCTAACCCGATTTTAAGATATTCACAAATTGATTTCCTTGTGTCTAAGGACTGTATCCCAATTGTGTCCGATCATATCCACCCCATCACTTTTTCTGACCATGCAGACATCACCCTGTCTCTAACTATTCCACAGTCCACTAAACATTGGTCGTGGAAGCCTAATGATTCTTTACTCCATTCGCCTGAGGTGTCTGCAAAAATAACAGAATCACTTCACTACTATTTTTCAATACATTCTGGTTCTGTGGATGATCCGGCTATGCTGTGGGTGGCGCACAAAACTGTAATTAGAGGCTTACTCATCTCCCTTGCGACCAAGATGAAAAAAGACAGGGAAGCAAAATTGGTGTCTCTTCTAGCTAAACTGCAACAGCCGGAAACACAGAAAAAACACGGCCCAACGGTAATCCTCTCGGAACTATTAGCAACGGTCTGGAACGAATTACATGCACTTACCCTTTCGGACGCAGCCAGAGCTATGAAGTTTACCAAACAGAAATATTATGAGAAGGCGAAGAAGGCTGATAGATTTCTGGCATCTAAACTCCGTAAACTGACAACAGACAGACTCATCTCAACCATCCAGACGTCCAAGGGTATCCTAACCTCCGACCCGGGCGCAATAGCCCTAGAATTTAAATTGTATTATGCTGCCCTTTACAATCACTCCCCAGTGCAGACACTACTGAATGGGTCACATGTACAGAAAGTTCAGGACTATCTTCTGAGCAGTGGAGTCTCCAAGCAGTCCCCGGAAGACAGGGACTACTTTGACCAGCCCATCACAGAAGTCAAAACAGCAATAAAATTATTAAAACCTAAAAAGGCACCGGGCCCAGATGGCTTCACCAATATATACTATAAGCAGTTCTCCACCACTCTCATTCCCCATCTCCAAAAATTATTAAATGGTTTTGTAGATGGCTGCTATATGCAAGCCGCCAATATATCCTTAATCCACAAAGAAGGTAAATCAGAAACCTTGCCAGCACATTACTTACCTACCTCACTGCTCAATGGGGACTATAAGATTTCACGAACATCCTAGCTACCAGGCTCAACAGGGTTCTCCACCGCTTGGCAAATACTGACGCAGTCGGATTCATACCTAATCATCAAGCATTGGATAATACCTGAAGATGTATAGACCTGATCTGGTTCGCCAAGCAGTCAACAACGCCCTCTTTGTTCCTCTCCCTAGACGCTGAAAAGGCGTTTGACCGAGTAAATTGGTCCTTTCTCCATCTTACACTTGAACATATGGACTTCCCACCTAACTTCCAGAACTGCCTGGCCACCATCTACCATAAGCCTGCCTTGGTAACGACACATGCAGCTACATACTGATAGACACTCCCACCCTCACACATGTTTCTGCCATTAGCTGCTCTATTTAAAAGAGCTGTGTCTGGTTGATGTCAGCATGCTGGTCTGTTTGCTTAGAGGCTGAAGAAGTTCCCCGAACGAAACGCGTCCCTCTTGTTAAAGTGAAGTTACCTGGCCAGGTTCTCAATTCTTCCTTCTTTACTGACCAGCACGTTTCTATATCCATGTACTATTCATGGTATTTTGCTAACCCAATCAGCAAGTGAGTAATTTGACACTCTGCCTGTGGTTACCTTTGTATCTGTGTCTGTTGATTTGTATTTAAAGGCACATATCATTGTTTCTTGTTTTTAACAATTTGTCAATTTTTTTTACATTTGTGTATATTTTTTCTATATGTATTTATATATTGCATTGGTTTTTATATATTATTAAATTTATATATTTTATATTAATTTACTATCTTTGTTGTTTTTTTTTTATATTGATTGACACTTACTCTGTTTAACTGCCAAGCGCTGTCTACTCACCTTCCCATTCTGTTTCCCTTTACAGTGGCTTGCTCCACTGTTTTCTTATAAAGACTAGCAGCTTATTTTCTCAATGCGACTCATCTGTCCAATCCACTGAGATATTTCATTGTCAATATCCTCAATCAGTGTATCGCTGGGTTTGTATACATTTATAATAACTATTTAAATTTAATTTATTTTATTTTATTTTTTTAATTTTTTTTTTTTTTTTGGTAAAGGGTTCACTTTGATTTCACATAATAGGCGCTGTGTATATCACATTTCTACATATGTTTAAAACATAGCAGCCTGCTTTCTATTTATTTATTTATATTTTTCTTAAATTCTGTAAATATATTCACAATTAATACACGCTATATTTTTTCTATTGTATGTTCACATTGCACACTGTATAGATTTGAGGTACACGTGCTATTATGGATAGCTTTGTTCAACGTAAACAAAATAGGGCTCAACTTAGTGAGAAAATTTTTGATATAGATAATATAGATGCCCAATTAAATACAAGGCGTGATAAAAATATTGACACATGGTTTTTTGAGTTACAAAGACTCTTAGAGTCTGAACTCAGGCACTGGTGGGATATTGAGAGTATTGAGCAATATCTGAAGGCTCGTATAGTTCCAAGAGGTCTTAGACTCAATAAAAAATGCAGTATAGGAGTACTAAGTCCTGACATCTTAGATGATTGGAATAAAGAACTAGAGGAGTGTTCTTTGAGATTAATGAAGCTAATTATTAAGGGAAGAAAGGAACTCCTGAAAAAAACTGAGGAGAAATTGGAGGAACATATAAAATCCTCAGATAGATATAGGGAAGCCCCTGAATTTAAAGATCTGGAGGGGATACTAGAAAAAAGGATGGAGAAGTATGAAGGAGAAATAACAAAACTAAAACAGACAAAATTCAAAAGAGATAAGCAGGACTATATTCTGGGACGCCAATTTACCCTTAACAAATCTAATCTGGAACGCTCTCAGAGTAGAGACCAGGCTCAGAAACAATCACATAGTAGAGACCAGGTTCAAAAAAACTCCTGGCAGAACGATAGAATACAGCGGGGACTAAGGAAGGAGGATAAAAGACAACAAGTAGATCCCAGAAGTAAAAACCCCCCAAGCTATAACATCGAGACTAGAATAGAAAATAGGGGAAGAATTTCTAGGTTTGGTGGAAAGACGCCGAGGTCCACCAACCCTACTACCCCACATCCCTCCTCCTCATTTAACAACTCTTCCTCTTTTTTAGACCAACGCTTCGGCAAAAGGAAGATGCCGGTACATATGCAAAGAAAGCGATCGGAGAGAGAATCCACAGACCTCTGGTCAGATCTAGATACAGAGGAAGACGAGGAGGAAGAAGAAATCGCGTCAAGGGATATAACAAAAAGATTAAGAACAGTACAGTAGAAGACTTGGAATCGCTTGGAATCTATAATTTATCCAAACATATACTAACTGTGAGCCAAACAACCCTTTTGTTAAAAGGTTTAAAATTTGCTCCTTGTAAAAACTTAAGTAAAGTGGATCTTATTGTAGATTTTAACAAGTTTGTACGTAAATTAGCTATTAATCGTTTCTTCCTGTTAAAGGATAAAAATAAGCCTAAAAATGAGAGGGGGGACGGGATCCCTATTTGGGATGTAAACCATCCCATTTGTATTGATGACTTGCTCAATATGGGAACCCTGAATAGCCTCCTAGAGGAAAATGGTATTACCACACAAATATATAATGTACAAACTAATATGAGACCTCCATCCAAATTCAATCCTGCGGGCAGTAGAGGGAGTTATCTGGATGTCTTTAAGTCACTAGTTGAGACAGATCTTTGGAACATGAATGTAGAGTGTAGTAGAAACAATCTGACATCCTTTGAGAAGACTGCATTGAGAGAGTTGAGGGAGAACGAGAGCATTGTTATCCGCAGTGCGGACAAAGGGGGGGGTGTAGTGCTTCAGGATACTCCTAATTATCTAGGGGAGGCTAAGAGGCTTCTCACTGATACAAGCTTCTATATCAAACTACCTAGTGATCCCACCCTGAGATACGTTAAAGAGTTAGCGGCCATTCTTGATAAAGCTAAAAGGGATGGCATCATCTCCAAGAAAGAATATCTAAGTTTGATGGTGAGGTCACCAAGGATAGCAATGTTCTATCACTTGCCAAAAATACATAAAAATCTAATAAATCCACCTGGACGCCCCATAATATCGGGAGTGGGGTCCTTAACATCAAATCTTTCGATGTATGTAGATCTGTTCCTCCAGGTTTTGGTTCCCACCATGCCGTCATATTTGAAGGACGGCTTGGCACTAATTAATCTTTTAGAGGAGCAGGAGTATGTGGAGAATACATATTTAGTAACTGCAGACATACAAGCACTGTATACTAATATTAAGCATAAGGATGGCATTGAGGGAGTGATGAAAATGTTGCAGTGGAGAAATTTTCTGAATGCTAAACATAGAGATTTCCTTAGGAGATGTATGTCTTTCATTTTAGAGTCAAACTATTTTCTGTTTGATAGCGAGTTTTATTTACAAATATGTGGCACTGCGATGGGGACACGTTTTGCCCCCAGCTACGCCAATCTGTTCTTGGGTAGCTGGGAGGAGGAATGTATTGTTGGGCCCCATCGCAGTGCCAACCTCCTTCTCTACAAGCGCTATATTGATGATATCTTTTTGCTATGGAGTGGTCCCCTAGAATCACTCCATGAATATTTTAGGTTTCTGAATAGCAATGAATATGGCTTAGTGTTCACGTATGAGTTTAGTCTCACTCAAATTGATTTTCTTGACCTTACAGTCTCGGTCGATGGAGAAGATAATAAGTTTATTACAAAAACATTCTTTAAGCCAGTCGATAAAAATACATACCTTAAATCTACTAGTTACCATGATGAAAGATGGCTAAAAAATATTCCAAAGGGCGAGATGTATAGGATGAGAAAAAATTGTTCCAAAATGGATGATTTTGAACAACAGGCAGGCGAAATTAAAACTAGATTAGTGGCTAAGGGTTACAATATGGGATTGATCAATAATACACTTAAAGAGACTAGGGAAAGAGAGAGAAATCTCTTCCTAAAAAGAGACAGTAGAAAGAAAAAGATAAAAAAGTTTAGATTGGCTACCTTCAATGATGTCCCCCTGTCATGGGAGGGAGATAACATTGGGGATAATAACACACTTTTAACTGAGACTAAAACAACGAGTTACAATACTAGTCTGATAACAACATTCTCTGATAAATCAAGGGAAATTGAAGGGATTATAAATAAACATTGGCATGTCCTAAAGACCGATCCAATTCTAGCCCCCTCTCTACCGGAGAGGGGCAGGGTTATATATCGTAAAAATAAGAATTTAAAAAATCTACTTGCCCCAACAGATATGACAGAGAAGTTTAAAGACCACAACATGTCTGGCAGTGTTAAGAGAAACCATTTTTTGAGTGGTATTGTAGGTTGGTATAGGTGTGGGGTCTGTGACCACTGCTCCGTGTGCCCAAGGAGTGCCAAATCCTTTATAGACAATGTCACAAAATCAGAGTATAAAATCAAAAAACATATCTCCTGCAATTCAAAATTTGTAATCTATCTGCTGGAGTGTCCTTGCGGGCTCCAGTATGTAGGCAGAACTAGTAGACCGTTTAAGAAAAGGCTCTCGGAACACAGATATAATATCAGAAGGGGTTATGATAAACATACCCTCTCAAAACATTTTAGGGATGTTCATAATAAAAACGATAAACTTCTAAAGGCTTTGGCAATTGAACATGTCTCCTTGGGCCCCCGGAGGGGAGACAGACACAAGTCTCTGTGTATGAGGGAGACTTTTTGGATTCTCACCTTGAACACACTAATTCCAAGGGGACTAAACGATAACTTTGATTTAATACCCTTCCTAGAATGATAATGGAATGCTGTATCTGTGGAATGCCAATGCATAAATTGATTCATTGTTTATACATGTAATTATTAGACAATTTGTACCTACTAATATTGCCACCTGTTAATGCCTCACACTCTCCCATCCTACTTATTTGTATCTAGTGTGTAGAGATGCAGTTAATAGGTCTCTATATTCCTAGAACACTTCTGAAAAAACTTCTCTACTTTGTATTTTTTTTTTCCATCCTCCCATTTTGGGAGTATTTCAACCCTTGGTACAGTAATTCACTATGTGGTATGTCTTTTATGTATTCCCTGATACGTTTGCAATTTATTAAACCAACTTTTCTGTGTAGGTTTCCTTCCCCTCCCCCCCCCTCCCTTTTTTTTTTTTTTTTTTTGTATGGGGGTTTGACAATCTCCAAATCCAGCAGTCAGCTGACGTTTATTAACATAGTTATAAATCAAGTTCACATTGCATTTGTGTAATATGCCTGTGATTTTATTGGCTAATTGATTATATTATTTTTTTATGTAAATTAACATTTGTGTTACTTTGTCTGTGGTTATTATTTTTTCGTTTTCAGTGCTTTTCTTGCACTGTTTAACTCTGTGTAGTATTAACCTTTTTTCTTGCTATCATATGTCTGCTTGCCTCTGTCCCAGGCACGCACCGAGATACCACTATGCGGGCTATGTGGTTCTGCGATGCGTTGCCTTGGTAACGACACATGCAGCTACATACTGATAGACACTCCCACCCTCACACATGTTTCTGCCATTAGCTGCTCTATTTAAAAGAGCTGTGTCTGGTTGATGTCAGCATGCTGGTCTGTTTGCTTAGAGGCTGAAGAAGTTCCCCGAACGAAACGCGTCCCTCTTGTTAAAGTGAAGTTACCTGGCCAGGTTCTCAATTCTTCCTTCTTTACTGACCAGCACGTTTCTATATCCATGTACTATTCATGGTATTTTGCTAACCCAATCAGCAAGTGAGTAATTTGACACTCTGCCTGTGGTTACCTTTGTATCTGTGTCTGTTGATTTGTATTTAAAGGCACATATCATTGTTTCTTGTTTTTAACAATTTGTCAATTTTTTTTACATTTGTGTATATTTTTTCTATATGTATTTATATATTGCATTGGTTTTTATTTATTATTAAATTTATATATTTTATATTAATTTACTATCTTTGTTGTTTTTTTTTTATATTGATTGACACTTACTCTGTTTAACTGCCAAGCGCTGTCTACTCACCTTCCCCTACCATAAGCCTACTTCTCAGATTACTACACCAGGCTCCGCCCAGTGCAATTCTCCATTCACAATGGCACAAGACAAGGCTGTACCCGTTTTGACCGTTTTATATGGGCTAGAAACCTAGAATCGGCAAGCTGACTCTCCAACTCTCGCCTAAAGGAGGCGGACTAGGTCTGCCAAACAGACTAAAATACTATCAAGGGGCTCGGCTGGCCCTGGTTATCTCATGGCATGCGCCTCCTGGCAATGTGTGGGTTGATCTGTTACATCCTGATTTACCTTCTCAATACATCTGGATTCCCAAAGAGCACAGACCTTTACTTAAAACTCAGTGCCTGGCGATACTCCTTACAGAGACAATCTCTCTTCCACATTTTCTCTCACCACCCAGCCCTCTCCGCTAACCCCAATTTTCCGTAACAGACACTACCCCCGCTGGAATCAACAAAGCTCAATTTTACAACTACTTGAGTCTCCATAAACACATTTAAAACACATTTTTCTCATAATTTTGGCTTGCCTTTTTGCAAACACACTGTATATAGATCATTTTCAGTAATTTTGTTATTCTCTACATGAAACTGTAAAAACAATGTTTAGGGGATACAGCCCCATTAAGAACTGCACAGAGAACGTGTTCAGAAATGCCTGTTGATGGAGAGATTTTCTGTTACCTTGTGGAGGGTGGAACCTTTAAGAGGCAGTCTTTGAGGTACCCCACATGATTGTTTATCTTGGTAAACCATGTCTTGGGTGCTTGAGAAGGGCAGTTTTCTTTTTTTTTTCTCCCCCCTTCACTCAGCCCCATCCAAAAAACACTGTATAGGTTATTAAGTGGATAGAGTATCATCATTGTGTCAATACACCTCTCCCTTCACAATTTCCCTTCCAGTCCCTCTCCCCCGCTTCTCCTCCCTCCCTCCAACCTGTATTCCTTTTATATTCATGGCTCTCCCAATTCTAATTGCCATGGGCTCAAGTGAAAGAATGGAAAGAATGGGAGTCAGGGGACACCCCTGTCGGGTCCCATTCCTCACATCAAACCACCCAGAACAGAGGCCCGGTCCTGCAATCCTTGCTGAAGGGCAGGTGTAGAGGGCCATGACCGAGTTGACTAGATCCCCCCCGAAGCCATAGGCCCTCAAGACCTCCTCTAGGAAGATCCAGTCCACTCGGTCAAAGGCCTTTTCGGCGTCCAGGGCTAGAACAACAGCTGGTATATTATGTTTGTTTACAAAATCTATCAAATCTATAGTTTTCCTAGTGTTGCCCATTCCCTGTCGACCCTTCACGAATCCTGATTGGTCTAGATGTATGATAGATGCAACAAGTCTGTCCGCTATAATAGACAAATAGATATTAGTATCTAGGTTAATTAACAAAATTGGCCTGTAGTTACTCACAAGGTTGCAGTCTTTGCCCTGTTTTGGGATTGGATTATACTTGCCTAGAGCATCTCTTTAGGGAATTCACGTTTATCTTTAATCTCATTAAAGGTCTTAGCTAGATGCAGTGCAATGATATCAGCTATCTTTTTATAAAACAGGGCAGTAAAGCCGTCAGGGCCGGGTGCTTTTTTAGTTTTAAGTTTATTGATGGATTGCTTAATTTCCTTGGTGGAGAAGGGGGCTTCAAGATCTTTTGCTTGCTGCGAAGTAATCTTTGGGAGGCCTGTTTGGCATATAAAGGCTTTCATTGCCTCTAAATCTTTAGATAATGTTAGATTATACAGCTTGTGGTAAAATTTTTCAAAAGCTTTGCTAATACTTTGAGGTGACATATATTTTGACCATCTATGATTTTAAAGATCCTAGTTCTTAGATTATTCATTTCAAGCTGGTTGGTCATTAGTTTATCAGCCTTATTCCCCAATCGAAACCACTTCTGCTTGGCGTTCAACATAATTCTAGAGGCTCGAATATATAATTGTTCCCTAATATCGGTTTTTAATATTTTAATCTCTTTCGTTCGAGCTTCGTCTATTGCGATTTTGTTCAAAGTAGTTAATTCCGCTAATCTAATATTCTTTTCAGACAGAGATTTACCCTTTTCCTTTTTAATTCGAGAGGCCAACTTAATAAAATGCCCGCGTTCCACGCTCTTGAAGGCGCACCATACCATAGAGTTATCGGTCTCGCCATTTGCGTTAATAGAAAAATATTCCTGTGTCATAGACTGTACCCCTTCAACACTTTTTTGGGTATTCAATAGAAAGTCGTTTAACCTCCAAGAACTCCTTATTCTAGAAATATTATCTTTGACATCCAACACCACCGCATTGTGATCCGACCACGCAGTTGTTTTAATTTGCACATCTTTACACTGCCTAATTATGCTCTGGTCTGTCAATATCATATCAATCCTTGAAAAGGACTTATGTCTATTAGAATAAAAGGTAACGTTTTTTTCCAAGGGGTTAAACACTCTCCATGTGTCGTATAAGTTGAATCTTCCCAACATGGAGTGGAAATTTCTAGCTAGGCCTCTGCCTGCAGGGGAGACCGCTCTAGGCAGTGAGCCCCTTCTATCCACCTCTGGTTCTGCCACCAGGTTAAAATCTCCAAGCACTATCCATAAGCCCTGCACATATTCGAATATCCCATTTAGAGTCTTATTAACAAATTGCATTGGACTTTTATTAGGGGCATATATGTTTAATATGGAGAAAAGCCTATAATTTAATCTGCAAATCAGAAACACAAATCTGCCCATTGTATCCTTCTGCTTGTAAATTAACTCATATTTAATGTCCAGAGAAATCAGGATTGCAACCCCATTTTGCTTTTTTTCCTTCATTGTGGAGTATTCAATATAAGGGAACCTCTTTGACCTCAATCTAACGGAGTCCATCTCTTTAAGGTGTGTCTCCTGTAGACAGGCTACATCAATCCTCTCGGAGTATAACAAATCGGTCAGGGTAAGTCTACGCTGTGGAATATTTAGGCCCTGTACGTTTAGGGTTAAAAATCTCAGCGCCCCCAACTAATTAGTATAACTTCTTCTATGCCCGGGTGTCCCATGTGATTCCTCATACCTAGCATCCAGTTCTGAGCGCCACAACACACACTAAACATACAAACTACAACATTTAACACACACCCCTCCCCCCATGACGATAGGGAACCTATACTGTCCCCATCTCCCCCTACTTCCTCCTTGATGCATATATCTTGCATCATTCCTCCCCTTGGTTTAACATGGTCGGAACCGGGGGATTGGATAATTTAATGCTAAGTCATATAGAAAAAGGGACAAACAAAAAAAAAAAAGAAAAGGGGGGAGGAGAGGGGAGGGAGGAGAAGAGGAACAGAGAGGAGAAGCACCCCTCTCTCTCTATAAGTAATTTAGTTTGATGGCAGGTTTAACTATACTACCAAGTGCAATCCTCAATATAATTTATTATCCAACCTGTTGTGCACCTATATTACACTATACATCTATGACGTGATATTTATAACTTAAGCTGTGATCTTCCCATCTACTATATAGCTGTGTATATTAATATGAAGTGAGTGAAATTTTTCCCTTTTGTAGAATATATTATATTAAGCCTATAATTCTCCTGTGTCACCCTTATATTTATTACATATTAACCTCTAATATAAACTATTACTTAATATAAAAATTAACAACCAAATACAATTTATATCTTAACCAATATTGATATTTCTCGTGACTATGTTAATTATTTCCCGTGACTATTTTTAAAGTTGGCTAAAGAATCAAATCTCAAATCCCTCCATTAAAAAATCCATTACTATTATCAAAACCTCACACCTCCTCCCGAAAAAAAAAAAACACGTTCCCCTTCCTTCTGACTTCTAACCCATTTTCCTGTTGAGTGATCGAGTGTTCTAAAATTAAATTTCTCTAATTAGCTTCCAAGTTGTGTTTACGGAGCCATTCCCTTGCCTCTCCAAGATTGTTTACGGTATATAAAGAATCTGCGAATCTAATATATAACTTCGGTGGAAAGCCCCAATTGTATCTGATGTTGGATTTACGAAGAGCCTCGGTGAAGAACCCGAAAGATCTTCTCTTGGATCTGGTGGCAACTGATAGATCTGGGAAAAATTGAATATTTTTAAACCTCAAGTCCGTATGCTCAAAATTTTTTCCTGCTACAGCGACTTTTTGTTTTAAGTGAAAAGAAGAAAATCTTATAATAATGGCTCTAGGGACCTCCTCCGGAAGGTTATTAGGTTTGTAGGTGCGGTGGGCCCTCTCTATACTAGATTCTTGCGTAGCTTCCTGAACTCCCAAGGTGGAAAAAAGATCATTTAGATAGAGTCTCAATTTGACTTGAGTGACCTCCTCCGATATACCACGAATTCTGAGGTTCTTACGTCTGGCCCTGTCCTCTGCATCATTAACTTTAGTCTCTAGCTTGTCCAGTGACTCTTTTAGCTCCTGTATCTGATCATTAAAGAGATTTGTTCGTGAAGTCAAGATTTTCTATTTTCTGTTCGCATTGCAAAATCCTTTCCCCGAGACTAAGAACATTTTCGTTTGTTTCCCTGAAGTGCTTCTCAAGCTCATTTTTAAAAAGTGCTAGCTGTTTATCCTGGCACATCTAATAGTCTTGAGTTATTGTCATGCCAACAAGAGGAGAGGTACTACCACTCGGAGAAGAAATCACAAAATCAGTTTCCTCCGTGTTTGTTGCATCAGGGCCCCTTGGGGTACCTGTTATATCATGAGGTTTATTTGTCTGAGGAGAAAACAGTGCAGTAATCTTTTCTTGGCCGGTCCCCGAAATCCTTTTCTTTTTATCTTTTTCCTTATCTTTTTCTTTCTTGGAGGTCAATTTGCCCTCCTGCCCTCTTTTTGATGCCATATTGTGAACCGAAGGCGAAAGAGCAGGTAGTTCTATAGAACACTTAGAGCCTCCGAGGAATATCAACAATAGAGTGTGGTAACCCAGAGGTTTAGAGTAAGCCTCCAGGAACACCACCCGGGGACTAATCGGGTTCTCACCTTGTTTCAAGCACCTATTTAGCATATATAGGATAATTGGTAAGTTTTTTCCTGAGAATTACCTCTGTCTGGCACCTGGCCCCTCAAAAGTTTCAGTGAAGTTTTACATTTTCCTAGTCCGTAAGGAAGTCACATATAATGTCCGAATGGTTCCCCCTTATCAGCCTGTCCCGCTTTACTATATGATAAAGGTTACCTTTGTAGGTTTAACCTTTCTAGAGATTGTATTGTGTAATACACGTGTAGCCAAACCAACTGAGGTTATATCCACACCTGAATGTGAATATATTATGCACTTCTGAGTGTTTTTCAGCTATTCGAATCCACAGAACCCTGAATCCCAAGACGTAGTAGAAAAGGAGTATTTCCGGTGCTTTGGTGTCCACAGATATAAAGGAACCATAGACACACACACTCATACATAGTCTCACACATACATAGTCTATCACATACACTCATACATACATAGTCTATCACATACATACAGTCTGTCACATGCTCTCATACATACACACACACATACAGTCAATATGTCCCCCCTCCCTGCTGCTATATCTCATTGCAGGGAAGGGGGGCATTTCCGTTCCGCACAGACAATCACTACTTATTAATTATCATTAACCATCATTTGTCAGGGTTGCCAGGGTTAATTTCTCCATCATTTGCCAGGGTTAATTTCTCCATCATTTGCCAGGGTTAATTCATACATCATTTGCCAGGGTTAATTCATACATCATTTGCCAGGGTTAATTTTACATAATTTGCAAGGGTTAATTTTACATCATTTGCCAGGGTTAATTTATCCATCATTTGCCAGGGTTAATTCATACATCATTTGCCAGGGTTAATTATCCATCATTTGCCAAGGTTAATTCATCCATCATTTGCCAAGGTTAATTAATCCATCATTTGCCAAGGTTAATTCATCCATCATTTGCCAGGGTTAATTTTTCCATCATTTGCCAGGGATAATTTCCCCACCATTTGCCAGGGTTAATTCATACATCATTTGCCAGGGTTAATTCATACATCATTTGCCAGGGTTAATTTATACATCATTTGCCAGGGTTAATTTTTACATCATTTGCCAGGGTTAATTTATTTGCCAGGGTTAATTTTTACATCATTTGCCAGGGTTAATTTATTTGCCAGGGTTAATTTATACATCATTTGACAGGGTTATTCTGCCCATTGCCACCCTCCCTCCACCCCCTTCCCCAGTACTCATCTGTTGGTCCCCGTCGGGTCCTCCGTGTTGCAAGCTTCCCTCCTGCACGGAAGAGGGAAGTACATTAGCCGGATATGACTAGCTGTCATATTCGGCTGAAGAAGATTTAAAAAAAAAGATTTTTTTCCTAATTTTCTATTGTCTATATAACAGGAGGGCTACTAGAATGGGTAGCTCCTACCGAAAACAGTTCCACAAGAACCACTTCTCAGGTCCGGTGAATAAATAACTCTCCAAGCGGGCTTTAGTCATTTGTTCCCCGCCAGCATATCCCACAACATAGCAGACGAGACCGGTCCTGTTGGGTAAAATCAGAAGAACGTTTATTGATTAATAACACATATTAATCATATAGAGTAACACATTTTGATAACAAAAATTGAACAAAATAACTCTAACAGAATTACATTTAACATACAATACTGAATGGGGACAACAGTTTAACAGATAATTGATAAATAAATTTGGTGCCAACTAGTTGGCGACCAATCGGGAAGGGGTAACTGGGGAGCGACCAGTCGCTATCGAGGAGGAGTGGTTCAGGGCTAGACTTGGCAGCACTGAGAGATTCAATTCTGCGCCGACCAAGCTCTTTAAACAACTGACCAATCAGCAGTGTGCTGGACATTCAAATGTTTAACCAATCAGGCCAGTGCCTACTTTTCCCTGTTTAAAACCATAGCCGAATGGCTATTACCTCACCAGTGAATCAGAGGACAAGCGACACATTTCATCTCCAATTCGGCTAGTGGGCTTTAACCCGCTGACCAATCAGCAACACGGCGACAATTCAAATTGTGCAAATGCCACCAGAGACCGGGCTTAACCTTTATTGAGGAACTTGCTCTCTGGCTGGTCATCCGATTGTGAATACAGACTTTCGGAACAGGTACAGGGGAAAACACATAAGTCTTAGCCCAAACATAGGCACATTTAACCGGGTGAATAATTGGTAGCGGTGGGGATACTGTGACAATCTACATTCAATGTAAAACAATGTTTCATTGATTGAGTTTCCCATTCAAAATCAGTTAATTTGCATATCAAGCCAGAGATGATGTCACAAACATGACACATCACAGACACATTTAGAACACATCCCCCCCCCCTTACTTTATGCATTTGCTTGCAATTCTGTTTATACCCTGTATAGATCCCCCCCCCCCCTCCCCCCAATATCTACATTAATAATATAAGCAATTTTGGGAAAATGTAGTCCTATTAACTAAGGCATGCGCAAACTACTAGTCCTGTAATATGTTTTGTATGAATTGGCATGAAGTATGCAAAAGTTTCCGTGAATTATTAAATTAATTATTAAATTCACAATTATAATATAACGTTGAGATTCAATGTGCATTGGAACCAGTGAGGGTAGATAACAAATCAACCCAAACACAGAAAAGTTTTTTGGATTTAAAACACTTTTCTTACCAGCATGCTATGCTTTTCAGTCCCTTATTCGTTAGAAGAACCGCATATCTGAAGTACTACAACTTAAAAGTACGTTTAAAAGAGATCGCCCAAGGTGCACAGAGCTGCAGATTACTTGCTGCCAGTGCTTGAGGCGAAAGAATAAACTATGGATCACCAGCTTTCCCAGTATTAATTGGAGCCAGTGGAATGTATTTTGAACGTCATCACTCCACTGTCTCCAAGGTGTCAGTTTTGACAGTTGAAAGGATACCATGGAGACGGGGCTGACACGTCACTTCCTGTTAAAGTTGTGAGCAACACATGGATTGCTCATCCAAGAGATAATGAATGTGTTTCTTCCTGTAATCTGTGAGCAGATCTCAAGCTACTGACATTCTGAGCTACCATCAATTAATATTATTTAAATTAACTAGCCACCATCACAACTAAAATAAGGGACAGTGCATAATACATTCTATGGATGATGTCTGAAATTTTTCCTTTGAGTACATCTGTGCCTGTCATGTTTGATATGACTGCGATCCACCTTACTAACAACATCGGGCTTGTGAAATCAAGGATGTTGGAGGTTTGAATTTTAAGGGGTAGTGTTAGTGCTACTGTATTGACAAACTGCATTCCAGTCAGCTGTGCATGCAATATCAGGTAGCATATCAACCACGTGTGTTGCATTGTCATGCAATATCCTAGATTCTGCTTGAACACTGCATCTGCAGAATGTTTTCCCCTCCAAGATTGCCGGTGAATCCATGACTGTGGACTGTCCTGCATTAAAGTGGATGACAAGTTCAGACTCAAACGTGTATATGCATTTAAAGTGACTGTAACTAAATGCACCCATATTTCACGCTAATAAAAACTGACCTATGCATTTTTTATTTTTTTTTAGAAGAATTCCAAGCAAATGCCTAGAATCAGAGAAACGTGTTTTTAAGTGTGTCGCTGATGTCTCCTTTTTATGACATCACCTTCTGGATTAAAATACAACCACAATGTATAGTCATTTTTGTGTAATTTTGTATTCACTAGTGACAGTGCGAGCAGTATTTAGGTGACGGATTTCGTTTCAGCCTGATAGCAGTATATGTAACATTGTCAGCTCTTGTGTTAACGAGTTCTGCGGGTAAAATGCTTAAGCATTGCTGAAGCTAAATGGGAAATGTGATATTAATAACAATAAATTGGCAGCTGTGATTCCTGATCATTGCACACTGTGCACACATGGTGACACACACTAACATTTTGTTATGCCAGTGATGGTTGCTAATACAACTGCAGACATTCACATTAAGGTGCAGTTAATCGCAGACAGAGATAGTGCAGCATCAAGAGAATTGAAACAATGGTTTTGGGGGGCAGACGGTGAGCACTCAGCTGGCACTGCCCTTCTAGCCCAAATCTACGATACTCTATGGTACTAACAGCGGGGCGTGACCAAGCAGTCATTTCCGGGTTGTCTGGGTAGGAACCGGTCTGGAAGTTTCCAGGTGTGGGCACCAGCTGGAAGGTGCTCAGTGTTAGTGAACGTGATATGGAGCATGATGACCTCTCTGAGGAATTCGGGCTGTGTAACCCTTCAGGGGGAGAGGAAAGCGAGGAGTCATCACAGGTAAACAGCCTGGCTTCTTGCCCATCTGAACATTGTTTATTCCAAGCGTTGCTAACACTGGCATTAGTATTTGAGGACTGTAGCTCCCATGGTGGCTACCATCTCAATGTCGTGTTGGGATGTCTGGTTAGGTGTCATGGGGCCACAGCTGCCAGAAGTTACAGCCGTATGTATTCCCCACCATCAATGCAGCATTTACCCTAAATATGTACAAAGCTGCTAGCATGAAGGTTCACTCCAAGCTAAAAGGAGGCTATACTGCATTGAACCTGATACATTTTTATTTTATTTTGCAAACTCATTTGTGCATGATTTGAGCTTGCAGTCAAGTAAAGAAGATGCACCAACTTTACACCAGGTATAATCAGACTGTGGTTGGCCAACAATACCTCATTCACAGTGAGTTTCCATGTATCCTAATTTGTATGCTTGCATGAGATTGGGCCCTCTGGCTCCCTTCAGATATCTCAGACACCCAGAATCATCATCATGGTAAGATTCATCCACAGGGGAAAGCATGCACAAGATCAGTTTAAGACATCTTTACCATACATTACTTTTTCTCCTTTGTACTTGAAACTGTCCTTTTTTATACATTTCATCTCCAGGCATATTTTGGCCAGTCACATCTCCACCTTTCACTGGGTTTCTAAGCCATGAGCTAATGGTAAATCATGCAGTGGAAAATACTGTCTATATTTAGTGAAACTGTGAAATAAGGTCAGCTTATGCAAAACAATATTGACATGTTAAAATAAACTTTTGACAGTGCTTAAATAGTGCACCTCCATGGTGTAAGGTTTGTTATCAGTTTCAAATGTAGGATAAAAACTTGGATATATTAGTATCCCACAGCTATTGTATTTTCAAATAAGGATGTATGAGTATGTTATAACTGATGGCTACCTCCCCCCAACTGGTGATAGATTGGGTGCATGAGCTGCCCCTCAAGAGGTTGATCTTACTTTCAGCTGGTTTAAATAAAGAGCAACACTGACCATGCATAGTTCCCTTCTATGGTCTGTACCAAGTGCTATGTTAATTGTTGGCACTATATAACTAAATATTAATGTAATCTGAGAATCTTTAGAACAAATGTATGTGACTGTCTAAGGAATTTGATTTGCAAGGCATTCATGTCTCTCTGATCAGTCCCCGCTGTTTTTAATAAATGTTCTGCCGAACTGAAAGTACACTTATTACGATCCTAGAAAGAGTTTCACTGGTACAGCATTCTTAATTCTCCTCAGTGCTGGAGGGGGCACCCATGCCATAGGTTTACCATCAGTGCCCTAGGATATACACATTTAATATTTGTTAATACACCGGTGTGTGTGTGAGATGAATTTCGAGAAGTGTGTTTTTCATGCTTATTGCACAGGCATTTATTTAGAAATGAAGCTTGCATTAGTATTTTTAAGATTTGGGATTTAGTTGGTTATTTCCTATAATCTTCCAGGAATCCTTGCTGTCTCTCGGAGGTAGTGAAGTGAAAAGTCGGGCTATTGTCAAGTACTCATCAGCCCCGCCTTCTACAGCATTTTCTCGCCTTCAGGAACAGACTGATTTAAAGCTACCACCTGCAAATTGGCTGCGGGAAAATGCCAATCTTGGACCTACCATTCTTGGTAGTAGCAAAAAAAGCAAGCCATTTTCCAGGTAAATGTATTTGTTTGTTGACCAATAGAGAAATATTCCAGGCGTTAAAGGGAGACCATAGGAAGCAGGCAGGCGTCTGGTTGGCGACTTGCTCTCTCTTTTTATTAGCACAGGGAGTGACCCTCGGTTTTGCATGGGATCAGCAGGTGGTCCTATTAAGATCCCCCATGCAAAAATGAGGGTCTCTATGCAGCGAGAGACCGCCCCTATTCTGCAGACCTCAATTACATTTTCTGTCTAACTATTTGACACTTACCTGACAGTTGTTTGGTAATTGTATTATTTTTTACGCCTGGAGGTTTAGCAATTAAATACCGTATTTATCGGCGTATAACACGCACCTCATTTTAAGAAGGAAATTTCAGGAAAAAAAACTTAAATTTCAAATAAAGAACTTTGAAGCCCAATATGCCATTTTAATATGCCAGGATATTGCCCCCAATATGCCATTTAATATGCCAGGATATTGCCCCCAATATGCCATTTAATATGCCAGGATATTGCCCCCAATATGCCATTTTAATATGCCAGGATATTGCCCCCAAAATGCCATTTAATATGCCAGGATTTTGCCCCCAATATGCCATTTAATATGCCAGGATTTTGCCCCCAATATGCCATTTTAATATGCCAGGATATTGCCCCCAATATGCCATTTAATATGCTAGGATATTGACCCTTAGTATGCTCGTTATGCCACCCCCCTTCCCCAGACCCCAGTACTTACCTCGTTCCTGCTCCGTCTCCCGGTGCTCTGAAGGTCCGTGGCTGTGAGGGAAGCGTTGTGAGCTCCCCTCCAGCCGCACGGAACAATAAAGTTTGTTTAAAAAAAACACACTTTGTTGACCGCGCGGCTGGAGGGGAGCGCACAACGCTTCCCTCACAGCCACGCACCTTCAGAGCACCGGGGGACAGAGCAGGAACGAGGTAAGTTTTTTTTAGATTTTTTTTGTTTTTTCAGCCACCGATCGGCGTATAACACGCACACATCATTTGCCCCCCTCTAATGATTGTGATGTGAAGAAATAAAACCAAACCGCTAGGTGTGTGTATACACATTTGTAGACTTTTGGAACCAAACCTTTCTATTCAGTAACCAGGCAGGGTATCTTTTTGGCGCCAAGCCAAATAAAACTCCATAAAGTTTTATGTCAGACAATTGGAAAATGTTTGGAGAAGGCTATATGGATTTTTGGAGGGATGGCTCACTGGCTCCTGGGATTTATCAAGCCTGGAATTAGATAGAAAGTTTTTCATATGCATGTCGTTGCTGCAATCTTATTTACTGTAATATGCCTGGACTACAATTTAGTGCAACCAGTGCCATAGGTGGAATGGTCTGGGCCCCCCAATAATATACCCCCCACTCCTGACACTTCCATGGTGGTCTAGGGTACTGCTCATTTGCATGAGGATCGCACTTGGATGAACACCTCTCTTCCAGCTGGTGCCCTGTGCATATGTATGAGTACATCCTCTAGCCCATCATCCTCTTGTCACAGTGTGCAGATCAGGACAATGGTCTTTAATGCTGCAGCTTCCCCCACCGACGAGTACATTTTACTGCGTTCAGACCCAGATACAGACAGGCACTGGCACCAGCTGGATCGTGCTGCCAGTTAATTGACCGGCATAACATAATGGAAGAAAAAAGTAAAGATACCATATTTGCTGAATAATAAGGCAACCCTGACTATAAGCCTCCCTCCACTCTTAATTTATGAAGAAAAGAACTGAATATATTTAAGGGTGTGTTTATTGGCCTACTGGCTGTACCCCCTGTGATGGCGGCCATTAATATGTAATGTAAATGACATATTATTGTTCTAAACCCCAAAATCTAACATTGTGTTGTATGTATTGCAGCTTTGGGATGGCATATGATTTTATTGAGACTGTTGGGAAGGAAGTTGATGTGGTGGCTGATTCAGAGGTATGTAAAACATGTTAGGGACATCCTTCTTCCATTATTAGCTCAGTTGCAGTAATAAGCAATTGGAGTTGATTATTGCAAAGGAAAATATTCCCTGTATAAATAACGGGGTTTTTTGTTTTTTTTTTGTCTGTCAAGCTACGGAAACCTTCATAAAATGTCGTTCACTTTTTATTTTTTATTATTTGTTATCTCTAATGCCTCCCACAACAAAAATATGTACTACTTTTTATTTTCATAAATTAGCTTGGCTTTCGCATGCTCTTTGCAGTCCGTTATCTATAAATGGCTAGAACATAAATATGTGTTTGTTTGTATCTCCTGAAAGAATATTAAAAAGCTCTTGAAGATTCCATACAGTAAGTCCCATGTGAGTATGGCTGTTCACCGGATTGGAAGAACTCTGCTACTGGATGAGCTGGACATACAGGAACTATTCATGAGATCCTCGCAGGTGAGAGAGCTGATAGCTTGATTTTTTTATTAATTGATGACTATTTCCCATACTGTTAGAGGTTTTTTAATGTTATTTTTGACCAACCCTGGTCATCTACTGAACATCTTCTGGAAAACCCTACATAAACAGGGAGAAGCCAGTGGCCGGGTGAGATTCCAACCTACTTTGTGATCTTTATATAAGTCACACACAGGCATAGGAAAGTATGTGGGGGGGGGGGGGGGTGTTTATACACTATGTAGCTACAGCTAACACTGTATTTGTAGAATGCTGGTTCATGTTTAGGATGCATCGTGGTAGATGGGTATAGTTACCGAGCATGTGATAAGCCTGAGAAGAACATTTTATACCCCCGATCATTCATAAGTAAGAACATTTCCAACAGTTGTATTTGAAGTTTAATTTTCCATATTTTTTTTTGGGGGGGGGGGGGGGGGGTCGTATTTTTTTTATGATTTTTCTTGTTGCATTATATTGATGATTATCAAACCATATTAAACATTTCTCATATTTCAGACAGGAGACTGGACGTGGCTGAAAGAGTTTTATCAACGACTGATGGATCAAAAATGGCAGAGGAAAAAGAAAAGCAAAGAACACTGGTATCAGAAAGCCATCCTTTCCAAGTTTCTATATTACAGGTAATGAATCTGCGCTAGCAGGGATATAAATGCAAACCAGATATATGATTACATACAAAAATGTGTGAGCGAGACCGGTCGACACCCAGCGGACTTCCGTCAGATGAGGGGATATTCTGATTGTCTGAGTGTGTGCTGAATATGCTTCACGCCACTATACAGGCTCAGCTGAAATAGTCTAAGCCCTCCTTAAGTACTTTTTAATCAGACTGAAGATGACTTCTCCTGTGGAGCACCAATTATTCTTGAGACTTCATAGCTACCATGTAAAAGAGCTGGTTCTTCATGAATTGGCTGATTAATGGCTGCCTCTGTGACACCGAACACGCAAACAGCATGAGAGTAGATGATCATCTAGTCCTGTTATTGGCTGTGTGCCATGCGATTTAACCTGTGCACACACCAGTGATAGAGAGAGGGTCGCAAGATGGCAGCACTGTAAAGGCTTTCTTCCTGATTTAAATACAAAAAATCACTAAAAAGAAATTTAGTGGCGTTTTCCTGCTAGATACAAAATTCAGAAAGCATTTTATTTATCAAGTGTGGCCATTTATTTAAAAAAAAATAAAAAAAAGGTTTTTTTATTTTTGTACTTTATTCCCTATTAAAGACTGTAATGCTTAAATATAAGCTTAGCTTCCATGAAAGAGAACATGTAGAGAAGTTGAAGAATTGATGTAACTATGTCAAACATGCCTTTTTCAGGAAGTTTTGTAGTTTGAAAGAAGACTGCTATTCTTTTCATTACTCATGCAAATTCTGGGTAATAATGATTGGAATTCTGCTAGATTCTCATTGCATTTCTTTTTTGTTCTAGTAGAATGCAGACCTGATTTGATATGTATCCATTCTCTTTCATTTGCCATTCACATCTCCTGCCTCAAGATGGCATAAAGACAAGTCCCTTGGTTTTAACATGTTTGAACTTGTCCACATCCTATTTTTCTTTAGGAAATGTATGTATATTATGTTGTTGGCCTTAGGGCTTTATTTATGAAAGCGGAAATGTAAAGGAATTACCAAGGGAAATTTTGGTTTCAAATTCCCTTGTCTATACCAAGTAAAGCCTGTTGTGTCTTACTGATAAATCAGTCTTCCTTGGTTTGTTTCCCCTCTGTTAGTATTAATGGCGATGACACGGCAGAGCCAGTTCCCTCCACTCCAAATGAACCTGTTGAGGAAGAGAATTTAGGAACAGCAACGGAGACCGAACATGTTGCTTGGCCTGCTCCCTGTGAGACACTGCCTTCTGTATCAGAAGATGGGGGAGCTTCCAATCAGGTGAAACGTCACACTTATTACTGGAGAATAGGGACTACAGCTATATGCCTAGTTATTAAGTGTCCTTGCATTTCAGTGTGGTGGTTTATGTAGATAAAATACATTTCTTTTGGTCTGCCTCCCCAAAATAAGGACATAGTTATTGCAGTGACAGATTCAGATGTTATGGGATCACTAAAAATCATAAGCAATAAGTGGTCTTTTGCAGGCAATATGGTCTAGATTTTTTGGGGGGAATCCTGGATGATGCTTAAAGTATGCCACACTCCCTAGTACAATTAAACGTGTACAACTGTACGTTCACAATGCTCCTACTATCATCCATATTCACACTGCAGAGGGGAACCCCCCTGTGCAGTTCTATGGGCGCTGTTTGATTGACTCTAGAGATTCTCCTTTGTAAATAATCAACATGGGAGGATGAGTCTCTAATAGAAATACTGCAAAAGGTAAGTTTTATAGATAAACATTGTGCTGCGAGCTGTGCATGTGCCGTGGCACTGGAAATGCTCACTACTGGGACATTTGCCAGTATCACTTCTTTCAATGACATGTTTGACACATCCACACGTGTGTGCATATAAACATGGAATGATGGCAATAAACGCCATCTGTTTAATAAATACTGATTTATAATTGATGTATTTCTCATTTTTAGAGATTATTTTAATCAAACCAGTACTCCAGAGCCATTAGTCCTATAAGAGTAATAATATGCATTGTACACCTATTATTACTGTACAGTAACCTGGAGCTTATTCCAGCCATGGTGCAATGAGTCTAGAATTCAGCAAACCATGTCTCCTGTGCTTGCACTTTTCATAGGGATAAGTGACCCTTAAGTCCTCACATGTAGTGGGGAACATAGCTGCGGCAGCTACAGAGCACCTTCCCACTTTGTTTAATGACGGGAAGAACAGTCAGGTATGAACGGGTTAAAATGTTAGAGAGACCACATAATCCCCCCTCAAATCATAAATCATGTTCATCTGGGCACCGATTTTGCCCCATGTAATGGTTCTCTCATCTCTGATTCTCCTTTTTTGTTTCCTCCCTATCATGTGTTTTTTTTTCTTTTTTGGAATTTATTATTTTGGTTTCCTTCTGGCATGTTTACCTGTTTTGTAATTATTTTTTTCTTCTTTTTTTTCCTTTCCCTCTCTATCTTAGGGCCTTAAGAATGATTTTGTTAGGAATATTCTGTGGACATTTGAAGATATCCACATGTTAGTGGGCTCCAATATGCCTATATTTGGTGGAGGGCGATATCCTGCTGTTAGCTTACGTCTCAGGTGAGCTACATAACATTGTCGCTTTAGGTCTTTTGTCTGTTGGTGCTCTTCGATCTAATATTCAATTCATTTAATAAGCCAGTAGCTTAACAAATGCTCATCATTGGAGATTTTTTCCAACTCTGCTACTTTTGCCTAAAGTTTGAAATTCCCATCACAATTCCCTGCAGTTCTCCCTCTATTGAGAAGGCCCTATATTTAAGTTAATGAGTTTCTCTGCTAACTCTCCTTTAAAACACTGGCATGACGTTGTATTATATAAATAAATGTATCCTTTACATTGCACTTCATCATAATCTTTAATGTTGTATATTTGTATACAAAATGCAGAAAGAAAAGTCCTGCGCTCACTCCCATCACTGGGCGGCTGCAATGACTACAGTACACATCAGCCCCAATATATAGTAAAAACCAAAGAAAAACAAGTTACCTGCGCTCTCTCCTTTATCCCTATGTATTTTTAAAACAAATGGAGGTTTTTTAGTTACCTCCAATGGCCATGAGAGGATGAGCCCACCTGCCAACGTCAAGGCAGACCCCCCTAGGTGGGTCCTAACTCTAACCATTCACCTTGCTTCTTTGAGCCTCTGGCAAAAATCTCTAATGAGACAGAAAGGGGTGTTTTTTATTTACACCCCTATACATTATTAACCCTTAATAGGGAACACATGGGATGGGCGGCTGCATTGTAACAAGGCTGAGTAATACAAAAAATGAATACAAAATGCAGAAAGAAAAGTCCTGCGCTCACTCCCATCACTGGGCGGCTGCAATGACTACAGTACACATCAGCCCCAATATATAGTAAAAAACAAAAGAAAAACAAGTTACCTGCGCTCTCCTTTATCCCTATGTATTTTTAAAACAAATGTGTTCCCTATTAAGGGTTAATAATGTATAGGGGTGTAAATAAAAAACACCCCTTTCTGTCTCATTAGAGATTTTTGCCAGAGGCTCAAAGGAGCAAGGTGAATGGTTAGAGTTAGGACCCACCTAGGGGGGTCTGCCTTGACGTTGGCAGGTGGGCTCATCCTCTCATGGCCATTGGAGGTAACTAAAAAACCTCCATTTGTTTTAAAAATACATAGGGATAAAGGAGAAAGCGCAGGTAATTTGTTTTTCTTTTGTTTTTATTGTATATTTGTATGTTCTACATTTAATAAGAACTTTTTGGTTTGAGTGCAATTTTGTTTCCCATTGTTTGTTTTCTGTTTAAAATTATCTTTATTTTTTTTTCTTTGTCAAGGGACAACAATAAGCCAATCAATGTACTGACCGGAATTGATTACTGGTTGGACAATCTGATCTGTAATGTTCCAGAACTTGTCATGTGCTTTCATGTGAATGGAATTGTCCAGGTAAAATGAATGCCCCTTTTACACCCCCCCCCCCCCCCCCCAGTTATTTTATGTGTTTGCACACTTCTTTCCCTGTAGTTACTGTGATTATCTGTGATACTATGTTTAAATGCCGGCAGTTGTTACTGTCCGCAGGTATTACCAGCATTGATTTGAGAGCTGGATTTTCTCTCCACTTTACTGTTTTGTTCTCTGAGGATAAATACAAGTTGGGATGCTTTGTTATTATTTAACACCTCCTTTTCTTTTTTCACTCTAGAAATATGAGATGATTAAGACAGAAGAGATCCCAAATCTCGAAAATTCCAATTTTTCGACCAAAGTGATTAAAGACATTGCACAGAATATTTTATCTTTTTTGAAGTCTAATTGCACTAAGGAGGGTCACACGTACTGGCTGTTCAAAGGTAAGAAAGAGATGTCGTTAGTCTGTGCAAGCTCTTTAGTATCGTAACATTACCTGTACATTCTAGGTCATGAAATTATTTTGACAAAGATTGATGACCATGTAGTTTTGTTTGGGCTTTTTCAACCTTCTCCGAGTTGGTTTTTAAGAATGGATTTGATTTCTGTAGATAAAAGTTATTTTTATTTATCCTTCTGCTGATACTATGTTCTGGTAGTGCTATTATGATCATGTAATAAAACAAATTCATCATGAAAGGCCTTCATGTCCTACCTATGGCATTAATGTTATAAAAACACACTAACAACACAGATTGTTAGACACACTAAACCCTAGAATAGTTTTAACCAGTCAGGAGGCAACTTCTGCACAGTGCTCCTATGGCCACTTAGCTGCCTGTAGTGTTTGCTCTTGCAAAGACTGTTTTTAATAGAGATGTGTCCTGTGCAAACTATGAGAGCTGATCAAACTCCCTCTGTCATTTTTGTGTGGGTAACCACCCAACACACAAGCAGAATGTACAGGTAATGTTACAATACTGTGCTCCCCGGGGAGCGTCTTTCCAGTGTTCTAGTAACCAGACAGAAGCGAGGGGAGAGTTTTACTCTTATCTTTTTAATGGCTTGAAATTGTCATTGGCTAATCTCTGGTAATCTTCAAATATTCCTGTTTCTTTGCTGTTGTTTCAGCTAGTGGGAGTGACATTGTTAAACTTTATGACCTCACAACTCTGTGCGAAGAAACGGAAGATAAATATCAAAACCCATTCACTATGCCAGTAGCTATCCTGCTTTACAAGTAAGTCCAAGAACAAGCTGTAACCTCAAGTATTAAATGCAGTTTTATCTCTGTATTGGGCAATATGAAGCATACAACTGTTCCTAAACTACATTTCCCATAATGCTGGTGGCTTTCCCAGCACTTCATTTATTCCATTCATCACTATAGCTCAGCAGCAGCTGGAGGGCATAATTTCCCCCATCTGTGTTTAAAAGGATATAACTGTCTGATATGCAACTTTACTTTCAAACACTTACATCGCCTTACATTTCAGTTACAGAGTACAGACTCTATACAGTTACCTCATCATTATTATTATTCCTCCTCCCCCATGATATGTTCATATACTAATTGCAGGATCTTTAGTATAATGGAATTGGTTTGTGTTTTTCTGTTATTTATTGTCAATAATAATTGTACGGGTGGATAATGCAGGTCGAACAGCAAAAGACGAAAATATATAGAATTTCCTTTTTAAGTTCTTTTTATTGGACCAAAGCAAAGTCATTACTTAATTGGCAAAGCTCATTAGATTTTTGCCAAATGCATTTGAAATTCGTCTTCATATGAACAGGTTACAATATTTACGGTGGAATAAAAGGTGAAATGGATCTGATTTACGGCTCAGCGGGACATTGAAAGAGCCTCTGTGGTATAATTAACTGCGTATGAGCACGGTAATTAAAACCATCTCTCAATTCCTTTTCTACTAATAATATCAATAAAATCCTTTCGCAGCTTAAACATTTTTTTTGTTGTATTTGTAATTTGCGTACATTGAGAGATTTCTCCAGAGTCTCTTTACAAACAAAGCGGTAATCTCTACAGCATCGTCCCCCAGCATAAAACACTTTTTAAATATTTATCCTGATGCATTAACACTGTAAAATCTTTATTACAGCAGTGAAACAGTGCAGCGTTCAAAGGTATATATGACGCTGTGCACAAATGTGACCAAATTTGTCATCCAGATTTGGCTGTAAGCTGTGCAGCCAGCTGCTATCACAGGCCTAGATGACTGCTTATCTCCTATTCTGTTTATTTTTAGGGTAGCGTGTAACATGATGTTGAAGAAAAACCAAAATCGGAAACATTATGGAACCATCCGAACCCTTTTATTGAACTGCGTGAAGTTGGTGGATAAAGGGAGACATCCACAGGTAAGATTGCCATTTCTCAGAACCTTTTTGTGCGGATATTGGAAGTGTTAAACTCTTCGGCTATGGAATCCGCAGAGCATTGGCGACTTTTACACACCATGCGGCTCAGCACACAGTGACCCCGCTTGCTGACTGTGTGGCTGCAGCAGTTCCCATATGTTTCCACTTTCCAATAATACCACTTACAGTTGACCGTGGAATATCTTTCAGGGATGGAATGTCCTAAACTGACTTATTGCAAAGGTGGCATCCTACCACAGTACCATGCTTGAATTCACTGAGATCTTTAAAGTTTTACAAATGTTTGTAAATGCAGACAGGATGGCTAGGTGCTTAATTTTATACATCTATTGCAATGGGTCTGATTGAAACGCCAGAATTCAATAATACTTTTGTCCATATAGTGTATATTCGAGATCAGTGCAGAAGGAACGAGAGGAGATAACAACATTTAGTGTCAGAAGACTGTTTTCCTCATAAAAACAATGCGTTTACATTGGAAATAGAGAAAGTGTATTCACTCACAACGCCAGTATGAAACCGGTATAGAGTTAACAAACGGCTAGTGTGTGTGCGTAAGTGCTCAGTTATGAGTAATGCTTCATGATCCGCCAAGCAAAGCAAAACATTTCGTATTTTGGATAGCAGTTTTTGATAAATTTGCTGATGCCACAGGCTCTCTGCCCTGCCATCTTGTACCTGAAAGGTTTCTGCAAATTAGTTGATGTTCTCATAATGTATTAACCATGGTAACTGAGCTGCTTCTCTCCTGCTCAGTGCTTGACATCAATAAGTGGGAGATTCTTCAATAACTTAGTTTTTTGAGGGAATTTGCCACAATCCTTAACCAACTCAATCACTGCCCATTTTAAAAACTGTGCAAACATCAGAAATGTTTTTTTTTTTTATTATTTATTTTCTTCCTGTGGCTTACTGTTTTTCTGAATATTTTTAATGATTTCATGGGAAAAATAGAATGGAAGATTAATACGGAGTATTCTTTCTTCCTTTTAAGATTATTGCCTCAGCCAATTACATGCTTTCAGAACTATTCCAACTGGATGAACCAAAGAAAGAAGAGAGCGGTGACACACAATCAAATGGGAATTCCGACGAAAGCTACAGTGAAGAGGAGGAAGAGGAAATGGCAGACAGCGATGAGAATGGAGCCTACAGCTCTGCTTCTAACCTGTCAGAGGACTGTAAAGCTGTTGCCGTTATTAAATCTGTGAGGGAGTTGTCTGTTCCTGAAAAATATAAGTCCACACATCAGATCAGGGTAAGCTAACATTAACTTAAAGGGACTCTGTCACATAAACATTTGTTATACTTTTAGTGTAGAGTATTTAAAATGATTTATACATGGTGTGAGGAAAAATTGGAACTAACATTCAAATGAGAAATGTGTAATTTGCATATCAATCCACAAGGTGATGTCATAAGCAGGAGACGCCATTTAAAACCTTTATTTTATCTTATTTCCCAAGTATTTGGGTGTGGGTGTGTGTGGAGGGAAGGCTGTATTGTTTTATATAAAGCACATACTGTGTTTCTGACCCTGCATTGTTCTGTTCATTAAAAGTACTGCTTCGTGTGTGTGTGTGTGTGTGTGTGTGTGTGTGTGTGTGTGTGTGTGTGTGTGCGCGCACATATGGGTATATATAAAGTTGTTTTTTTTTTGGTCTTTCCCCTGTGAGCTCTCACCCATATAGTGTACTGGCATCTCGTAAAAAAATTCCTGTCAAGATCAGTGTATACAATATAGAACAGGACTAGAACTTTTTTTTTTAGAGTGTTGAGGGTAGTGTATTCACTGACCCCCCTATATAAAATGCTGCATAAACCTACATCTTTTAATAACACCTATATTTCTGTTTAGGAAGAATATTATTTGCAGAGAGAGAATTCAAACTAACACAGCTATATATTTCTGGCCTCCCTTTCTTTTAAGATTTTAGTTCTTTTCTCTTTCCTTCACTAGCCCAGCTGTGCATTTCCTGTTTGCAGTGACACAGAGGAACGATGCCGATTGGTGCTCAGCTATGTCCTGGAGGTAACCATTTTTTTTTTTTTTTTACTTTGCCCCATTTACCAAATAAAACCATATTTTTGATGCCATAATGTCCAATGTGATTTTTGCTTAATGATTTTTTTTGGTCTCAGGGTTTGAAATCCATTGACGGCAGTGTTAAGAAGGAAGGGGAGTTGCCTGCCGCCGACCCCAACACCCCAATCCCACTGAAATATGAGGATGAGTCTGCTGATGACAGTCCTGAGTGTCTGGAAAAACAGATGGCGTTGTTCCTACATAAAAGTAAAACCTCTTACCAGTTTGTTTTTGTATCTTTTTTTTCGCTTTCTTTTTCATGAGATAATTGGGGGCTCCTAAAGGGTTACATGTTGCTTAAAAATGTATCTTTGTGTTGTCCATGTAAGACGGCTTATACTGAGGAGTTTTGGACTGATCCTTGCTTTGAGTAGATCAGATTTTAGATATTGGGAATTGACATTATATATATTTTTTAATACTTATTTTTTGCGGACATACTAATAAGACTTAGACGATATATTGTGGCATCTATAAAAGGTCTGCAATAACATGGTAAATCTGGCTGTTTACTTTCAGTAACTGATGGGAATGTGAATTATTACTGAACTTTTTTTCAAGTATGTCCTGGGTCCGACCAACATTGCAAATCTACACAACACAAACCGGTAAAAACAACTGAAATCTAATCAGCCATGACTGCAGGGGCATTCTGGTATATTGACAGATGTTAGACTGGAGGAACATTTGATACTGGGAGGATATGTCACAGTGGTGGTATTCTGTAGGAAAACAAGGATGGAGCCACGTTTTGTATTGTGGAATAATTTATTAAAGTGCTGGTACTGGATCAGAGGTTTTAGGAGTTGGGAACACCTCTCCTCATTCTACTGCAGTAGGGTGGGAGTTTCCCAGAAACACTCTAAAGGCTGGAGAGGTGAAGGGTCCGTCTGTACCCTTCACCCAGTAGTCAGTTTAGCTCTTTTAACATGTCACAATGGTGGGGCAAAATATCTTAAATGTTTTTTAGTCGTCTTTAGTGGCCTTCATTTTAAGGCCTCAGGTATTCAGCTCATACCCAATGGAAATATTCCATAGAACACAGAAACCGAAGGAGATTATCGTTCTCGTCTCAAAGTTCTAGATTAGTAATGCAGTAATGAGCGAAACAATGACAAATCATCCTAAAGACGGAAAGTTTAATGAAATTACTCTGCTTATTGAATATTTCTATGGCTACTAGACGGTCAATACAAACATTCATTAAATTGATTTAAGACAAAAAAAAAATCTCTTTTTAGATGCGATTTTCCAGTTATAACAATTCTTTATTAAAAGGATTTAATCCATTTCTTCAAGGATCCATCACAAGCTTTGGACAAAATGCAAACCTGGGAGATAACAAATTAATTATTGATGTTGATATGGCATATCTGGTCATTTACATATATAGTTTGTAGTTCACAATCAAATTTTATGGAATATTTGAATTGCACAGGATAATGTTTTAGAAACTAGATAAGTTTAAATCACAAATGGGAAATTAAAGGGTTCTGTATTATGTGGAAACGTTTGTTATTGCAGATAAATTGGCTTTTAAAGTAACGGTTTAATATACAAACGGAAAAGGGAAATAATAAACAAATTGTGGTGGACAAATATTCCTTTTTGTGACCCTCCAAATCCGCAACGCTTTTAGTTATTTCATTTAAATCCCTATATAATCTAAATATTAACTGCTACTAAGGTAATTCTCAGAGATTTCTAAAGGGAAGTCCATGTCTTTAAAGCAGTGTTTCCCAACCCAGTCCTTAAGGCACACCTACCAGTCCAGGATTTAGGGATTACCTGGGTGTGTCTAAGGTGTTTTTACAAAGAAGAAAAAAAACACCTTAGACACAACTGGGTAATCCCTAAATCCTGGACTGGTAGGTGTGCCTTGAGGACTGGGTTGGGAAACACTGCTTTTAAAGATGCTTCCCTATTCTAAAGGTTTGGAAAGCTACTACCAACATTTCAGATTATAGGCCCATCTCTCTCATAACATCTATTATACCAAACTTGGTACATCCAGACCAGACGAGGAAGAAACGACAGATAAAACTCTGAAAATCCTTACCATCATGAGCGATATTAAATTTAGACAGATGTTGGATGCAGAAAAAGCTTTGGATAGAGTTAGCTGGATGTTCCTAATAGAAGTCTTGGAAGCGTTTTAGGTTTCTCTGGACCTTTCATAAATAAGGCTAAAATGGAAGGCCATGTGCTTGAATCTAATTGATTTGAAATTACCAATTGTACAAGACTAGGGTGTACACTGACGGCACACGTGCTTATTTTAAACATTGAACCTTGTTTAAAGTGACATAGACCTGTTGGGTAGCATGTTTGGCGTTTCTTGGTTAATCAGATTATATGGTAAAGACACATTACCCTTCCTCGTACTGTATCGTCTAAATCACCAGCCTTGTAAAAAAAAAAAAAAAAAAAACATTTTCTTAAACTGCTTTTCCTTCCATTTGTAGTGGGCTCATCTGAGAATAAGTGTTCCAGCAGATCTGGGATTGTACCTGGCGCCTGGCAGTTTAAAATGAAGCTCCAGCTGATTCTCAAAGCCTCCAAAGCTTATTATGTGCTCTCTGATGCTGCCACAAGCCTGCAGAAATACGGCAGAGCACTGAGATACATCAAGTTGGCTTTGCAGTGTCATGGTAGGTGGCAGCCTTTTTTTGTCCGAGGCGAAATTGTTGAGGCTTTAGCAGATAATGGATTTCTTTTTTGTAAGTCGCACTGATAATCCCTGTACATGTGAAGCCGTATCAGATCGTTTAGCACCAGACTGCAGTATTCAATTTTATTTGCAACTTGTTATATTAAGGTTTTTGTTTTTTTGTTTTTTACCTTTACTTGGGAAACAACCTGTTTTTGTATACATTTTTTTTTAAAGTGTTTATATCCCATCTTTTCCTTTTTAAATAATGAACATGTTTTAATTTTATACGTGAACATATATTGAATAGCAATATATTTTTTTATTTGTGTAAAACAATGCAGATTTAAAATGTATCATTTTCAGATTTTCGATTTTGCAAAGTTTAAAAATCATACTTTGTTTTTCTTTTTCTCAATAAACCTGTAATGTCACTTTACCGCTCAGACACTACCACTTACAAAAGATGTAACTAGATAACCTGGCCATTTAAAACAAACACAATATAAATCAAATGTCACTTTTCTTTTTTTAAATGATTTAATTAATTGCATATAAAAGGAAAAATAAAATTAATTGTTTATCTCCAGCATCCATTTTGAGAATATTTCCCATGATGTAACATCATCCAAAATCTTCCAGCCAGTCTCGCTTTACAACTGTTGCCAAAGCCAGCATGATGATTTCAGAAGATACATCCCTGATCTCTTACTGGCTCCTGTGTATCGTAGTGGGCAGGACTAGGTGGCTTTGTACAACTTTTTTTTACCTGCCTTCCAACACAAAGAGAGGAGATTTAACCTGATCAAATAGGATCAAAACCCCAAAGTGAGACATTTATGCTGTAAAGTCACTAGGGGGTGGAACCAAATCACACTTTAGTTACATGTTTTATTAAATACAGTCACATAACAAAAACAAAAGACTTACCTGAAATCAACAATACAAAATTAAAAAAGTACCGTATTTGCTCGAATATTCAAGGTCGTTTTATAATCTGACCTCAAATCAAGCAGTTACCACTGTCTGGTATTTTAAGGCTGGTCTTAGAGATGAACTGTCGTCTTGTTACTGTAACATGATATGTATATTGTATTTACAGATGCTTACAGCTGTCTGTGTACTGGCATTGTCGCAGATGTAATGCTTCTGCTGTGTCAGTATCTGACTCTTTGTGGGGATATCCATTTAATGCTGGCCCAGAATGCCAGTAACAGAGCTGCTTACTGGGAGGAATACAATTACCAAACAAGGGATGATCAGGAAATCCTGCACAGCCTTCACAGGGAATCCAGCTGCCAAGGTTACTATGCTGTGTGTGTGTGTCTGTCTATATTTATTCATTCTTAAATTGTGCAATCATTACAGATGATTTAAACTGACTTTCGGCATTATTACAATTCAATTATTGGTGCCTGCAAAAGTCATGCATGAGAAAACTATAGTACTCTCATTCACCAGTGTAAAACCCTGGTTGTGACACATTTTTATTACTCTGCTACCTGTGCCGTGTGTAACACTTTTAAACAATTCTTTGCACTTCTCCTGACAGTCACAGGTGTCTCCTGTCCCCCACTACGTCTAGATTGGCAGCTTGCGAGCAGGGCTCTCTACCTCCTGGTTCTGTCCCAGTTCATGTAACATATGTAGTACCCCTCTATGCTCTGTATGTGCTACATTAAATGTTGGCACTATATAAATACACGTTAATGTAATCTCCCATGGGATCTGCCTGTCTGTAGCTGTGCAGGTTTATATATGGGGTTTTCACTTCGTATTGGTAGCTCATGGCTGTGTGCATCGATCTTGAGAACTGTGTATTTATTTTTCTTAAGAAGTGTCTTGTTAGAAATCTCTATGGAAAATATTAAAAACATGGCACCTACTTTTACCTAGCGAAACCCTAAATAATCTTGCTTGTGTGCATTGTATTTCTAGTTCAATACAGTCATTTGGAAACTTGCATGGCCAGATTTCACTTTCCTTTTTGCATAAAATAGAATAAAGGAGGGCAAAAAAAACCGTGTGGGAGGCAACACAAACCAAAATATATAGTTGTAAGTTATAGTCATATAATGTAAATATACATTATTTCTTTTATGACTGGTCTTTAACTACTACTCCGATAACATTGTAACCAGGTTTGATAAATCGCATATGTCCGGAGCCATGTTTTTTCAGGGCTACTCTGAGAAAGGTGAATGTTTGTTTTAAATGCTGTTGTCGCACTATATCATTTATGTTTTTGTTTTTAATAGGCTTTACCTGGGCAACTGACTTAACCAATGACCTGGAATGTCAGCTCTCTGTTAGTTGCAAATGTTATGAAGCAGCCAATGAGATTCAACTATTTGCACATTTACAGAAGCAAAATCCAGATCAACACACACAGGTGCTGAAAAGGCTGGGTAACATCAGAAATGAGATTGGCGTGTACTACATGAACAAAGCAGCCGCCATGCAGACCGAAAGATTGGGTAGGTTTGTGTGGGGTTGTCAGTTCAAGGGAGTTCTGACCATTCTAAAAAAAGTATTCACGGTTTCCCTTTGAGTTTGTATGTTATACACTGCTTCTCTGTAGAAATTGATAAGAGAATTCTGTGAACACAGTCTGCAATATCCTGAAGTTCATTTTTATTTATAAGACACTAGTATCTAATGCAGTGGTGGTGGCCGTATGGCACAGGTGGCACCTGTGACACTTGGCATCTGACTGCATTGTCATCATCATCCTACATGGATTTAAGTTGAGCACACAGGGGACACTGAGATGGGGCAACAGAAAAAAAAGGGAATGAAACAGAAAAGGAGAAACTAAAATGAGCAATAGGAAAGGGGATATAATATCAGGCACTGAGATCTTTATCTTGCTATTCTGCATAACCATAGACAATCAGGCTTAAGTCTGCCATCATTGAGCTACCATCATTTGCATGAATTATTTGATGGTCAAGGCTTAAAGTGGCAGTAATGGATTTGTGACCACCCTGTGTGCACAAAACTGTCCTGGCACAAAAATGTTAGTATGAATAGCCACAGATACCTATACTGAGCTCTAATAAGATGAGGAGGGTTTGATCAGGAGTATAATACCATTGAGGGTAACAAATCTGACTTAAATAAAGTACTCCTTTAATTATCTATGTGAATAGGGTCATTTGCATTCTAATGGAAGGTGGGTACAAACAATGTACCAAAAGATAATGGTGTGCCCATTTGTGCACCTTATTCTATTGTGACAAAAGTCCAACTTGAATATTGGGGGGGGGGGGGCTATGAATATAAGAGGTACACACAATGAATGCCAGTTCTCTAGCTGCGTAGGCCAATGAACATGAAAATGCTGGACCTTTTATGCATTACGACTTTTGCTTTTCAGCAATAGTGATAGAGATTTATAAAGCTATACTGGATATAGCAAAATACACAGGAGTCAGCTGCAGAGACAAAGCCACATTGAAAGGTACCATGGATAGTGAATAATCCTTGGCATTAAAGGTCAAACCAGTCTGATTAAGAGCCAATTGGAGACTTGAAACGCATGAGACTTTTTGGACCATCGGGGTATATTTTGGTTTGTTCTTTAATGCCAAATAAATTCCAAGGATTATTCATTAGCCATTGTACCTTCCAATGTGGATTCTTTTCCTGTGGCCGACATCTGATTATTTCATTGTGTTGCGACAGGAGCTGTAGTTTCCACGGGTGGGCACCATTACCGAGTAGCCGGTTTTGGAGTTATTCCCCGTCTACTCTATACTGGATATAAGGTCACAGATCATGCACTGCTTTCCTCGGTATTTAATGCTTTTAAATGGATGAAAATCTGCAATCAAGCATGTCTAGAAATCAAATATGGAAGAACATCTACCAATACACTGCTCAGTGATGCAACGTATGTGTTATAATTAGTATCTATCCTTCCATTAATTCCGATAATTAATATTTGCAGTTAAGGCCATAAGCAGTAACTTATCATACTTGCACTAATTTGGTCATCAGCATCACATTTTAATTTTCTCTGCTTGGTTATTATTCTTGTGTCTGTAATTGAAATGAGAAACTTTGAATCTAAGCAGTACAGAATACATTTTATATGGTTCCAGTGGATGTTTTTTTTTTTTTTAAACTGTATATTTATTTATTTATTTATAAAGTGTTTTACCAGGAAGAATACATTGAGATTTCTCTTGTTTTCAAGTATGTTCTGAGGACCCAGTCCAGAATGGAATTAAACAGTTACACCTTTAACAGTACATACAAAATAAATACATATATACATATATTAAACAAGTTGGAAGGTGAACATACAGGGCAAATCATTATTGATACAAAAAAGGAACAACATGTACAGTATACGAAGGAGTTTATAAACTAATAACAGGTACAATATGTTTTGAGGATTTGGGAGACACTTATTTTCAGGGATTTTAGACTAGAGCATGATTTGGCAGAAACAGGAAGGCTCTTCCTATATGAGGATCTCTGAAAGAGAACGCACCTCGACCTGCTTCCTTTTTGAAGTGAGGTGTAAATATAGCAATCATTGTATGGCAGAAAAGAAACACTTGTTTCATTGTATGTACATTCTGCCCAGTTGTCAGAGGCATTCTTAAAATCTGTTTTTCAAAAATATCAACTTTGATGGGCATTAAGTAGTTAAACTAAGGGATAATACCGTATTTGCTCGATTATAAGACGAGGTTTTTTTCAGAGCAAATGCTCTGAAAAATCCCCCTCGTCTTATAATCGAGGTCTTCTTATAATCTGACCTCAAATTGAGGTCAGATTATAAGACGGCAATCCAGGTCCCCAGTAGAGCTGCAGGGGACCTGGATCCCCCTCTCTAACAGCAGGGGATGTCTGCGCGATGAGCGCAGACTCCCCTGCTTCCGCCCGGCACGACCGCCGGGGCTTCTATGAAGAAGCCGGGTACTTCCGCTTTCGTCACAGAAGTCCCGGCGATCGTGCCGGGCGGCAGCAGGGGAGTCTGCGCTCATCGCGCAGACATCCTCTGCTGCCCCGCTAGCCACCAGAGAAAAGCGGGCAGCCGGGGGATGTCGGCACGATATGTGCGGGCAGCCGGGGGATGTCGGCACGATATGTGCAGACATCCTCCATGCTGCCCGACACGGCAGACTATTATGACGGACCAGCTGTCCTTCATAATAGACTGCCGTGTCGGGCAGCATGGAGGATGTCTGCAAGTATCGTGCCGACATCCCCCGGCTGCCCCCACTAGCCACCAGGGATCGAGGTAAGGGGGAGGGAGGGGGGCAGAGAGACAGGGGGAGGGGGGGACAGAGCAGGAAGAGGGGGAGAGACAGAGGGAGGGGGGACAGAGCAACAAAGGGAGGGAGGGGGGCAGAGAGAAACGTGGGGGGGAAGAGACAGGCGAGGGGGGAGTCAAAGGGAGGGGGAGTGAGACAAAGCTGGGGGCAAGGGAAAGAGAGAGGCAGCATTGGCACATAAAAGGAAATAAACACAAGAAATGTATTTTTTTATATAATATTTTATTAAAAAAGCAATTTACATGTGAATATATATACAAGTTTAACTTTTTTTCCTATAGGGTAGTCTTATATTCAGGCTTTTAGTTTTTTTCCTAAAGGAATATCCAAAGTTTGGGGGGTCGTCTTATAATCGAGCAAATACGGTAATCTGTGTGTGTTAGCAGAGTTAGAGTCAAATGCATTTCTCCTGTTTATGACATCACCTTGTCACGTGATAGGAAAATTACACACTTCCCATGACAAATGGTTCTTTTGCGTATATCAAGTCACAAGTTAATGTGAAAAATCAGGAGAGCCAATATGGACGTTTAAAGCACATTTATGTTAAATAATTGTCTTAAAATATGTATTTAGGTGAAATTCTGCTAACCAAATGTATCTATCATTTTTTTTTAGTCTTTACATTAACATTATAAGCAATATTTAGGTGACAGTCCCTTTTAGAGAAAAATCAGAGTGGTCCTTTTTTAAAGTATTGCAAAAACTTAAAAGGAAAATAAAAAATGCATTCCATATTATTTTTTTTAGCAAGGATGGCATGGGATGTCTGTATAGATATTGTTTTCCTATACATTGTGCTGGCATATGTCTAGGAAGATGTTATTAGCAAGTTTTGTTTTCTGCCATTGCTTCTATCCTACTGGCATATAATTAAAAACTATAACAATCTGACCACAGATGCACACAGCTGTCCATTCCAAAAGGTGATATTTGCATCCCATAATGCTTAGTGCGCTGCCTATACGCTAAGCTTTGTGGAATGCTTGCACCACGGAATCTATATAGTCCAGCAATTTCCAATTTTTCCTTGCGGGGCATCTGAAGATCTTCTACTCTGTGGGACATGAACATCAGTTTGTGAGTGGCAAATGTCTGCACACTTTTTCTTTTGGCAGGTATCTTTGGGAGCGGATAACAGATACTAAAAACTTGTGATTTTTGCCCACTCAAAGACGAACTTCTTAAGCTTTATCCCCAGGCTTGTCTATTTTATAGCTGCACCCACAAACCTCCCTTTGAATGAAAGTAGTGATGTGAGAGAACATCACTAGTAATGTATTCATATACTGACTTGATTCTCTTATTTTTTACCCCTCTAATTTTAATCAAGCAACTAAAGGTGTCTCCAGCGCAGAGCAAGATTTGTGGAAGAAAAGCTTCTCTTGCTTTGAAAAAGGAATTCACAACTTTGAGTCCATTGAGGACAGCACAAACATCGCTCTCCTGCTGTGCAACATGGGCCGTCTCATGCGGATATGTGCACAGGCTCATTGTGGAAGTGGCAATGATTCGAGTCGAGGGGAGTTCTCTCCAGAGGAGGCGTTGTACTATAATAAGGTGAGCACGTATATTGGTTCAGTGATTGTGGAAGATGTTTCAGATGGGAGGCTAGAATCTGTCTGCACTTCATATTATTATATAGTGTGGGTTGCGACACTACTGCCTTTTCTCCACTAGGGGCTATTATCTTGATTAATCCATACAGTAGCTATGGCTCCTGTTCTTGCTACCATTCAGGAGAAAATCTCTAGCAAAGTGATGGTTTCTCAGAAAAGGCTTATCTAAACATAGAATGGTTGTGTATTTACTGGCAAGTTGCAGAATTTAAACCAAGGTAGCAGAGTTGGAAATTATATATATATATATATATATATATATCTCTCTCTCATCCCCCCCCCCCCCCAGTTTGTTTTTTTTATTTCTCCCCAATTCACATTTTCATGAATAAATAAATGTGTAATTTAACATCTGACTGTTTTGTTATGTCCTCGGAAAAGGAATGCTCTTCAGGTGGGTGGGGGTTCCTACCTTATTGGGAGCTGTCTCATGACCCATATTTGAGAGCAGTTCTGCTCTTGGCTCATAATGGCTGTAAAGTTTTACAGTAACATTTGTTTTAAGACTAGACAATAACTAAGCAAGCTGCCTTTCCTTTCCCAGGCGATTGATTACTATCAAAAGGCATTAAGATCCTTGGATAAAAGGGACACTCATCAAGCTGTTTGGGATTCTGTATATTGGGAACTGTCAACTACCTATTTCACTATGGCTACACTACTGCAAGATTATGCTCCACTCTCCAGGAAGGCCCAGGAGCAGGTACAGCAAATATGGTTCTTTATTAAAGATGCTCTTCACATGCCAGATGCCCCTCTATCCCCTCTAGATCTCTATCCCCTCTAGATCTCTATCCCCTCTAGATCTCTATCCCCTCTAGATCTCTATCCCCTCTAGATCTCTATCCTCTCTAGCCCTCTATCCTCTCTAGCCCTCTATCCTCTCTAGCCCTCTATCCTCTCTAGCCCTCTATCCTCTCTAGCCCTCTAGCCCCTCTATCCTCTCTAGCCCCTCTATCCTCTCTAGCCCCTCTATCCTCTCTAGCCCCTCTATCCTCTAGCTCTCTATCCTCTCTAGCCCCTCTAGCCCTCATTCTCCTCTATCCTGTATAATGCAACATTGATTAGCACATTCATTGCTTTGTAATGTCCGTGGACTAATGCAGTGTAATATTATGCTTAGCAATAGGATTATTGTCACTTTATTCTTCCGCTGCTCAAAGAAACCTCCAAAGGCATTCTGTTCTGGAAACATGGTGTGTTTTGTACTGATATATGCAGTGTCCTGAAATTGAATGTTATAGCTCATTTAGGGGGAGTTCTTTGTCTTTAAACATTACTTCATATTGCTTTGGAAAATGTAAAAGATTGACACACCAGCTTTATGTATGCGCACTATGCAAAATATCCTCCATGCATACTGCATACATATAGTCTGATGTATCTTTAGATGGTTGTGTTTTTATATGTGTACCGAAGTAAAATGACACTAGAGAGTTAAATGGCGATTGCTGTTCATTGTGCAGTTCTGGGAAAAATAAGATGACGGTCTACAGGACGTTGAAGCACCAATATACCAAAGTGTGCTTCAAACACTGGTGCAATGTAAAAATGTCTTTGTAAATTGTACTGTACTGAAAGTCAGGGCTTGACAAATCACAGGAGCCCGGGAGCTATGGCTCCTAAAATAAAAAATGCCAGCTCCTAACATTTGTGATTGTTTTAAATAAAACTAGATATATACTCCTAAATATAGCTAGGCTGGGTCATGATTTTTTCTGTTTGGCTCCTGAAGTCTACAAATATTTGTCAAGCCCAGCTATGACAATCACATGCTATTGCACTTGTTTACCTCATTTAGAAGCCATCAGACAAACGCATGTACTTTAGATACCTATGCAGTCCAATGCCTTTGCCATATACATGTCTCTTTAAGACCAGAGCGGTCTGTCGGGTCATGTGACACACTGTGCAGGTCCCATACGAATGGTTGACTTCACATTGCACATTGTGATGAGAGCATCTTCATATTTTTGAAGTTGGATTGATAACTGCTCAGACTAGAGCATATTCCCTGATGTCCTGATTATCAGCAGGATTTAATTATTCAGTAAACATTGAAATGCCTCAATCAGCTGTCTTCCTGATTTCCAAACTTCCAGTATTTGATTATGTACTTGAGCAGTTCTTTAATTTGCTGCTGAGCAGATGTGCACAGTGATGTGCGTAATATATCCTGTAAGGACATGGCACCCTGCTCTGTAATCAGACACGTACTATAGTTTCCACTTCCTTGTTAATCAATGGTTTTCTTGTCATTCCCAGAAACCTCTAGCCCCCGTGGCTTACGTTTATTGAAGCAGTATGTGACTATTTCCTTTTTAATTCCATTTCGTTTTTTTTTTGTTGATGAATATTGGCCAGCGTTCTAGATCTGCGAATCCTTTTACTAGTAAAGTGGCAGAGATTGATCACTGGGTTTCTAAAGAAAAATCCATTTGTATTTCTAGATACTGGAAATAAATGTAAACAGGCCAGAATTAAAACTGCTGCCCACTGGTGTAAGAGGCCTCGAGTTTAAATTCATTAAAAATCAATACAAATGTAGCTGCATAAATTACCATAATATGTGGACTGCATTAATATTAAATGAGTTTGCCTTTTAATTGTGCCACTTTGTGATCGTGTAATGTATTTTCATTATATTATATATAGTGGTGTCTATGCATGTTATATTGTTTATGCATATCTTCAGACTGTATATGTCTGTCTACATTTCCACACCTGCTGGGTAAGGTATCTAGCAAAATATCTGTAAAATAAAGATTAGAATCTAAAGAGATTTTTTTTTTTAAGGGTGTGTATCACCTGAATATTGTTTTTACTGTGCATTGTCTATCCGTTGTATTAGCAAAACTGCAAGCCAATGCCTAAATTAGGAGAGAAATGTCTGTGGAGTCTTCCACTCCTGCGGCACGGTATGCAAATGAAATGCTTGTCAATGGGAAATGTGTAATTTGCAGATCATTTTCAAGCATTTTTGATGCTCTACATGACAGTAAAAAGCAATGTTCAGGTGATACAGTCCCTTCAACTACTTTCTGCTTGTGTGTAGGTGTTTGCTTCTGCAGGAAAAGCATCTGTGCAGATTGTATTGTGGGTAGTGCATAGCATGGTTTTAAAACTCCATGTAATTCTACATAATCATGTAATGTGCTGACTATTCAGTGTCTACCTGCATATGAATGTTGAATACACTTTAAACCTTATCCAGTGTGTGTGTGTGTGTGTGTGTGTGTGTGTGTGTGTGTGTGTGTGTGTGTATATATACACATACACACACACACACTTAATTTAATTTTTCCCAGTGGAGGGCAGGTTGTACTCTCTCCCCCTCTGGTATCTATGTGCCAGAACATTGTAAAACATATGAAAAGTAATAGTTTTCCAAAGCGTGAAGCTGTATCTGGCGCCCTGCATTCTTGCAGTGTTAAGTGAGATTAAATCTTGTCCATACAAGCTGCATGCTGCTTAAAATTGTGTTAATGGAGCAGTGTCTGACTGAGGTCTGTAATCTGATGGTCACTTAGAGGAAATGCATCATCACAATGTGGTGTAATTACATTTCAGTTAAAACACCAGCATAATGTCATTTTGTGTTCAGTACAGGTGGCAATTTGCATATGATTTGCTTGGCTTTTTTCTCTCTTTTTTTTATTTATGATTTAACACTTTTTTGATTTGTATGAACTTTGTGAATTCTCTCTGTAACCTGCGCTGTGTAAAATCAAGGAAGTTGTAGATCCACGGATGAGGTTCAGGGTGCCGCCTAGTAAGTAAGGTTCTGGAAGTGATGTAGAAACCAATGGAATGTTCCTGCTGATACCTTTTCGGTTTTAGATGGGAAACCAATGGAATGTTCATGCTGATACTTTCCGGTTTTAGAGGGGAAGCCAATGGAATGTTCCTGCTGATACCTTCCGGTTTTAGAGGGGAAACCAATGGAATGTTCCTGCTGATACCTTCCGGTTTTAGAGGGGAAACCAATGGAATGTTCCTGCTGATAGCTTCCGTTTTTAGAGGGGAAACCAATGTAATGTTCCTGCTGATACCTTCCGGTTTAGAGCTTTGCACCAGAAGTTACCTTTATAAATATAATAATACATAAACGCAATGTGCATCCTTACAACATATTATCGTAATGTTTACCTTTTATACATATCGCCCATCATTGTTAAATTCCTGCGTGTAAGGTTATCACCATGAAAAGGAGTCCCACGTATTTCCATTTTCCTCACATATACAACTTTTTTTAACCATAATAAATGTAATCACGTACAGCTCCAATGTTCTAAATCGCACACACCTGTCATGATATCTATTGCATTTTTATATATAACATAAGGTAGCTGCTAACCTTCTGTAAAGTGCTTTTTATTTTTCTTCATGTTTGTGCTTCACTTTGTGCAGATTGAGAGGGAAGTCACTGAATCCATGATGAAATCCCTGAAATACTGTGATGTGGAGACTATATCTGGGAGACAACCCCTGTGTCAGTACAGAGCAGCCACCATCCATCACAGGCTGGCATCAATGTATCACAGCTGCTTGAGAAACCAGGTACTGAATACACAACAGGAAAACACGATGTATATCCAGATGAGAACGCTGCCATATTGGGCAAAAATGTACCGACCTGTAGCATCACAAGGATGTTCAGAAACCATTTCAGTTTAAATCAGGCAGTGGTCTGTTATCCTGTGTAAACTGAATGTAATCATGTTACTTATTGCATATTAAATTGGACAAGGGTGTTAGTTAGTTTTTTAAATATCAGGGAAATGGGGAAACATCACCATGTTATCATGTAACAAGAACAATTATTTGGTGTTTTTGCTGTGAATAACATACATCTTAACATGTATAGCTTGGAGGAAAGACGTAACAGGGGGGATATGATAGAAACATTTAAATACATAAAGGGAATCAACACAGTAAAGGAGGAGAGTATATTTAAAAGAAGAAAAACTACCACAACTAGAGGACATAGTCTTAAATTAGAGGGGCAACGATTTAAAAGTAATATCAGGAAGTTTTACTTTACTGAGAGGGTAGTGGATGTATGGAATAGCCTTCCAGCAGACGTGGTAGAGGTAAACACAGTCAAGGAGTTTAAGCATGCGTGGGATAGACTCAAGGCTATCCTAGCTATAAGACCGGGAACGGGGGACTAATAAAAGGATTCAGAAAATTGGGCAGACTAGATGGACCGAATGGTTCTTATCTGCCGACACATTCTATGTTTCTAAATATGGTTCAGTCCAGGCAAATTGAGTGGGGGGTTGGGGTTGTGACTCTTCCTCTACACCCCTATTGCCTCTGTCTGTGCACGTTGCCTATTTTCCACCTATTTCAATCTATGTAACTTCTGTCAGTTTAGTATTAATGTTAGGAGCACATTCTATTTGTAATATTCTCAGAGGAATGTTTTGATGCACAAACGAGCACATCCGTCCTGCTTCTGCTAACCTGATGATTAGAGTTGGTCTTTAATACATTTCACATGCCCCTTTGCCCCCCTCGTATTACGTTAGTGCAGGTATTTCTAAATGGAATGTTTTCTCTGACAGGTGGGAGATGAGCACCTGCGGAAGCAGCACCGCGTCTTAGCCGATCTCAATTACAGCAAAGCCGTTAAGCTTTTCCAGCTTTTAAAAGACGCTCCGTGCGAACTGCTTCGCGTGCAGCTGGAGAGAGTGGCTTTTGCTGAATTCCAGATGTCGAGTAAGTTCTTATTAAACGTCATCTGGAGTAGGATCGGTTTTAGTTTAGTGGTTATGTGGAGTGGGAAATACTATTCAGAGTTTTTAGTTCTGCATTTGCTTGCAAAAGATTTGAGATAATTATTTCTTTTTCATTTTGGCAGTACTGTATTTTATTTATGACCTCATCTTCTAGCATTACAACTGTGTGTTCTTCACTGTACTACAGTATTTCACTTGCATATGCACCATGGGGGGGTCTAGGACACTTCAGCGCGGCGACTTCATCGCTGACAGTTCAGCGCTGAACTGTCAGCTCTTACAAACGTACAAACCCTAATACCCTGAAGTGTCCCACCCTCCCACGCGGGGATCAGGAAATTTTAAAACGTCTTTTTCTTTTCTTTTAATCACTGCTTTTGACTGTATGTTTGCTAAAACAATGCATAGATCAATGGTATCAAACTGTGGCCCTCCAGCTGTTCAAGAACGAAGTCTACAATAAGCCATTGCCAACCTCTTTACTGACAAGGTACTATGGGAGAGGTGGGCTTTCAGGAGCTGGAGGGCCATAATTTGACACACTTGGGAAACATCATGTTTTGATGCTCTATACCAGTGGTGGCTGACTGATGGGGTATGAGCACAGGTATCTCTTGTACTGTAAGATAAGGTCTGACTTGTCTATAACAAGGAATCTTAGAATGTTTAGGGTTCACAGGATTACATTAAGGATGGGCAAGCAGCCAGACACCATTGCTCCTCGAACCTGCACAAATGATAGGGATAAACTGGGAAGAGCTTCTTGGTGGAGGAACTTTTATACCAGCTCTAAGGTCATGATCCTGTCTACTAGAACAAGGGACCCTTTTGCTTCCAATTGCTTCTGGTTTCATGCGTATCACTTGGACAAACATTCAAGCTTGCTTCTTTGAAATGTTGCCATGGGGCGCTATTGCCGTTGGTTAACCCTTTTGGCACTCGGACTGCGGCTAACTGCGGTTACCATGATGCTCCCCAATTGCAAAGCAAAAGCAATTGGAATGTTAAAGGTTATTCATCATTGCTGTAAATACTGACAGAGTCTCAAAGAATATCCCCTTTGGACATTTTCTTTCAGTTTTTGACCATTTTGTATTCTCTACATGCACAGTAAAAACAATGTTCAGTAAACTATGAGAACCTGTTACTAAACTGCATCATTTGGAAGAATTGAAATCTCCTCTCTTACATACGTTACAGAAGCCGCTGGGTACGGATGTGTTCAGAATGCATTCCATTTTAATTCCAGGCAAAAAATCTCTTCTTGGCGGACGCACATGATTGGCATAATCTTAGGCACGCGGGAGCACCATTGATCCACGTAAAATCATGATTGTCATAATGTTAGGCACGCAGGAGCACCATTGATCCACCTAAAATCATGATTGTCATAATGTTAGGCACGCAGGAGCACCATTGATCCACCTAAAATCATGATTGTCATAATGTTAAGCACGCAGGAGCACCATTGATCCACCTAAAATCATGATTGTCATAATGTTAGGCACGCAGGAGCACCATTGATCCAACTAAAATCATGATTGTCATAATGTTAGGCACGCAGGAGCACCATTGATCCACCTAAAATCATGATTGTCATTATGTTAGGCACGCAGGAGCACCATTGATCCACCTAAAATCATGATTGTCATTATGTTAGGCACGCAGGAGCACCATTGATCCACGTAAAATCATGATTGTCATTATGTTAGGCACGCAGGAGCACCACTGATCCACGTAAAATCATGATTGTCATTATGTTAGGCACGCAGGAGCACCACTGATCCACGTAAAATCATGATTGTCATTATGTTAGGCACGCAGGAGCACCATTGATCCAAGTAAAATCATGATTGTCATAATGTTAGGCACGCGGGAGCACCATTGATCCACCTAAAATCGTGATTGTCATAATGTTAGGCACGCGGGAGCACCATTGATCCACCTAAAATCGTGATTGTCATAATGTTAGGCACGCAGGAGCACCATTGATCCACCTAAAATCATGATTGTCATTATGTTAGGCACGCAGGAGCACCATTGATCCACGTAACATCATGATTGTCATAATAGGCACACAGGAGCACCATTGATCCACGTAAAATCATGATTGTCATTATGTAGAGGATTCTTTTGGTGGAATCTGGGAGATTCCACCAATGAGGCGCTCTGAAAGAGAACGCACCTCGACCTGCTTCCTTTTTGTATTGAGGGACCGCCATGTCCTGGATCTGAGATTGTAGGCTGTGCAGGGGGAGCCCTGGTGCTCAAATGCAAGTGTGTGTGGTGGATGTGAATGTAGGGTATTCAGATTTCAAATATACCTTGTGTTGGCAGAAATGGCAGTAAATGTATAGATGAGAAAAACTATTAACTGTGTTGTCTTTTTTAACGGGTTATGGCACCATAAGTAAATTACATTTTCTTACAGTGAAATAAGGTGATGTCAATAAATAGAGAGGATATAAATACATTTAGGACATATTTTCTCTTTAATCCCTGTGTTTACTTTAAATTCTGCTCACACAATATATAGATACTTGTATTCACTATATATTCAGGAGTCAGAGTCCCTGTAGAGGTTCAGCAGAGTGCTAAACATTTGGAGTGTGCCAGGCATGTTTGATAAGAATGGGTGCACGCCGCAGAGATCCAGTAGTAACAAGTGAAGAGCCTCAAGTGTTAATTCTCAGTTTTGGCTGAAATCCCGCATGCAGCAAACCCTTCCGAATTTCACACCACAGCCTTATTTGCCATTCAAGATAAATTTTAATCACAGAAAAAAAAGTATTAAAGGAAGCAAAGTTGAAATGCTTCCGAAGCATTGCGTAAGACTGGATATTTATTCAGGAATGGGCCTTATCGGGTCATTCATTTGACATTGTCGTACTTTTGACTGAAATGAGCAGTAGATAATCAGAAAGCCGTCTGTGTATATAGTGTATATAAATACCTAGCATATCCTAATATTCCTCCATGGCTTTGGGCTAAGTCTCAAAAATGTCTCGTTCTCCAATGCCTATATGGAGAAAGTATTTGTAGGCTGATAAAATGTATTGGCCGTGTTCTTTGTGTAATTCTCTCTGAATAATATGTCTGTAAGAAAACAAGTTGGTAATTGTTTTATGTCTTGTTTAGCCTTTGTACAGTCTCTAGTCTGTCCTCTAGCGGCTAAGGTGTGTATATGAAGCAGAAGAGTCACTCTGATTCCACTTAATAATCAAGGCCAAAATTGTTGTGTGAGTGAAAGGTCATCCCAGATTGAAACTCCCTATTACGCAGATTGCAGAATGCTTATATGGCGGGGTTCTGTGTTCATTGGAAATCTTAGTGAAATTGAGCTGAGCAGTTAACGTTGTGTGCTGTATTGGACCTGCCAGATGTATTAAGCAAGCAGATGTACAGACAGCATGTTATAGTAAAGAGATACTAAGATACTCATTATGACTAAGGCTTACTCACATGGATCGCTCCATACCTGACATATTAGAAGCCAGTGGGTCAGAATTCCCAGTATCTCCAAATCTGATTTTTAAAATTGTTGCATTAAGAGAAAAGCATCTGTATCTGTATCGAGATACGATATCCAGCTTCGAAACCACTCAATGGCTTCCTTCCAGAGCCTAGACTAGCTGATTAGTACGGATCTGGTGGCTTTCCTAATTTCATAATACAGTGATTTTGAAGCAAAGCATTAAATATGAAATTATGGTTTTATCTATTTCTAAACATTTTTTTGTTTTGTTATTGGAATAATGGAAAGTTATGCATATTGGGAATGTTACAGTAACACTTTGCAAGTGTTGATTATTGTGGTGGGGAAGGAAAGGATAAGCCCATAAAAGACCTTCAATGCATTTAATTGTTACTGCCCGCTTAAAGATTCTCTTACTGTCCTTTTACAATAAACATTACAGCGTTGAAAATGGCCTGTATCTTTCGTTAATCTCTTTTAAAACACCCTATTTGTGTGGAAACCATTCTGCCAGGGGCAGCAGCTCAGTTTATTTCTTTTAGAAACAGAGTACATTTCAGATTTCTCCAATTTCTTCTTCCAGCAGCAAAAAGTAATATTCGCATCTCCATGCATGCTAATTTATCTACAAGTTGGGATTAGTGACCTTTGTATTGCTGAATGTTTTCAGAGTACAAACCTAGCTGTGAGGCATGAGACGGTCCATGTGATGTTTTTGGAGACCGGTACAGTTTACTGTGTATACGGCAATTTATGTTAACTTTTAGTAATTTATTCTATTGTTTATGGATAAACTATTGTGAGGAATGACTTGGAGAGAACTGCTCTTAATGAGACCAGTTTTTCTTTTTATCTTTCTCAAGGTCAAAACAGTAATGCTGGAAAATTAAAGACCCTCTCCGGAGCTCTGGATGTTATGATGAAAACTCGCTGTGCGTTGGTTGTACTTCACAAGGAGCTGCTGTCGGATTGTGAGCAGGTAAGCACAAACTTCAGAATCTGCGGCCTCATCGTCAGTCTCCAGATGTGAGTGAGCTGGATCGCTATTTTTTTAATTGGCAGATCTAATTGGGATTCTTACATATACCACTCATCTGCTCTCTGTTATAACCACTGGAGCAATTAGCACAAGTACCTGTACCACATTATTCAATGCCCAACATGCATACCTTGCAGATATGCCTTTCAAATAGCCATCTGTCATTAAGTAAGTGAACAAATTAACCTCTTGATAATAATACCAGCTGCCTTTTTAATTCTAAATGGAACTTACGAAAAGGGCTTGACAGGAATCATCCAGTCCTATTTACTTCTACTGGCTCCAAACATCAATGACTCATACCGCCCAACAGTCTCGCTTTGCGCAGGACAGTCCCGATTTGGGAGCTGCTGCGCTCTACTTTTGTCCCGCTTTTTGGGACAGAGGTAGAGCTCAGTGGGACAGCAGGACTACAATCCTGAGTCTAGTTCGCATTCTCTGGTGTCCCAGCACTGTGCCCATGTGTAGTAGCGATCCTGGCTTCAGATGCCAGGATCTAAAGTGGTTGACAGTGTTACTGCCCATGCACGGTAGCGCTGACACCTCCCCAGACTCCGCCTCCCGGTGTGTGGCTGACAGTGTTACTGTCCATGCACGGTAGCGCTGACACCTCCCTAGACTCCGCCTCCCGGTGTGTGGCTGACAGTGTTACTGCACATGCACGGTAGCGCTGACACCTCCCCAGACTCCACCTCCCGGTGTGTGGCTGACAGTGTTACCGCACATGCACAGTAGCGTTGACTTCGCTCCCCGGTGTCCTGATTCGCCCGGGATACAAAGATGGGAGGTATGATGACTAGTATCCACAGAATAGATGGCACAAGGATAGTGTCCTTACTCGAATGTTAAATCCACAAATAATTGGTAAACCAGCTGGTTTCAATCCTTAAAAATGATTCCAAAGTCTCATTCAGCACACAGGAGCCGCACTACCTTAATACTGATTACACAAAAGCCAAAACCTATACCATGGAGTTGAATTCATTGGGAGAATGGACTGCTCAGATTGATGTGCTGCTGTGTTTTCTGTATGAATGTGTAGAATTCCACATATTTAATACATTTAAACCTTCTATTAAAGTATATGGCTAAACTCCCAGTGTACACTATGAAAGTCCTTGCTCTGGATGTGTGTGCAGAACTGTAGGTCTCTTTATAGAAGCTGACAGCCTGGCTTATTTCTTTATCACAGGGACAACTGTGTTGATTTCTGAATCTGTTTGAAGGGCAGATTTGTATAAATGATTCTGAATGTGTCCGCAGTGTGTGTAGCTCTGCTTGTCTGCAGCCTTTACCACTTGCTATCATTTTGCGCTTCATCAGCGTTTTATCAGTCTCCGCAGTGTCTCAACCTATTTGTCACTTTTTCCCTTTGCCGCTGGGAGCAAGTCATGGACTTGGTTTTGCATTTCTGTACCTATGATGTGTCCTCCTCGGTAAATATGATGCTTTGTGTTTTCTGTGCCTGAGTTACATGTACAATGACATCCACTTTGGAGAAAGGGTTAAATAAATAATGTGTATGAATATTTAGTAATAATCCTTTTAATGCATTAAATCCTTTTAAACTGCAGTAATTATGTGAAATCAATTTGTTTAGCATCTCCTCCTTGTAACACTGCCACATGAAGCTACACAGTCCTGCAGTGGCATCTCTAAGAACAGCATACAGGGAGGCACATAAAATACCACAGTCAAAACTGGGCGGGGGGGGGGGGGGGGGGCGCTAATAATTTCCTCCTCTAAATCATTCAGCCAGTACACAGATTGTACCCACCCTCATCTGGCAGATTTTTTTTTTTTTTTTTTATAAAATCTTAACTTTCAGGCTTCTTGGGAAGTAGGACTATTGAATTATTAAACTGCGTATAACCACATTGACAGGGCCGTCCTTAGGTGTTCAGGTGCCCTGTGCATGCCAGCCCTGAGGCACCCACATAAATATGAATAACACATGCAAAACCAGTATATCAGATAGTAGATCAACTGCATAACACATACAAAACCTATAGTTTTTTTTTCTGCCTAACATACAAAACTTATAGTTTAGGTGTATTTCAAATAAACAATACAAGGTAACAAGCATTGCACGTATCACAGGTTCCCGACCCCAAACGCCAGCCCAGCATCAGATTGCACCCTCAGGACATGCCCCAGAACCCACTTTGCACCCATAGGACATGCCCCAGAACCCACTTTGCACCCTCAGGACATGCCCCAGAAACCATTTTGCACCCTCAGGACATGCCCCAGAATCCACTTTGCTCCCTCAGGACATGCCCCATAACCCACTTTGCACCCTCAGGACATGCCCGAGAAACCATTTTGCACCCTCAGGACATGCCCCAGAAACCATTTTGCACCCTCAGGACATGCCCCAGAACCCACTTTGCACCCTCAGGACATGCCCCAGAACCCACTTTGCACCCTCAGGACATGCCCCAGAACCCACTTTGCACCCACAGGACATGCCCCAGATCCCACTTTGCTCCCTCAGGACATGCCCCAGAACCCACTTTGCACCCTCAGGACATGCCCCAGAACCCACTTTGCACCCTCAGGACATGCCCCAGAACCCACTTTGCACCCTCAGGACATGCCCCAGAACCCACTTTGCACCCTCAGGACATGCCCCAGAACCCACTTTGCACCCTCAGGACATGCCCCAGAAACCATTTTGCACCCTCAGGACATGCCCCAGAATCCACTTTGCTCCCTCAGGACATGCCCCAGAACCCACTTTGCACCCTCAGGACATGCCCCAGAATCCACTTTGCTCCCTCAGGACATGCCCCAGAACCCACTTTGCACCCTCAGGACATGCCCCAGAAACCATTTTGCACCCTCAGGACATTCCCCAGAACCCACTTTGCACCCTCAGGACATGCCCCAGAAACCATTTTGCACCCTCAGGACATGCCCCAGAATCCACTTTGCACCCTCAGGACATGCCCCAGAACCCACTTTGCACCCTCAGGACATGCCCCAGAACCCACTTTGCACCCTCAGGACATGCCCCAGAACCCACTTTGCACCCTCAGGACATGCCCCAGAAACCACTTTGCACCCTCAGGACATGCCCCAGGACCCACTTTGCACCCTCAGGACATGCCCCAGAAACCATTTTGCACTTAAAAACCAGAGCAATATGTTTCATAGTTTGCAACTAATAGCTGGCAGTGCCTATTGTTTTATGCAACATGCACAATGCCCCCATTATGTATTAAGGTAATTTCAGGGCCATAGGTCTAAAAATGATCAAATCAACAGCAATTTTGCATTGGCTTCCATGAGATCTGACCACTTTCAGCACTTTTGAACTTTTGTATATAACCCCAATATGTTATATTCATCCTTTTTTCCCACTTTATCACTTGTTCTTCTAACAAAGAAGCACAAGAGGAAACTGTAGTGCCCCTAGGAGGAAGATAAGCTGGCATGTGTGCTCTTTGGATGATGCATGCTAGTTTATCCTCTGACCAGCAGCTGGAAGGCTTCCCTGGGAAAAGCAGGCAGCTGGTCCTGTTGGCGACTGTCTGTCTCTGCTAGTGCATAGAGAGACCCTAGTTTTTCACATGGGATAAGCAGAGGGGACCTTAACTGATGAACACTGTAAAAATGAGGGTCTCTCACTGCACTAACAGAAAGAGACCCCACTCAGATGAGCTAGGATGAGCCCCCACTCTGGCGGTACTCACGCGGACACCAAAGTTACGTGACGGATTTACTTAGTAGAAAGGTGATGCTATTTTTAAACAGTTACTTCCTCTGTGCAAGCAAGGGCTGCTAAATGTAAATGCCATATATAATGCCACTTTGCCGTATCCTTTTATTTAAAGTTGGCATTCAAACACAGTAATTTGTAAAAAATGGAAGGGTGCCCAGTATTGAAAAGGTCTATGCAGATGACCCAACACATGGTTAATTATGGACCGTTTAGACGAGCCAACAAGTTCTTATCTTCTTCTCTTCACAGAATTTGTTTTTTGAAGGTCTAAAAAAGTATCTGGACTCATTTCAATATAGAATTTCAATTTTAGCATGTTTTATTCGAATTTTCAGTTTTGCGTCTCAGAATGTGGCCAGGTATTTAAAATGACATCACATATTAGTCAGCCTATTTGGCTACCAATATATTCAGGATGTCCGTATTTTATTTGCAAAATGAAGAGACAGCTGACCTGTTGCAACATCCTGGGGGAAAATAAGTAGGCACGCGCACAGCCAATCAGGGCGGGGGCTCACCCCGCTCGGCACATCTGATTGTGAGGGTCTCTCGCTGCTAGCACAGCGAGAGACCCTCGTTTTTGCATGGGATCATGCAAAAAACAGGCTCTCTTTCTCTGCGCTAGCAGAGAGAGCCAGTCGCCGACCAGACGCTGCCTACTTCCTATGGAAACATGGCAGCTGTTGGTCAGAGGATAAACTGGCGTGTACTATCAAAAGTATCTCTGCGGTTATCTTCTCTGCCACTGAATACTTTATTTTGGAGTTTTTATTTTCAAGTAAACAACCGTTGTTAAGTTACTTTATTCACTATAAGGTGGCTCCCTGTTAAAATTTAAAAAAAAAAAATTTGCTGGTCAAATAATAAACCGATCTTTCTAATCTCCTCAGTTGCATATTTTCCACCCGACCAGCTCTAAAGGGGTTTATAGAAAGCTGCCTGCAGTTTGACACTTGATTAAGTAATTCCCTAATCCATATTCTTCTCTCGTAATGGATGGATATTCTCAGGAGTTCAGTCTGTACTTTTTTTGAGGAAAGCTGTGGCATTTAATAAAAGCAAAGCGTTTCCTACGCGCACAGCACTGGATATGGCTTGTGAAGACTCGGTGGAGGAGAGAATAGCACAGGAATGCATTACATTGATAAGGCGGGAGCAATCTGCTCAGCTGCTGAATGTCAACCAAAGTAAATGAGTTCATGCCAGAGCACTCGTTGAATGGGTCCTCACAGAATCCAACACCACAGGGTATTGTGTTCCTTGAATTGAGAAACTGAAATCCATCTTGGATGGCTTCGTGAGCATGTATGTATGTTAAAGCTGAGTGTGCTGTGCTTAATACTGGAATAAACTTGTTCTTTTCAGGGGGCGGAGGAAGGGAGCGCTGTATCGGGAGATTCCTCCGGCAATCTGAGTAAAGAAGAAGTTTTGAAACTTGTTAATATTTTTGAGTCTCGCTTGTCGTTCCTGCTGCTGCAGTTCGTTAAGCTCCTGAGTTCGTCAAAGAAGAAGAACAGGTAACTGGAGACATTTTCCCTTATTACCAATTAGTTCAGCTATAAATATGTACATGTGGGTGTTTATAACATGTTTTATATTTATATATATATATATATATATATATATATATATATATATATATATATAGACACATTTTATCTTATCGCTGCTTAAAGCTTAAATTCAAATTTAGAGGTGGAGCTTTTACAAAAAAGGGGGTGGAAGGAAGTAGAGAGGTGACATTTGGAGGAGAGTGTAGAGTTAACCTTGACACTACAGATGTCTGGGATCTTCATGCGATGCTTATCTGACAAACCCCTGCAGTGCCAGTTTAGCCATCTCTGGTATAGGGTGGAAAGTATGCCCTTATATAGTTTCTGGCCAAGTCATTTTCTTACTCCGAATAATTTGCAGTACACACCACACACTGGCACAAGCAGTCGCCATATTGTTTTATATTCCGCTATGTTGAATAATTTGCAATACACACAACACACTGGCACAAGCAGTCGCCATATTTTATATTCTGGTATGTTGAATAATTTGCAGTACACACCACACACTGGCACAAGCAGTCGCCATATTGTTTTATATTCCGCTATGTTGAATAATTTGCAGTACACACAACACACTGGCACAAGCAGTCGCCATATTGTTTTATATTCCGCTATGTTGAATAATTTGCAGTACACACCACACACTGGCACAAGCAGTCGCCATATTTTATATTCCGGTATGTTGAATAATTTGCAGTACACACTGGCACAAGCAGTCTCCATATTGTTTTATAATCCGGTATGTTGAATAATTTGCAGTACACACCACACACTGGCACAAGCAGTCACCATATTGTTTTATATTCCAGTATGTAGAAATTACGGTCTGTGAAAAGCAATCCTTAATATTTGTACTTCACCAAGAGCAGGAATCAAAGCGGTGTGTTTCAGGGCATACTCTGGTGTAAGTGACAGAAGGAAAGCACTTTACCAATAAGCAGTAATTCGATAATCCTAATACTTTACCTCTTCTAAAGGCTGTTGGAATTATCCAAAGGACAATAACATGCCGACTTAAACTTTAATTGCTGCTTAGGATCCTTAAAATGCCTTGCTCGTCTGCATATAAATAATGGCTTTTTAATTCAAACGTACCTTGCATATAATCATGTATACTTAATAAGGATTCTCCCGAGGGGCTTTTCTTTCAGAGTTCAGACATTATATATCACTTTTTTTTGTGTTCTCCTTTAATCTTGGAAATACCACTTCTTGGGGTATTGAGAGATTATGAGAAATGTATTATATCACTTGCTTATAAAAACATAGGAGTTGTATGTGAGATAGATAGATATATCTATATCTCACTACAAATAGTGTATTGAAACTAATCCCCTTTTTTCCTAACTATATATATATATATATATATATAGTTTTTATAAGCAAGTGATATAATACATTTCCCATACACTATTTATAGTGAGTCTGAGCTGCACCCATAAGGTTACAATCTCGAAGGGCAAATGAAACACCAGATTATGGGTTTCACCCATCATTAGGGCTGCCATGCCATCAAATCTATACATGTATTGCACTAGACAAATAAACGTCAATAAAAATGCAGAATTGACCAGTATTAATTCATATGCATGGGGTTTTTTTCTGTGAAGTGATACGTTGCACTTTTTGCATGACTGGTACATGTTAAAAGGTGTTCGGAATAAAATTTGAAGAAGTGTCCACTGTATTGTATGAGTTTGTTTTAATCCTAAAAACCTTTTTTATAATCCAGATCTAAAGACGGGGATAGATGGCACCAGCCCTCTTGGAATATATAATATATAAACGATTTAAAAGAAGGAAATCTAGAGCAATAAGATATCGTATGTGTATTCGATACAACGTACCAAATAAGATCAAAACCAGAGTATCTAGGTTTATAATTACTACCTGTCGTGCTAAGGAATATTAAACCCTGTCCATTTCTTAAATCTCTCTCTGTGAGAAGTGTACAGCTTTTCACATGGTTTAATCAAAGTGATTTTTACTTTAAAAATTCCAGCTCTTGATTATGGTAAATGTCTTTACATTTGCACCAGGATTATGCTTCATAATTGACCCTGTGGATAATTGGATCTCTTAAGAAACCACTTTAGACGGATACAGTAAGAGTCGCCACTAGGGATAATGCAAACAGCTGCTTGTGCTAAAGCTTTTCCTGGAATAATTGACTTTGGTCGTTGTGTCCAATGCTGCTATTTTAATGGACTGGAAATTGAGGTCTTTTGATCTGCGAGGTTTGATTGAAGCAATCGGGAAAAACTTGTGACAAGATCTGGAATAATAGAGGAGAAATCATCCCAACATGTGAGCAATTTAATATCTGTTGCTTTTTTGCTGTTTCATATTTGACCAACCCTTTTAATTCCGCTAGAAGCTGATTTGTAGACGGCACGTCCGCTTCTAAGCTCCCACAGTAACACCCCCTGGGTATCCTTTCACACACCTCCCCGATCTTCAAGATTTAAAATCTAATGAACACATCTAAACAGTATATAAACCACACAGCCCAGCCGTTTCAGTTTAATAAGGTATCCACAAGATGGCAATATGAACATGCCATATTTCACAAAGACAACAATACTGTGCATTTTAAATAGATTGTTTAGAGTAATTGTCCAAACCCCATAATTGTTTCTGCTCTCCTGTGTCATGATATTTCATCGGCTTAGAGGTTTATCTTGTATGATATAAGAGACCCTGCACATTTTTATCTCTTTTATTTGCTGCCAACATTGCTAATCTGCAAAGTTAAACTAGTTTTATGCACTGGAATCTATAATAAATTTCAGGTAGGGTAGTAATTTGTTCTCAAGACCAATAAACTATGTGAAGAGTGTGTATCCTGGTGAGGATGTAAGCACACAGCATCTGTTATATTTTGTTTGTTTTTTTATGGATATGTTTTACGTGGCTTTCACATTTGTGAAGATGCTATAAACTTACCGTGAAAGGACCACTAACGGGTAAAAATAACTTTTGTCTTAAACAGAAGCATTGCCTGATTGCCACAATTTCATGGAGTCTGATGGATGTCGCAGCTAATCCGCTAGGGCTATATAGGTGGAACGTTCTCACTACTGTGGCCATCTTATTTTAGATTAAAAGGGGCTAGTTGGTATGGATTCTGATTTGAGCCTTAAACTGAGGGTCTCTCCCTTTGGGACGAGGCAGTGACAGAGCAGATCAGCCTTTGCGATTCGGATTGAGATACCGGTGTGTATCTTTTCAAGTACCGGCCATTTTAAACCCACTCGAGATTCTTTCCAAAACTTGCCAATGATTTTATAACGGAATCAACATTTTAGAGGTAATTTTAATACCAGACAACATCGAGCTCTCCTCGAAATACAAACAAGACGTGCACTGGAAAGGAGCACTATTAATGTACGATCTGCAGGCCGCAATGAATGCAATATCCACCAAATAATCCTGCTGTCTAAACCGTTATTAGAACTAAAGAAAACTCCTTTGAAAATGTATACTTCTGAAAGGTCTCCAGGAGCAGTAGTGTACTATGGAGCCTATGCTGGTGAGCTCATTCAGCACGGCCCTCACTGCAGAACCTGTTAAAACCTGAAGGTTGCAGGTTCAAATCCTGGCAAGGTCAACTCAACCCTTTCGATAAATGAATACCACTGATTAGGTAATTAAATGAAACTGCTAATTTCATTTAATTCCCCCAAAAAATAACACCCAGAGTCCCACTATAAATACTAGTTATTATGTAGGCAGGGTCGCAGATGACCTACTTGTGTACATCCGATGTCATATAATTCCTGCTGATTTCATTTTGAATACTCACTGTTCCACGTGCCTTAGATTTATTATTATTAACTCATGTTATTAAAAGCTTTAACAGAATTTATTTAATTTTTAAATTTGATTTCTTTTTAGCAATCTTACTGAAGACGACACAACACTGAAAACCTTCAAACAAGTATATTCCAGTCTTTTACGGGCTACCGCCAACAGAGACGCAGTGCTGACAGAGAGACTGAGCGTGCTAATACTATTACTGGATCAGCTCACTCCTAAGAGTGAAACAAATGAAACTGTCACTCAGTGACGTATTGTTGTTCTTGGGATAGAAAGAGTATGCTGTGCCTTGTTTTACCTGGGGTTAGTGGTTTGTCCCACTTGCTATGTTTTGTCTGTGACTAATCAATATGCAGTGGACGTACATGCAGAACAGGCAATATTATCACAGAGAAACTGCATTGGGTTTATTTTGTACACCTGTACGTTTTCCAGACTGCAGCTAATATGCCCAGTCTTTGATTGATGGCTTGTTCAGGGTCGGTCCGTATAGAACCAAAGCGGCATGTTTTTCCAAAATCCGCTATCGGAGAGCATTCCGTATTCTCGTTGCAGCCATGGCAACCTTTAATGCGCTGTGCTGCGCTATGGGGCTTTCCGCTTGCACGTAAAGGGAATTTCCAAATGGGGATTTCCATCAGTTTCTCGTTTCCTGACAATGCTGCCTCTGCTTGGTATATTTTTTTCATTCTTGTACAGGGAAGACTTCTCAATGCTGCATTCTCCTGCTGACTATGTGCTATAGAAGCAGAACAGGAACTTGCAGGAGGAATCCTGTTCCGTCTTCATAGAAGAGGGCTCGTCTCTAGGTCCTTTTCTGACCTAAAGTAGTTTCAAGATCTTTATATTTTATAACCATTATTGGGAATAAAGAGAACTAAATGCTTTGCGATTTTATATTGGACAAAGCATTGCTTTACTGCCCTCTCTGGTACATGAAGGCTATATTGATGCCAGATTGATGTTTATGCATTTGATACAAAATGTGCTCAGGAATAGCTAGGCTCTTACCGTCCAGCAGGACTACATGGACGTGGCCCACGTCTCCCATGATGCTCTGCTGCTGTGTAAGAGGTTGCCTGTCCCTTCCTGTGCCTTTAGAAGTAATGCAAATACACTTTACCTGCAACTTTGTTACACACTTACAAACGGTATTGTTTTTTGTTTCTCTCAGAATGAAAATGTGAATAACTTGTGAAAACATTTTAAAATATTTTTATTTATTAAATATTTGTATGTGAACACAGTTTCTTCTGACTGTATGTTTTCTATATATGCACTGTTTGTTTATTATCCCTTCTGTCCACTGTGAGGGAGGAAGGGCCATAACAATCTGAAAAATACCTGGAGCTGATAGAGATAACTAGATCAAGCTCCACTATTCAACTGTGGGGGAAAATGTGCATATAAAAATTGAGAAGTGAGGAGAACAGACAAAGTACCATATAAAACATATCCCAGTCTTTGTAATAAAACAAAGGCTTAGGAGAAATCATTGTGTCCAGGTTCTCTCTCACTGAGATAATCTGGTAACAGTGTGTTGTGTCTGTGCCAATCATGTGAGGGAGGAAAGTATGTGTGAAGGAAAAATGTAAATAGCTATGTTATTGTGAACAGTTGGGAAGGATGGTGTAGCATGTAACTTTTTTTTTATCCTTAATATTCTTTCTTTGCAAATTTCTTATTATTAAAGGAGTATACAAAAATAAATATTGCCAACATACTCAAACAAGTATCGAAATCCGTAAAACAGTATCAAAAATACAAACATAATTAGAATTTAACACCATAATCACCTATAATAGACAAAAAAAAATCAAACTGACTCTCCCAGTACGCTACCTTATGGCGGATTACCATATTTGCCAAATTTCAGAAATTCAGGAGATTTTTGTTTCAGAATACGTCCAATCGGTCAACTTATCACTAGCCCACCATATGTGAAAATGGCACCCCCCCCTTCTCTGCTGCATCTCCAACAGAGACTCTAGGATGTTGGGAATATCGTACTGATCTTAGCTGGGACTAGATGCCAGCAGTATAAAATTTTATACTACACTTCACATAAGTTAATACCATGGAGAACTATTATCATTGTTCAAGCGGCATTAATCCAAGTTTTAATAGAAAATGATCTTGTAGGATCTATTTCCCAGTGGTCAGTGGATCTGATTTTATCGCTATCCAGAGGCGTCTTTAGTCTTGAAATATTTTTAGCCCTAAACGAAGACTCCAGGAACGCATCCTGCAGAGAAGGCATTAGAGATCGGATTAGCCAATACAAAACTCTTATTTCTGATTTTATAGTGCTCTAAGCCAGGAAGATCAAATGTATTTTGTAAATGTCGTCACCCAAGCAGATGTCAGAAACCCTGGAAATGCCCAGGGAGCTCCCCCTATTAAGATATGTTAGGCAGTGGCCCATGATTTAATTTACTTTGTACTGTATTTATGTTGCCACCCATGAGGCAATGGAGTGACTGCCATAATTGTCTTTTATGCGTGCATATGGGACTTCCTACTTCCATTATATTCTATTGTTTCTCATTGGCTGGAGCACTGTTGGCACATCCATGCCATAATCATGCTTTTCTAATCTGACAGAGTAGTCTCCATTGTATTTTTCTCGTTGTAGACCCCAACAGTACCTATGTCAGCCAGACAGGTCAGTACAGGACCCTGTGACCAAGAGAGGAAAAGAAGGGTCAGGCTAGACCCAAACAAAAACATGCTAAAATATGATATGAACTCTACCCCTTTTTTTATGCCAAGTTGGTATACGGTACTTTAAACCAGGGGTTCTCAACCAGTGGAAAATTGGGACCACAGACTCAAAGTGGAGTCGTAATCTTTCTAGCCCTTTCTACAAACAATAATTCTACAGATTGTACATAATATACAGGACATCACACCTTATTGTATGGCACAGATAAAATTAAAAACATACTTCACATTTTATCTGTGGAAAATGAATTCTGCTGATATTTTCCTGAACTCGGTGAGTTGGATTTAGTGCGAAACATTCAAATTGTAAAGTTCTTGATTGTCAAGATGTATACATGGAGTTGGAGACTGATTTAGGGGCAAGAAATATCTTAAGAAATCAATCACAGATTTTTTTTTTTGCCCTTGATGTGCAATTCCTAACAAAAAAGGTGGCACAAAGAGCTATCAGTGCATTGCTTCCATTCATGTCGACATATTGTTGCAAGTCAGGATTTTCGACTTGCAAAGTAGATAAATGGCAAATGAGGTTCTATGTAGACCAATGTAACCTTATGCATTTTACATATAAAAAAATGCAATAAATGGGTTAAATGTTTTTTTCCTTGCTGAAATCTACTAATGAAAAAGATTTGGTAGTAATTGTAGACAATCAACTTGGGAGTAGTGCCAGCTAGCAACTTCTAAGGCCATTAAGATATTAGCATATAGTAAAAGGGGTATTGACTGGCGAAAGATGATATTCTGCCTCTTAACAGGTCCATGGTACGACATTATATTAAATATGCTGTTCAATTTTGGGTGTTTTTTTTTTTTTTTTTTAAATGTCATTCTGGAACTAGAGAGAGTGCAGAGGAGGGCTAAAAAATTAATAAGGGGAATGGAAAATTTTGTATATGGAGAAAGACTAGGAAAGTTACATTTGTACACACTACTATTTGTACTGGCCATATTTAAAAAGGGATCAAAATCTCAGCCGGGTAATTCCAGACCTGTAAGCTTTACATCTGTGGTGGGGAAACAGTTTGAAAAGTTGCTAAGTGAATATTTTCAGTATTTCATCTTGAACAGGAATTTCATTAGCACGAGCCTGTGTAAAAGCGCTCTTGTCAAACTTAATTGAATTCTATGAAGAAGCACTTAAAAAAATATATATATATATAAATATATATATATGCTGCGGTGGATGTTATATATTTAAACTTTGCTACACATTCGATACGGTTCCACACAAAATGTTACTGTACAAATTGACTGAAATAGGCTTAGGGCCAAACGTTTTTCTGTGGATTGGCAATTGGCTGAAAGATAGAATGCGAAGAGTGGTAGTAAATTGGAAGTTGGCAAACTGGACAAATATGATAAGTGGAGTATCTCCGGTTTCTGTCCTGGGTTCACTTCTAGAAAAACTGCTTCTTAAAGGGGATATGATAAAGTTATATAAATTATGTACAGGGCCCATACCAAGGACTTTCGAAAAGACCTGCTCATGAACATTACAAAGAACAAGAGGGCCACCCGCTAAGACTTAAGGAAAGTAAATTTAAGCTAAGACAGCGGAAGGGATATTTTATGGTAAGGACAATGAAGGTATGTAATACGCTGCCTGAAGAGGTGGTCCTAGCAAATACAATAGATGATTCAAAAGTGGCTGGACACTTTTTAATGAACCAGAACAGAGAGGGCTATGTATGATAGTGTTGGCATTATTATTTAGAGCTTGCTGATCAAGGAGAAATCTGATTGACATTTGGAGTCGAGAAGGATTTCTTTCCCCATTGTAAGCAAAAATTGAAACTGCTGATTTTATTTTTAAATGTATGTGTACTAATATAAAAAAAATAAAAGCTTTTCAATATTATATGCAAATTATTTGTAATGCAATGTTAGAGACAATCAGACAATCTTGGAAATGGAGGGGAGAATTACATTGTGACGTATGGTGAAAAGGGTGCATGGGGGCAAAAAGGTTGAGAACCACTTCTCTAAACACTCTTTTGCCTAGGGTTACTGGCCATACTATTGCCTCTGTAGACTTAACTTTAGACGTAAGCCAAGACTAGGGAATGGGTTCTTTTTCCTGACTGGCGATAAGCAGAATTTATAAAGAACATTAATGCACATGAAGCATTAAAATTTGATTGCAGTTTTTAATACACTGTATTTTAACAGATTCTACAAGGACATCCTTTAAATTGCTGCTCTTTTTTTTTTTTAAACCAGCAAAGTAAACATCTTTTTCACAGCTTACAGAACACCTTTCAGCATTTCTGTTTGTACATGCAGTACAATTTTGACATTTGCTGATATTCTTATAGGGCAATGTACTTCTATATTAATAGCAATGTGTGAATCCGACATTTATTATCATTGGATGATTCTCATTTTTATACCCAGAGTGCCATTTTAAATAATCTTTGCCTGACACAACATACTGTTTGTTACGGCTACACAATAACTTTTTAAATAAAATTGCCTAACGGTTACATCTGAAATGATGGTTTGTGCTCTTGCTTGCCATAAGTATTGCCCTTTTTGGTGGATCTGTTGATTATGGACTGGTTTAGTGTATTATGTATACTGTGTAACTGAATTCAATATCCCTATAGGTTTTCCATACACTTGTCTTTCTGCTTAATTTTTCACACATGCCCTAGAAGAATAACCCTGCAGTAGAGTCATGTAATTTCTTACGCTCCCACACACACAGCACCTGATCCCACAGTACTTGCCACAGCATCAGTACCCTCTATCCAACAGTACAAGACTACCCCCACAGTACTTGCCACAGCATCAGTAACCTCTACCCAATAGTATAAGACTGCCCCCACAGTACTTGCCACAGCACAATAGGATAAGACTGCCCCCACAGTACTTGCCACAGCACAATAGGATAAGACTGCCCCCACAGTACTTGCCACAGCACAATAGGATAAGACTGCCCCCACAGTACTTGTCACAGCATCAGTACCTCTACCTAACAGTACAATGTGCCGGTTCCATTAAGTGACAGCCTGCCAAGCCGTTCCAGTCTCCAGTGGAGATCCTTCCTACAGAGAGAGGACATTCAGAAGAGGATCCAGCTTCCATGTGCTATTCAGTGAGGTAGGGGGAGTGTGATTGCCATAGGCTGTTGTGCACTACATTTCCTGTGATGCTCCGCATACTCTATGCTGACTGAGCATGGTAAATGTAGTGATAGAACTGATGTCTGGCACTAAATCTCTTTTGGAATACAGTCCCCATGTTGCATGAGCATTATATGATCTGTATTCCACAATAGCTGGAATACCGCCAGTTAGGCAGCACAAATTTGCATTGATGTGGCTTTCTATATCATGTAGAATACAGTTTGTCTCATGCTCAGCCAAACATTCGACTGGCTGAGCATAATGGGAACTGAATTCCACAACATGTGGTGTGCAATATGGAGAGGTGTAAAATTTGTTTCCCCATTAGATTGCCCATTATACAAATAGGTCATTTTTACTAAGTCCGGTAAAAATCTAGTAGATGATTTTGTGATGGACAGAAAATGATCCAACACCTGTAGGCGATAAAGCACAAGGGAAATGTTCCTACACAACCTCCTTCTACAGAAACAATGTCAGCACAATAAAACCTCTCTTTAACCTCAGATTGAATCTCGGGGGAGGCATATTGCAACACTGTGAGGAGTGGGTGACCGTCATATTTGGTTGTAGCAGGAGAGGGAAGAGGGCAGACAGTCCTGAGTTTCTCCATCCAATCATTTATTTCAACAGCAATAAACAAGGAATTAAAAAAGGCTTGAACTTGATGGACGCCCTATCTTTTTTCAACCTAAACTATGTAACTATATAAATATGTAGCTATGTTTACTATATCATAATGCTGCACTGACATTGTTTCTGTGGAAGGAGAGTGTTTGGTAGGAATCTTTTGTCTTGTGTAAAATGTTTAATCTCCATTTCTAAAGTCCAAGTGGATAATATAGTGGCGTTTGTTCCCCCATCCAGAGCACACCTGTCTCCTGGCATCCAATATGCTCCCACTCTTCTATTTGGAGCTGCAAAACAAAGATCCCAGACCGTACCATGACAAAGTCCAGTAAATGTTCACCATGAACAATGTTGGTGTCTTCACCGCACCCTGCAGCAAAGAGAGAGAGGTGTGTGCAAGAAAGTACTGCACACATGGAATGGATATAAAGAGGGAAATGGTGGGATAACTATGTCAGTGCAACAACAAATCCCTCTATAAAAAAATAAAAAAAAACAGATTCATTTTTATCAATGAACTAAGGCAAACAGTTGTTTTTGGGTGGTGTGAGATTATTTATCTCAGAGTGGGTTTTTTGTAGACCTTGGAAAGAATACAAGTAATAAATAAGTGTGGTTCAAACCACTATAGGCCTATGATTAGGAACTCCCTTTGGATGTGAAACGCATAGGGTGTTTTTTTCTTTCCTGCTCCTCCTCAGTTCGTCTCCAGTGTTCAAAGTGCAAGTTGTATTTGCTGCATGCGGTGGTCTTCGTCTGCTTATTCAGTTATACCCGCCAGTGTTGCTCCCGCGGGGATATTATTGATCCGTGCTTTTTTCTATAGATAATTATAACTACCCCCATGAAATACACTGTGTGCTTGCGCTAAAAATTTCCAGCATGTACATTGGATAGGCTTCTGTTACGTTGGCAGCAGTCATTGTAGGCTTTTTTTAAATGGATGATTAACTCCTCTAATGCCAGATAGGAGCACAGCGTTTTGCAAATCACGGCTAACCCTTATGGCCGTTAAAACTAGAGAAGACACGGGCATGTCAGCAAAAAATTAAGTTGTGTTTAACTAAAAGATTGCCTCAAGTGTAGACAAGAAAAAATAAAGTTACTTTATTTGTATTTTATCTTCTTAAAGCATTTCTATTTAAAATGCAACCTTTCAATTAAACATAACTTCATTCTTTGCAGGAGGTCATCCTTCTTTTCAGGTAGTGTGTAAAATCAGTGAGAACCATTGGTCTGTTTAAAGCAATTCTGCGGCCAAGCTGTAAAAGTGGAGCAATCTCCATGGAAACCAGTGGAATGTCCCTGCTGATTGTTTCATTTTTAGAATGTTGCACAATAGTTGCTCTTTCTACATGACTCTTATTATAACTGATCGTCTGTTTATATTGTCTATAGAAAATGGAACCTGCCAATGAACTTGCCAAATTTTCCCAAAAGTTCAGGGTTTGACAGGTCACAGCTAGGTTTCAATTTTCTGTTGGAAGTCCCATAATTTTTATCAAAAGTGCAAGAAAACACAAAGAATATGTTTTTATTGTGTCTGTAGTCTCATGCTTATTTCACCTTGGGCCTTGAAATGTAAATTACACATTTCCCATTGAAGATGAAGTCAGAAGTAGAAGACATATTTAAACATTCATCTCTTATTCTTATCTATAACAAAATGTATAGATTATTTTTCATTATTTTTATTCTCTATATCCACAGAATAAGCAACATTTAGAGTTCCTTTAAGTATATGGAGGCATTAGCTTGGCCAGTATTTTTTTAAGAAAAGGTCGCAACCCTACTTGGGGTGAAGCATGCTTATTCTATTGCATGCTCTAAACAATGCTTAAAGGAATATTCCAAAAATTAGAGCACTTTTAATGCAGCATGCTCCACCAAAGGGTCTTCTGAATAAGAGAGCAATGAAGGGAACTGAGTCGAGAATTTCAAACTTAAGGCCATTCAGCTGCATTGGAGAATGTTTCCAGCTCCGCTAGATTGGCCTTAAGTTTGGAATTCCCATCTCAGTTCCCTCTGTTTATTGAGTAGACCCACAAATATTCATTTCTACCCTTAAACCCTTAAACTAGGACAGTCCTTACTGCTACCCCAGTTTTCATTCCGAAGTGTCCTCAGTAGCGCTGATTACAGCTCCCCCCCCCCCCCCCCCAAAAAAAATCCCTCCTTGAAATCCAGGACAACCTAGCGGTCAACTCTCTTCGGTTAAGGCCATTATCATATTTAAGAGTAAGGCAAATGAAATGGACATCATTAAAGCATGATATACAATGCCTGCAATGTATGGGTTGACAAATATAACTGGCTAATAGAAGAACTGTCATAAACGTGCTTTGTGACATTGCACTGCAAAAAATTCTCAAAACATAATAAACAGTATAATGCAAAGTAAGTCATAAAATCTGTGTGCTTATGAGACAGAATAAAATATACTTTAATCAATAGCAGGAGTGAGTGGACATTATAAGAAAAGTCACAATGAATTCTAAAACAACTACATGTTTTTTTTAATACTTCATCAGTGTTGATATAATGTATATTTAAACACGAAAAAAAATAGAATGAGATAAAACTTGTAACCATAAAGCACTCTATTTTGTAAAGCCAAATTGAAATTTTATGATTGTGTTTTATGCGGTATTTTATTACATGTCTAGTTTTGCTGTTACCGTTGACTTTTAATTCTTAGCCAGTGATGCTAACCTTGACCTTGGTTTGGTACTACACATCCCAGACTCTCAGTCAGCGGCAGGCTCACTATGGCTGATTGACAGTTGACAGATACACAGTTCTGAAACATCTGCAGTGCCAAGGTTTGCCCTCACTGTTCTTAGGTTTTCTATTCCCACCCCCTTTCCTTCAGGAGTAATATTTCTATTAATGGTCAACTAAGGAGATACCGGGGTTAAAAAAAATAGTGTCCCCTTCTCTTCAGCAAAGCTGAGGATTATCTTCAGAGATACACTCGAGTTTGCTCTTGATACTGTCAGTGTGGGTACAGCCAGTCAGAGCAAAGGCTCATCCCTGCTCGTATGATAGGGGTCTTTCTGCTAGTGCAGAGAGAGACCCATGATTTGAAAGGTGATTAATAGAGGGGGCCTAGTTAATGTGCCCTCTGTTGATCCCCTTTGAAATTGATGGTCTATAGACACTGACCAGACCAGCCTGCCCACGCCCAGGGAAGCATGGCAGCTGCTTGTCAGTGGTCAAACCAATCTTCTCACTTGTGCGTCTATACTAGAAGCACAAGTAAAAAGAATTGTTGTCCTTTAAGCATAACAGTGTTCTGTCCCATGTATGCTATTTTGCATATGCTATATGTTTATCTATTAAATTACCTTTTATTGCAAAGATTTGGTCACAGTGCACAAAACAGGCACCTGAGACTTGATGCACCTTGATGAAGCCAATTCTCTGTGGCGAAACGCATAGTGCTATCTATTTTGCTACTTTGTTTTGTTCCTGATCGGCTATCGTTGTTCCCATGAGGCACGGACCTCTTGCCAAGTTGATCCGCAAAGCGGAGGTCTTCTGAGCTTGAAAATCACACAAACCCGGTGTTCTGTCAAATTTCTGGAGCAAATTCTCCTGCGCAATCGCAGGAGAATTTGCTCACTGCGCATGCGCATAAAGTTACAGCTGATCACTCAGCTGTAACTTTGTGCCCACCGCGCATGCGCCAGCTGCGCAACCCACATCCCGCCCCCCGCACACCCCTTCTTACCAGATGATCGGACAACGGCGGTACACAGCGCATGCGCGCGGCTATGAATTAAAAACGCTGGTAAGTAACACGGGGCGGGGGGGACATAAGGAGCCAACAGAGAGGTAAGCACCCTGGTGAGGGCTGCCTCATCTTCATGGGAGTTGTGATCCTCCTGATGTATTATCAGATCCTCTTTTCGTTCCTGTCTGCTATTACCCGAGTGACAGCTGGAGTCCAAAGTGTCTTATCTCCTCGTCTGGATACAACATAACGCTGAAATATCAGATTGTATATGGTGCAATTAGCACAAAGCGCTACAAGTGGGTTTAATTAGGACTCACCAACCTTTCCTGTAAGCTTCCTAAAACGGATTTATTTTTATTAATGTGTCTTCATTGTGTGTTTATGTGTTATTGTATTTATTTTTAAATACAGTATAATATTTTATCTTTGATTAAAACTTTATATACTTTCGAATTAATGTGCAATATATTTATAAATACAATATTATATTACTTTGAGGTATACATTATTACTTTCTTGCCAAGCAGACTATTTCTTTCTCTCTTCTGGGATTTTGCTATACAAAAATATCTTGTTTGCCACAGGTAGCACTACATGGTAAACTGTTTATTTTTTGCCCACATATGTTTCCTGCAATTAACTCTAAGTGAGAAGCTTCAATCCAAGATTGAAGGCCAATCAACAGGACTGTTATTATCTGTATAAGTATACTTTTTTTCTACATTTTATTCACTTTGCTATTGAACACTATTAATAATGTTATTACCTGTATTGGTCTAATATATTTTAGCGCTCCTGTATAATTTATATCTAGCCACCTTGAGACTGTCTCTGTAAGCCACCAAGCAGTCTCTGTAATGCTGTATCATTAGGAGTGAAGTGCAAACCTCATATAGAGATAATAAAGTGCACTAGAATCCTATTTTCCCATCAGATGCTTTATTACTGTCATGTTAAACATCCTTTCCCATATTAAAAGGATTTAGAACCTATGGCTATACTCAGTATTTCAGATATTCTATTATCTTTGTCATGCTAGAAATTCTTTAGCTAATTAATAGGTTTTAGTACAATTAAAACCTATAGTCATAATCTGTAGTTCAGATTTTCTCTTATCCCTGTCGTGATTTTTCCATCCTGTGCCTTATTAATAGGTTCTAGTGCAATTAAAACCTATGGTCATAGTCTGTATTCAGATTTTCTATCCTGTGCCTTATTAATAAGTTTTAGCACAATTAAAACCTATGGTCATAGTCTGTATTCAGATGTTCCATCCTGTGCCTTATTAATAGGTTCTAGTACAATTAAAACCTATGGTCATAGTCTATGTTTCAGATGTTCTATCCTGTGCCTTATTAATAGGTTCTAGTACAATTAAAACCTATGGTCATAGTCTGTATTTCAGATGTTCTATCCTGTGCCTTATTAATAGGTTCTAGTACAATTAAAACCTATGGTCATAGTCTGTATTTCAGATGTTCTATCCTGTGCCTTATTAATAGGTTCTAGTACAATTAAAACCTATGGTCATAGTCTGTATTCAGATGTTCTATCCTGTGCCTTATTAATAGGTTCTAGTACAATTAAAACCTATGGTCATAGTCTGTATTTCAGATGTTCTATCCTGTGCCTTATTAATAGGTTCTAGTACAATTAAAACCTATGGTCATAGTCTGTATTCAGATGTTCCATCCTGTGCCTTATTAATAGGTTCTAGTACAATTAAAACCTATGGTCATAGTCTATGTTTCAGATGTTCTATCCTGTGCCTTATTAATAGGTTCTAGTACAATTAAAACCTATGGTCATAGTCTATGTTTCAGATGTTCTATCCTGTGCCTTATTAATAGGTTCTAGTACAATTAAAACCTATGGTCATAGTCTGTATTTCAGATGTTCTATCCTGTGCCTTATTAATAGGTTCTAGTACAATTAAAACCTATGGTCATAGTCTGTATTTCAGATGTTCTATCCTGTGCCTTATTAATAGGTTCTAGTACAATTAAAACCTATGGTCATAGTCTGTATTTCAGATGTTCTATCCTGTGCCTTATTAATAGGTTCTAGTACAATTAAAACCTATGGTCATAGTCTGTATTCAGATGTTCTATCCTGTGCCTTATTAATAGGTTCTAGTACAATTAAAACCTATGGTCATAGTCTGTATTTCAGATGTTCTATCCTGTGCCTTATTAATAGGTTCTAGTACAATTAAAACCTATGGTCCTAGTCTGTATCTCAGATTTTCCATCCTTTGTCATTTCACAATATGAAGGTCCACCTCTAGTTAAACTTTAAGTAGTGATGTGTGTACATTGCAGATGTCAAACCACTGCTCGGATATTGTTCTCTTCGGAAGCAATCCATTCAAGGGAAGAGATGGGTTTTTCCTCCTGTCCCTTTCATTCACTACTTTCCAAAACTCCTTCCCTTTGAAGAGAAATAGTGAGCTGTGCATGTAGGAATAGTAGACCGCGTCAATATTGCCCCTTGGGTGGTTGTTTGGTACAATCGCTGGGAAAAAGTTGATTATTCTTTTGGGAAAATGTGGAACAACCTGGTTCCTGTTGATATCAAAGGCAAATACCTGGGGGGATAAACACATAACTATAGTGTCAGAAAATGCAACATTTCACTTCAAGAATACACAAACACCACATGCATGGGGGTGCCCCAGGGTACTTTTAGCACCGGGGCCCTGTGGTTTCTAGTTACGCCTCTGGCCAGGAGCACTATGGCAGAGCCCTGCCAAAAGATTGTGATACCTCCGGACATCACGTGCGACATCACAGAGGCATGCCCGAACCCAGAAGTTCCGAGCGCGTCTAAATAAAATGTAGCTGGTGCTCGCTTTGAGCTACATTTTCACTGTCAGACTAAGTCAGACTGTCAGACTGAGTCCCTGCAGTGGGATCCGAGGACAGCTCATCGCGGGGAGCTGCGAGGAGCTGTTAAACGCACGACGTTCTATGCCGTCCTAGCATCTTTTAGGACCACTAAAATCAGGCCGCCATAGAACGTTCTAGTTTCACGAAGGGTTTAAAAGAGAAAAAGGAATATTACATCTATACACAAATACCGCAGAAATGTTGAAACAGCCATTGTCATAAAGGGTACAAAAATGTCATAATAGTCCTAATAAATCACACCATTACATATATGGTGGGGGAAAGGTGATGGAAAAACCCCTTCACCAGGAATTCAGTGGGTAGCAGAGGCATTATCAAATCCACACACCAAAGAAGCCATAAGGTCTGCTTTTCCCACAAAAATTACACATTCACAGTACTATAACCACAATTCTGGGTAGGCAAATGTAAATCCCGTCAACAATGATTACCTTTTGCCTTGTTTGGAGGGTGTAGATTTGTGTTTGATAAAGGTTTTTCCGTATCTTAAATGGTGTCTTCTTCATATACCATTATAAGCACCAAGCAATAAGCCAGTAAAACAGCCTTAAGGGACTGTATCACAAGAACATTGTTTTTACTGTGCGTGTTGCACAAAAAAAAAAGAAGACTGAAAAAGATATATACATTGTGTTAGCAAAATCGCAAGCAAATGCCTGAATTAGGAGAAATGTGTTTTAAATGGGTCTGTGGAGTCTCCTGCTTATGACATCACCTGTGGTACTGTATGCAAATTACACATTTCCCATGGAAAAGCAGTTCATTTGCATACCATGCCACAGGTGATGTCATAAACAGTAGACTCCACAGGAATATTTAAAACACATTTCTCTCCTAATTTAGGCATTTACTTGCAGTTTTACTATTACAATGGATAGATAATTTTCAATAATTTTTTTATGCTCTACATGCACAGTAAAAAAAAATATTCAGGTGGATGGATTAACCTCTTCGTGATGCTAGGACCTTCTATGCTGTCCTGTTCTTGTTGTACTAATAGACACGAGGACGCCCAGTGTTACACAGCTCATCGCGGCTCCCTGTGATAACCTGTGCTCGGATCCCGCTCCAGGGACTTGCGGCAGGATCTTACCTGTCAGATGAGGCCACTTCGAGTGGTCTCAGTCTGACAGGGAAAATGTAGCCGGTGCTCAAAGAAAGTACCAGCTACATTTTGCTTAATCAGGTTCAGGCACGCCTCCCTGACATCACACGTGACGTCGGGAGGTCTAGCAATCTTTTGGCAGGGACCCACAGGGTCTATTAAGCCAAATGTGTTCCTGGGACGCAAGCACCATGCGCCACAAAGTGGCAAAAAAGTGATCACTGGTGACTTGATTTACATATGCCTATCCAGGATTCCTTGTGATTGTTATAGCACCGTGGATGTGTGATTTCTGTGGGAAAGGCAGACATTTTGGCCTGTGTGGTGTGTGTAGATTCCTATTTGATAATGCTTCTGCTACCCACTTAATACATCACATAATGGAATCTTCACTTTTTTCCCACAGGGGTTTTGATGTAATTATTTAATCCCCTTTAGAATTACAGACAGTGTTTAAGTGACATTACCTGTGCCTCTCTGAAGAAGTAGATATACTGAGTCCGTCTGTCAAAAAATGCTGTGTTAATTGGGCTGGGAATTCCAGGAAAGTCTTGCGAGATGAATCTGGGATATGTCTTCCCCTGTGCATCTAGTTCATAGGCCTTGTCATTTTCACCATCATAGCGCCAGTACTGAATACCTTAAAGGGGACATACCATGCAAAATAATGGCTTTATTTATGAATTCATTGCAGGATGTATGTTACTACTTATCTTAGCTACTAACAAATACCTATCAGTTATGGGATATGATCATTATTCCCTGCTCACCTAATAGAGATATCGCTATGGGACTTATTAACCAAACATGAGTTGAGGTGAAATTTCACTGACGTAACTATACATTGTGCAGGGACAAGCCTGAGGGTCAGTGCAAAGAGGACAGTGCTGATTTAACAATGCATTATGCTGGACCAATAGCAGGAGGAACTGCCAGGCTTGGCCCAGTACAACTTGTAGTGAATGTCTCCCTGTGTCTTCCAGTGCGTTTCATCTTAGTTATTGTAGTTGATGGACAAAGCAACAAAGGTTTGGAAGAACCAATAAGGTGAGTTCATTATTTATATTATCAGCAGTATCCTTGCAAACTACAACACAGAACATACAAAATGATTGGTGTTATAGACGCAAGTGTCCGTGAGCCGGCTTTTTTCTTTCATCCAAATCCTTGAACTTAGCCCCGGCAATGCACGTCACCATCAAAGGCTCAGTCGGCCTATACCCTGCACAATAGATTCACTATCTTTGCCTAAGCCAATCAGGAGGTGACTCTGATTATAAGTAAGAGTGTCGCTTGGTCATTATCCTGCATTACTTAAACAATAAAAAAAGCAGGAAATGATCATCTCTCTACATTTATTTCTCTTACTGTTCTGTGCCACAATAGACTTTGTTCACTGTTTTTTGATGCCTTAATATCAAATAGGACAAAATATATACAAATACATATACAGTGGACAAAATGCTACATGAAAACACAACTTTTAAACCATGATTTATAAAGTTGTACTCTAAATAAATGGGGAATTTTCACTTTAATTTTGATTAAGGCTCATTGTATAAAACCGTGTGAAGGTCTAGCGTATAGTTAGGAGGTATCCTGCAATGTTATGTCAAGTATCTCTCTAAATCTTATGGAAGTAATAACATGCCAAACTAGAAAGGACAATTGTATTGCTTAGTGAGTAGTGGGGATTTCTAGTTTAATCACAATGTAGCATTAATGTCTTTCTCTGTGATACTGACAATAACAGTACAGCAGATTGACCTGTTTATTATCAGCCTTTCACAACAGAAGTTGAATTTATGTGTCATTTTACTTTCATTGATTGTACCACAGAAAGTACTTTGTGGTCCTAAAACATGTCAGCTATCTTATTCCTGAATGTTGCATATATTTTTCTTAATTATACGAGCACCACAACTAAGCCAAGAGAGAATGTGCTTCCATCGGGGCAACATTTGATCTTCTAGCTGATTTTGAAGGATGGGCTGTGAGTGGTGAGAGTTGAAATACTGCAGTTAGCTGTATTAGCACAAAAAGACAAAGCATGCTTTAAATGAACTTGGTAACCTAAGCATTGTTCATACAGCAAGGCTGGATTAACTGAATTGGAAGCAAATGGGTGAAATCATCTTATGGCTTCATCTGCAAATGCTTTATTTCAATGTAAAATGTGTAATTGTGAGGAGTATTTTAGCATAATTTATAAAACCTGTGCCTAAAAGAATGATTATTAATAAACTACCTAAAAATGTAGGTTACTATAAATTCCTAAATCATGACGAAATGTCCAAAGCTGAGACGATAAGCTCAAAAGGGGCTGGCAGGTGGGTGAAAGGGAATTATCCATTTAATTAATCATAAAAACCACAGTGACTGTATGTACATTATTATACCTTTGAAAAAGTAGCTGGCATCTCTCGTCCATGTCCAGACATGGACAAAGGCATCAATATTCTGGACTGGAATTCCATGCCATCCTGTATGAATAGGGATTGGATCTCCATATCGGGTCCTGTTATTCCGATTCTCATACATCCAGTACCAGCCATTTCGGAAAAAGTAAGAGTTGTAACTTACAACCATTTCCCCGTATTGGTTTCTCTCCTTACGAACCCAATCAAAGACTGTGTCAAATGATCCTTCACAGGAACCTGTAGATACAATTTGTAACCATAAGTTTTTTATTTTTATAATAATAACAATGTGTTTAACCAGTGGAGTGTCTTGGTTTTGTGCTGCCCTAGGCAGACAAGATTCGGGCACCCTCCCCCCACACACCTACGACATGCCCCATCGCCCACGTTGCACACCTACGAGATGCCCCATCACCCACATTGCACACACATTAAATGCCCAATCACCCCATTACATGCCCCCATCACCCACATTGCACACACATTAAATGCCCAATCACCCCATTACATGCACCCATCACCCACATTGCACACAGATTAAATGCCCAATCACCCCATTACATGCCCCCATCACCCACATTGCACACAGATTAAATGCCCAATCACCCCATTACATGCCCCCATCACCCACATTGCACACACATTAAATGCCCAATCACCCCATTACATGCCCCCATCACCCACATTGCACACAGATTAAATGCCCAATCACCCCATTACATGCCCCCATCACCCACATTGCTCACAGATTAAATGCCCAATCACCCCATTACATGCCCCCATCACCCACATTGCACACACATTAAATGCCCAATCACCCCAATACATGCACCCATCACCCACATTGCACACACATTAAATGCCCAATCACCCCATTACATGCACCCATTACCCACATTGCACACACATTAAATGCCCAATCACCCCATTACATGCCCCCATCACCCACATTGCACACACATTAAATGCCCAATCACCCCATTACATGCCCCCATCACCCACATTGCACACACATTAAATGCCCAATCACCCCATTACATGCCCCCATCACCCACATTGCACACACATTAAATGCCCAATCACCCCATTACATGCACCCATCACCCACATTGCATACACAGTAAATGCCCCATCACCCCCATTACATGCCACTTGTTTCCCTGTACACCCTGGGGTGTAACTTTTGCCCAACACCAAGTGAATGGAGCCATTATCCATACTAATGGTTCTACTTTTATCTCCCTAACAATGATGAAGGCCTAAGTGGACCCCGCCAGGAGCTGAGCAGATTGCACACATGCTACAGTCACCCACTGACCAATCCCACCGGCAATATAGTAGCTGAGGAGCGTTCGTCTAATCTAGTCTGCCCATTATTATTGTTTCTAATCAGACCTTAGTCTCCGAAATAAGGAGAATATGTCTATCAATGGTTTAGATGCACAGAGTCTCTACTAATTGTATAGGGCTTTAGTCATGAAAGAGGGAATTGAGAAGGAAATTGCAAACTTAAGGCTAAAGTAGCCGAGTTGTGTAAAAAAAAAAAAAAAACCCACTCAAAATCTGCTCTTTTGGCCTTAAGTTTCAATTTCCTTTCATAATTTCTGCTTTCATGAATAAACCCTAAAATGTAACATATTGCGTGTGAAAAAGGCCGTAGCATTATAACCTTGACCTCGCCCTTTACACTGTGAGGTTACTTCCAGCCCTGTGCAGCTTGTGTAGATAAACAGATCTTCATGTGTCTTTGGCTACTATATGTTTCATGTAAATGTTTTATGTCCAACTAACATAGCATTTTTATATACTTTTTATTTTTCTAGCTTTTTGCTTTAGTTAGGCAACCCGTTTATAGTAGTTGGGAGATGTGTTGGGTTTAATATTTATAAGCTGGATTTGCACTCAGTTATAACTACTTCTAAAACACCGCCAAATATTCGAAGTTGCTAAAAGTGAACTATTTCACAGCGGCGTACTAAAACGACTTTAGGCGTAGAGAATAATTTGACACCAGGAAGCAGGATTTCTCACTCTCTATGTCAAAAGATATCATATAAAGATTGCATTACTCCTGAGGCTGAAAATGATAATGTGACACCTGGATGTGAGAATATCACCCTAAAAAGTTGCCCTAATTTACTTGTTTAATGTTCCAAGTACTGACTGCAATACACTGCATGGAAGAATTCATTGTTTGAAAAAAAAAAAATGCTTAATAATCATTCTTACTAGACATTCAATAGCAGGATGCCCGGTGCTAGGCCGAGAGAAGATGAAATATATGAGTTAAGGATTTTAACAAACGAGATCCTTTTCTGTTACAAAGTGAGACTATATCAAAGTAAGACAGGTGCATAATATTGGCAGCATTAGAAAAGGAACATTGTTATTTCTCTTATAAACCTGAGGTGCTGGAGAGAGTCTTGTAGTAGCATCAAAACACATGTAATATGCAGAATCCCCCCTCCCCACCCCAGCTGCCTGACACGACTTCCACAGAAGAACAACTTTCCCATAAAGCACCTTCTGTTATAATCAAAAATAATAGCCTGTACTCTTAACATTTCAACCGTGAACGTTTACTCTGCAGAAAAATAAAAATTCTTTTGGGGAAATAGAATAAAAAATGATTACGCACAGTTGGTGAGCACAACATTTGTCAAAAAATTATGTGCAATCTGTATCTATTTGTATTTAAATAAAGATGTTTTGTATTACATTTCTACCCTATTAAAAGGATGCATGCGTGTTGCGTCTTAACCCTCTGTGTACTGGAGAATAAACCCATGAGCTAGAGATTTGTTGTATCTTGATATGCGTAAAGAGTTTAGCAAGTTGGTGACCTCTAGAGAGCCAGCATTTCATTGCTGGGATCCATGCCCTGTATTCGGCAGTGAGCTGTATTCCTCCACAGATCTTTTGTTGGGGTATTTGTGAAAATTACAGCACTGAGGCTGTTAGGTTCTAAATGGCGCTCTCTGTTTCCAAGACCTTTATAGGGTTCTTCGCTCAACCATATAGCTTCATGTTACATTCACTGCAGATATCCATGGAACATTGAACACTGCTGTGTCTCGACTACCAAGGAATTGTGCACAGGAATCAGGGCTACAAACAACATGAGTTTGGTGGTGTACATGGGCACTTCACACAGCCAGCCAATGGTGGAACAAGACACCAGAGGTGCCCAGTGCAAAACTATTTCAGCCTACATAACCTATCCTCTCTGACATGTGTCTAGCTGAGCATCATGGGATATGTAGTTCACAAAAGCTGAAGTGCCAATGACATTATTGTGGATTCTGTTTCCTTGAATGTAAATGACATTGCTTATGATGCTTAGCCTGCAAAATCCTCCCATCCATAGGGGCAGGGTATGCCAATGAAACACTCTAGAGACATTTACACAGGATCTGAGACATTTACACAGGATCCGATTTTTGTGTTTGTTGAGAGAACATCTTAATAACCCGATGTATTTCATCATATGTTCCCAACCGTATCCCCACTTTGCTTCCGTAACTGCGGTACAGATGGGACACTGCGCCATATGTGGTGGCAGTGCCCCCTGATACAACCAATCTGGACATACATATTTTCTAAATTAAGCCAAGCCCTCCAAGTTACTATCCAACCAGAACCATGGACAGCACTACTCTGTAGAGAGCCCCAATCATCGGACACCGATAAAAACGCAAATCGTTTAATCTTCAGAGTATGTTCCGCCACTCGTCTCTCCATAGCTCAGTACTGGAAATCTGCCGTTCCCACCGTGACCCAAATTGATAATAAAATATGGCACGTACTCCGTATGGAAAAAATCACAGCATACATTAAGGACTCCTCCACACAATTCCATAAGATTTGGGACCCGTGGCTTCAATTTTACTCACCTTCAGATACCCACCAACTTCTTTGGCAAACCATGTAATCTTTTGAGATGAGTTTCCGAAAAAGAAATCCTCTCCTCTACAACATGAATGACCCATCACCTGTTCAAGACCTCCGAGCCCTCATCCCCCCCCCCCCCCTCAACTCTTCTTCTCTTCTTTCTTTTCTTCTTTCCTCCTTTTTCTGGTAAATGTATTTCTCTCAAATCTATGAATATTTTATGTTTTGAGTGGACTGGATCCACCATTGTTCTTTTCATGTACCATTATGAAGGGACGAAATCCCTTATACTCATATATTTCAGTTTATTTTCTTGAATGCAACTTGCAATAAAAACTTACATTTAAAATAACCCGATGTATTTATGACCTGTACCAGAGATCTGATATGTACCTGTGCATCTTCATCTGGGAAGAAATTGATTTTAGAGGACAGGAGTGAGCATTACAGATTTATGAATACAGCCCCCTGATCACTAATATTTCACTTACATTGTACAGTGACAGCCTAAACCCAATCTAATTTTCTCAGGAGCCTTCCTACAAATGCACAGCAGCCAGCAGTGATATATTTACTTACAGTGATGCAGATGAGTAATCTCTTTCATGGTGAGATGAATGGATGGAGTGCTATTGGGTCATTGATGTTTAGATTATATTAAACTCTTCTTCTAAACAGGCCCCAATAGCCCAGCTGCTTTGACAGTCTTCAGCTGCTGTTCTCTATCCCGGGAATAAAACGAATCCCTGAGCAGTAACCGGCAGGACCAGACTATTCTTACCGTATAGGGTTTGTATGGCTTTCCTGTCAGACCAGTCCAATTCAAACCCTGATTCCTGGGGGATGTAATTGGGTTGCATTATTGATCCGGTTCGGTGGATGTGAGAGAGCCCGAGTACATGGCCGATTTCATGAACTGCAACCTGAATATTGTGAGAGAAAAAAAACACATTATAGTGTAATCCCTATAATGTTTGCTTCATGGACCGTTAACCCTACGAGGGCCAAAATGGGGAGCTACACACAATCCATTTGGTACTCGGGGCGGTTTAACAAAAGTGATGCTATTTACCTTCTTGTAAGGCCAAAGTACAAGTAACATGTTTTTGGAAATATTACACATACCTTGGATTAAATACAAATTACAATAAAACATTTGGATTCGGTTGGCCACTATTTTTTTGTGCTGTATGTTTACCTAACGCGTTCTGGAGGAGATGGGAGCGGAAATAAAGAAGAGATTTCCACTCATTTTGAACATGAATATATCTAATCTGGCACAAGAATGGATGCTTAAATACAAAATGTACAATCTGTGTGTTGCCAAGAACACCTATTGAATCTATATGAACACATTCAGCATCAGATGTCCACAAAGTGAACATCACTTACTTTCAGGAGGCTAATCCCTTGCTCACTGTTGGGTGCTGTAAAATGTTCATCGTCATCAAAGTGAATGTCACCCAGGAACCAGGCATGGGCAAACTCCTGCCCTAACCCATCAAATGCCTGGGTACAGCCTAAATGGCGCCCTGTAAAGTGGAAGAAACAATGATGAAGACGTGGATTATGGGTAGACTTCCCATTAAGGTCGCTGATTGCTAATCTTGGACCCTTTTCCTGTCCCTACAGAGTAGGCATGATGGTTTTTGCATTTCCCAAACCTGCGAGATCTACTCGTTAAAGGACTATAACGTTTGTTTCCTATCTGGAAGCACAAGTGAAACAAAAGTTTAGTTTTTAGTATTTGTCCCAGAATTCTCAAGGTAACAATTCCTGATTAACCAGGAAATTCACTGGTTTTCACTTTTTTAAACCTTCAATCAACTTGGTGTTACTTTCAATTGCTACACATTATAGTCCAGAGGAAGGTTAGCAAGTTGGGCAGGAGGCCAATTGCCCCTGGGCTGCTTTCTAATCTCTCTCAATGGGCTGGGGCTGCACCACTTTGCTCTTTTAAATGCCCCAGTCAGTCTTGTCTGCCTATCAATCTTTGTACGTTACCCGTGTCTAAATGTGTTTATCTCTGATGATATCAGGTGGGCTGATGAAGTGGCACAAAGACCAACTAAATAGTTTTGGCCCCCTGGCCAACAGTTGCCTGCCGCCCGCTAGTATGTCCCTCAGCACATGAGATACTGCTGGGGTACTGCTACTAACATACACAGTGGGTCCAGAGCATGTATGTAAAATGAAAATGTACTTCTATTGAAGATCTACTTATATTATACTGTCTACAAATACAGTGTGCATGTGTATGTATCTTAAAGGAACATTGCACCTTCCTTAACCCTTGCTTCCTATGGAAGCTGTTGGTCAGAGGATAAACCGGGGTGTACTATCAAAAGTACACGCCAGTTCATCCTCATACTAGGGACAACTAACCTTTCACTTGTGGTTCTATATTAGAAGCACAAGTGAAATATAATGTTTAGTGTCCCTTTAATAGACAGGATGGACCTCACCCAAGACTTTAATGGTCGCACAAGGAGAAGCATTGTACTAGACAGTGTACTTACAGATTACACCTACAGACTACAATTATATTCCATATAAGGGACAAAGTGACCCATATATACAAGTTAGTATTTATATACCAGTACATGCATATAACACCATGTACTATGTTTAAAAGCATTTTTTAATAACCATCTACATATATTGCGGGCACATAAAATGTGTTTACCTCGTCCAAATCCTAGTTTGATGTCTATTGCAGAGAAGGGGGAAGTGTTGTCTTCTTCAAAATCCAGTGGCATGACTTCACTCCACATCCGAAAGGCTAACCTGAAGACGTATCTCTGCTCATTAACAGAAAGCTGGCTGCTGTATCCTTCGCCGATCATTCGCCATTTCAGTAACTTTTTGCTAAAGATTTTTCCTCCTACATTGTGTAAATCCTGCTGCTCGTTCTTGTTTGTGTTTGTAGACATTAGTAGATCTAAAAACCTTTTTTTACGGATTTTTGGAGGGTTGGAGTCCTGGTTAGTGATATTCTTAGAGGTTTCGGTTTGGTTCTCAGAAGTCTTTTCTAGCTTTTGTTTCTCAATGTTTGTTTTAGGAATTTGGTTGTCTGGTACTCCACATCGCGGCTTGTTCATTGAGTTTATAGTGGCCTCGTCTAATAGTCCTGTGGCTGGCAAGTTATTTAGTTTCTGGAATTCTTTGAGAGCTTCAATAAATATGGGGCTTTTTGATGGTTCCATCAGCATGTGTCTGTTATCACTTATCCCCTCCTGGATCATACTGAAATCGTTCAGAGGCTTGTTTATACTCTTACTTGAAGGGTCCCAAATTACTGGTTTGGTCCAACCATATTTGTCTAAATATTGCTAAAATAAAATATTTTGAAAATGACAAATTTAAGTCTCAAATTCTGTTGTTTTTTTTTTTTTTTTTACAGATGTTTCAACACATAAAACTTCCTTATTTTGTGAATAACCCCACAAAACAATGATGGTCAACATTTGGTATGCCAGATCTGGTGGACTATGTTTCCCTTTTAGCAAAAGCTGTTTTTCCAACTATGGTCAAAGAAAAAACAAACAAACAGAAAATGCAGGTTTGTTAGAAATATATCAGTTGTGTCCAAAAATAGCTGAATAGATTTAAAAATGACCAATGTCAATTATAGTAGTTTTTAAATTTCTAAGTAGTTTTTAATGTAATGGAAAAAAGAGACTACTACAGGTAATGAATTTAGTTTTTAAACAGAAAGAAGTATTTGCCTCTGTTAACCGAGTGGTTTACAAACCAGTTCTCACGCCACTCCTAGCAGTCCAGCATTTAGGGATTACCCAGTAGTGTTTAAAACAAATCCTGGACTGTTAGGGGGAGGAGGACTGGTTTAAGACTCACTGCTTTTACCCATCAATTCCTAGTATATATATCAGTAGTTATCTTAACATGTATAGCTTTGGGAAAGACAAGACATGGGGGTATGATAAAAACGTTTAAATACATAAAGGGAATCAAAACAATAAAGGAGGAGAGAATATTTAAAAGAAGAAAAACTATACCAAAACAAGATCATAAAGTCTTTTGAGAGGCAAAGGTTTAAAAGTAATATCAGGAAGTGTTACTTTACTAAGAGGGTAGTGGATGTATGGAATAGCCTTCCAGCAGAAGTGGTAGGGGGTAACACAGTGAAGGAGTTTAAGCATGCATGGGATAGGCTTGAATGGTTATTATCTGCAGACACATTCTATGTTTCTGAATGTCGGCATTGAGAAAGCGGCAAGAGAAATATCTTTTGTATCTATTATGTGCCTTGGGCATATCCTGATTTAATCATGCTCAGGCAGGTCTCTTAAATTGGTCTTACAGCTTCACCCAGGAGGTTTCAAAGTCTATTTCATGTATGAACAATTCTGTCTCCTAACAGACTTTACTATCTCAGTTTTCCACAAAAAGAAAATGTCAGCATGTACGCTACACTACAATATTGCCTTAAAAGCCGAGCTGCACAAACGCCAAAAGTTATTGAAATATAAATTCATTTGCTCCTATCAGAGGTACGGAAACAATTGTAATTAGTACTTTTCTATTTCACCTATGTCCGTCGTGGCTTTACACACAAAACTCACTCTTATGGTGACTGGATAGTTTAAAGTATATTAAAGCAATGTTTTATCTATGCAGGAATATCTGTGAGGGCTGCTGGTTAATTATAAATATAAATCTTTAACTTGAGAGATCTGTTGGCCAAATGTAGTATTTAAACATCATGTTGCTGGTTTTAATCACTTTGGTAACTATGTATGGTTTATTAATTAAACCGTATACTGAGCATAGCCTTTTGTGAGGATTGTAACAGGAAGTTGCTTCCTCTTATAAAATAGCAAATATAATGCCATTGTACTCATAAATGAGGTAAAATGTTTTGTATTTGCATGTTGGTTTTGGCAGCGTACATAAAATAATTATTATATGTTTTGGTTTTTAGTGCTAAAAGTCTTCTTCCCAAGTTGCTCCAAAAAACAATCCACTGGTTAAATATTTGTAAAATTCTTTCCATCAGTAACCGAGTTAGAACCAGAATAATATGCAGTACATGTGCTGTTCCTCTTGTACTACAAGGTTTATTCTGTTGCTTTATTTAACAAATCATAACATTATATATACTGTGGTTGATTATGTTACATAGAATGGCCTTTGCTACTCAGGTACTAGAGAAAAACAATTGGCAGGCTAGTGTTATAAAATTAGCATGGGGGCTTGGAGACCAGCAAAAAGTGGAAATGCCCAGGTACCAATCTAGTTTTACTGAAAGAGTAGTACATACATGGAATAGCCTTCCAGCAAACATAGTAAGGGTTAGTCCTGTAAAATAATTCACAAATACCTAGAATCAACCAATTAATACAATGTGCAAAGCAGCTCTTAATAATAAATCATTATATATAAGCACAACAAAAGAAAACATGCCTGCCCTAGTACAATGGTAGTACTGTTCAAATAAAAGTTATAACAACTTCCTCTAAATGTAACATATCATTGCATGAGCTTCTCTGAATGATATCCAATACAGAAGGGAGTGCTCTCTCCTGTTTCAAAATGGAGGGGATGTGCATAAGCCTATCCCAAAGAACAAATAGGTAAAATAAATTAATGATAGGTTGTTAAGTGTTCAATGTTTGTGGCATAACTTCAAGCAGACATTCATGGTAGAAATGAAAATACATCACAATATAACATACTGACAGGCAGGTGAGTTAATCCTTATATACTGATTCAAGCCTAATTAAAGTTATGTCCCTTTGCCCTGATCTAGGCATTATGTGAGGAGCTGACTTCACTGGGTATTGAACCAGGACTTCCATGATGCTGTGATGGTTCTTTACAGCATGGATGGAGAAGCTGCAGCCTTCCAGCTATTGATGAACTACATCTCCTATATTGCTCTTTCAGCTAAGAGGCTGGCAGAGGAGTATGGGAAATTTTGTCCTGCGACATCTGGAGGGCCGCAGGTTGCCCAAACTACTTTATAGGTTCAACCACCCATTTTCATAGAGGACCCTCAGTTATATTAACCTTGAATCTATAAAACTTAATGAGTAAGCTATTTTTCCACTGCTGTATCTAATCAGCTGCAAGATTCTTGGCCTATAAAAAAAAAACACATAATGGGGGGCTCTGACAAATTATAGTGGTTCTTATCTGATCTGTAATTAAGCCTGCATCTTCTATGTTTACCTGTGCACAGAGTTTGGCCCATCTGCCATTGCGGCACTCTCCTACCCACAGACCTTGCCCAGTTTGACTACACCTTCGGTTACACTTATTCTTGCTAGTCGATCAGCTCTGCTGTTTCTATTTTTAAGACCAAGCGATCTTTCAAATCTCAGTGGCTCTACCATCGGTGATAGTTTATGGCAGAACACCTAGCTGACCAGGCTGCTGAACTCCAAAACCTGCTCATTCATCAGTATAATTACATAAGGTCAAAAAAAGTTGGATAACATTGGATTTTACCTGAGCTGAGCCAAGATCTGTGACAAGATCTGCTTGTTGCAAAGTAGGCACTTGCATGTCTGAACGATCCCGGCTGTGGAAGAGTTTCTCAGGATGGCTTGGCCTGAGAGATGCCAGACAGTAGTACCACACAATGAGTAGTGTGCATGACTTCATCTCTGTATCGCCTGTAGCTGATCTTCCTTCCACAATGGCTCAGCCTTTAAAGGTGTCAGTCCTTATATAATGCCAGTGGGTTTCTGGACATGTGAGTTGTACAGAACCCTATTGTCTGACACCTTCTAAGTACTATTCAACACTAAACAAACTTTCAGATATCCTGTCACCTCCATGCAAACCAAGATGGTTTCAGTTTGGTTTCAGTTGGCATACTTTGAAGATGCAATCATTGACCGTGTTTGTAAAGATGGCAAATTACATGGCTGGGGTGATCAATTCACAGCATGTCGTTATCCAAATGTTTCCATGGGTAACCTTGTTTTTCTAATCAACCAAGGGAAGCCCAAGGGAAATACCTAGCATCAAGCCAGGCTGGAAACTGGATCAGACTCAATATCATTATTAGAGACTTTGTAATTGTGTGAACCTAGGAGATTTTCAAAGCATTTGTCCTTCAGTAGGATTCAGTGGATTCAGTAACTTTCTAATAGTATGTATAACTAAATAGGTAGACAGCACTTAGTGATACACAATGACTGCTCACAGCTTTATAGTAGAAGAATTAATAGAATGAAAATATATATTTAATTAAATATATAATAAATAAAATCTTATAATATACAAAGAGCAGAATAGAATATACATATAACATACCCCTTTCACGTAGAATACATTTATAACATACATCAATAGAAACTACTTATTCATGTAAAATACCCCACCAAGGAGTTATGCAGTTATCCCAAAATCTATATATATTCTTTAAAATGCATCAAAAATACACCTTGCTCACTGGAAAACAACAAACAAAACATTAAGTCTGTTAACTCTGTGCTATGATAGTGAGTGTACATGTGCTGTCAGGCTTAGCCTTCTCATCTGTCATTTTCTGATATTTCTAGTATATCTACACACACTCCGGCACTGTAGATGTAATCTCCTGCCCTATCTACACACACTCTGGCACTGTAGATGTAATCTCCTGCCCTATCTACACACACTGCGGCACTGTGGATGTAATCTCCTGCCCTATCTACACACACTGCGGCACTGTGGATGTAATCTCCTGTCCTATCTACACACACTGCGGCACTGTAGATATAATCTCCTGCCCTATCTACACACACTGCGGCACTGTAGATATAATCTCCTGCCCTATCTACACACACTCTGGCACTGTAGATGTAATCTCCTGTCCCATCTACACACACTGCGGCACTGTAGATATAATCTCCTGCCCTATCTACACACACTGCGGCACTGTGGATGTAATCTCCTGCCCTATCTACACACACTCTGGCACTGTAGATGTAATCTCCTACCCTATCTACACACACTGCGGCACTGTAGATGTAATCTCCTACCCTAGCTACATACACTCCGGCACTGTAGATGTAATCTCCTACCCTAGCTACATACACTCCGGCACTGTAGATGTAATCTCCTGCCCTATCTACACACACTCCAGCACTGTAGATGTAATCTCCTGCCCTATATACACACACTGCGGCACTGTAGATGTAATCTCCTGCCCTATCTACACACACTCCGGCACTGTAGATGTAATCTCCTGCCCTATCTACACACACTCCGGCACTGTAGATGTAATCTCCTGCCCTATCTACACACACTGCGGCACTGTAGATGTAATCTCCTACCCTAGCTACATACACTCCGGCACTGTAGATGTAATCTCCTGCCCTATCTACACACACTCCGGCACTGTAGATGTAATCTCCTGCCCTATCTACACACACTCCGGCACTGTAGATGTAATCTCCTGCCCTATATACACACACTGCGGCACTGTAGATGTAATCTCCTGCCCTATCTACACACACTCCGGCACTGTAGATGTAATCTCCTACCCTAGCTACATACACTCCGGCACTGTAGATGTAATCTCCTGCCCTATCTACACACACTGCGGCACTGTAGATGTAATCTCCTACCCTAGCTACATACACTCCGGTACTGTAGATGTAATCTCCTGCCCTATCTACACACACTGCGGCACTGTAGATGTAATCTCCTACCCTAGCTACATACACTCCGGTACTGTAGATGTAATCTCCTGCCCTATCTACACACACTTTATATTAGAAGCACAAGTGAAAAAAAAACTTTTAGTGTCCCTTTAATACCGAATACTGAAATATCAAGTGATTAACCCACACCTGTACATGTCAGGTACATAAAAGTAACACTGATGTATACCGAACTGTATTAAATGCACCCTTCCCCTTCTAGTTGAGTGACATATTCCCAGTCATATCATATCATTTGGCCTGGGTGTAGGTGTCAGTTTACTTATGACACTACGTGTTTCTCATCCTTGTCACTTTAAGGCCTTTCCCTGTGGAAGCTCATTTCATTTGACATCTTACTTTGCATTTTACTCAATGAAAATATCTGCTAAAAAGGATGAGAGACTGATCAGGGTCGGCCATCCTTCATCTAGCACAGTGATAAATACGTGCCGTCTGTTCCATGTGAAACATGAGAGGTTTTGTGTCACAGAGTAACTCATTTCATGTATTTCATTTAAATAAAGGATATTTAGTTATCAATGAGCCATAGAGCACGCTATGAAAAGGGAAATACTAAATAACACCTTCCTGGCGAATTATTATAGGCAATATCATGATTGGGGAAACCTGCCAGCGCTTTATCACTTGGATTACAACTCCCATCAGTCCAGCGCTACTTTTATGAACATTATTTAATCATAATTGTATCCAAATACTGATTAACAGATCTATGTGATGGCTTGAAGGTAATCACAAAGGAAGTGTAATGTAACCTTTTAATGACCTCTGTATGATCATTTCATTCATGTCCGTTATCCTATGTCAGACTGGGAATACATAGGGAATGCCATGACTTTAAAGAGCTACGAAACTCATTTCTTTAACAAAAGCAGATATTATTTGTTTACTTCACTTTTTCAAGCTATTTACATCTCTCCTGTACTTTTACACTGAAGATACATTCCGTGACCCCCACCAATAGGGAGGGCTTGCGGAGATGTGACTGTTTCTATAGCAACAGGAATAAAGCTATGATATTTGATGTGCAGATCTTAGAAGATAGGAGGAGTTGAGAACGTCAGATCTGTTACCTTTTTTGAACTTTACATCAGGGGTCTCCAGACCTTTCAGTACGTGGGTCACATTGTTTACATATTCATGGGCCAAAGAAAAAGATCAGTTATATAAACGAATGAACATATTATATTTGGATCTTTCTGGGGTAATCAGCATGATATGATTCAGAACAGAAGATTTTGACATTTAAGTTGCTGCAAGGCCAATAAATTATTGCAATGAACTAAAGCATCATGGGAAATAACTTAAATAACAAAAGAAAATGATTAGGATTTGTACAAATACGATGGTTACTCACAGAGAGGTAACAAGAAGCAGGTATCACTAACACTAGCACACGGAAGGGGCGAGGTTAACATTGAATGATTATGGTTTGAGGGTCCAACTTGGCTATTAATATCTGGTTTCTGCAAGTAAATTCTAAATTCTTGTAGAGTAGATTTTTCCAGTAATATACAAATCATAAAATGGCATATGATGAAAACTTGATTCAGGAACTTACCAGTTGCTTGTATTTAAAAGGGACTGTATAATGTAAACATTGTTTTACTGTGAATGTAGAGCATAGAAAATGATTGAAAATGATCCATACATTGTGTTAGCAAAATCACCCACATCCAGGACTTACCCCTGCACCCCCAAGAAAGCCAATCTCTGGTATATAGTGGAAGCAGATGGATGTCTGTGCAGGAGCGCAGACAATCGCCTGCTGCGTCTCGCGCTCTTCTAAAAACTGAGTGCGGCAGGTCATATGACCACAATGCTCTGACCTAGAGCTAGAGGCAGCATAGGAATGTCAGTGCGCAGAGAGGCTGATGAAAGGATCTCTTGATCTCCCCAGCCAGCGCCTCTGCTGGCAAGTGTTTTATTTTTATTTTAAGGAGCCGCGCTCCCCAAGTAGCGCACTTGGCAATTTCCTTGTCAGCCTTGCACTAAATACAGAGCTGAATATCACGGAGTATGTGCATGCATTAAATATCCATCAGCAATTAATACAGTGAAGGAGTTTAGATAGGCATAAGGGTATAATATATAATATAAGGCCAGGGACTAATGAAAGTATTTTTTTTCTCTTTTTTAAAGGGACCGCTCTCCCCCTCTCCCCTCATGCAGACAAACTGCCCTGCACCACAACTTTGCATATAAATTGCCTTCAAAGGATTACAGGACTAAGGTATTGGCTACTATTTGCTCACTCTTGCTGCACTAGGGTGTAGTTACATGATGCCTTATGACATAATGAGCCACGTGAGACCCCGCAAGCTTGTATTTCAGGTAAAAGCCCGTATTATTTTTTTTATGGATACACACACAGTACCACACACTGTCCCAATGTGCCCCATGTACGGGCCAGCCCTGATGCTATAGGTCATATAACAAACGCAATGCCACCCCCTTTTCATCCAGGACCATCACAGGAAAAGTTAGCAAGTATGGTAATGCATTGCACAGAAGCAGCAGTAATGCCAGGGAAGTCCATAATTTGATGAACTCACTCATATGTCTTAATAGCAGAGAATAATAATGCTTAGGTCATGAAAACAAATGCAGACTGAAATAAGTCAAAACAATGAGAAAAAGAAAATGAAATGTCACAATCTCACAAAGTGCTTACCTAACAAGACATTAATAAATACATTTAAACATATTCTTTCTGTAGAATGGAATATACTTTTGCTGTGAGATAAGCTTAAGTAATTAATCTGTAACCTATCAGTACCTGGGCTCATTTTACAGTTTGGCATCTGACATGGATGACCTCTCTGACCTCTACTAATAGGGTTCAATGTTCTTTTACAATGATTCCGAATGACTTGATTCACCAATTATCCAAAAGATACAAAAATAAAACTGGAACGAATTAATTAATATACAATTTTATTTCTGATACTCCCCACAAAAATTTACATTAAATGTAAAAATGTTTTATTGACATGGCGTAATCATAATTTCCATTGGAAACGTCAGCAGATTCCTTACAGTACATTACATAACTTATGCATGATTGTGGAAATGAGGACATGCTTCTTGAATCCTTTTAGTGCACACTGGTAATATAACCGGTCGTCGGCACGTTTCCCTTTCATGCATTGTCCATTCTTTTAATCCCCAGTGCCAGATCTTGTGGTGTGGGATTCTTTGCGGTGCAGCTCACACAGATTCCTTCAGCCACCATCGCGTCGGCTGTCGTGGGACCAATTGCAGCAAACTGCAATTTAAATAAAACAAGATGGTAAAGGGAAGTATACCAACCATTTAATAATACTATTTGTGAAGTACATACACATTTAATTTAGTTCCCATATATATGTTTAACCCCATGGTGCCATATGGTGTATTTGTCCTTAAAGACACCAACGTATTCCCAGTATTTTAGGACTGCCCTCTGGCAGGAAAGGGTTAAATACCCATACTGTGATGGAATAGGAGATATTACAATTCATCCTACTAGATCACCCATGTAGTGACCTATAGCTGTCTCAGTTCCCACAATGCCTTCCACTGCCACATTTTTTTTCTTCTACTCCTGTCTCTACAGTCACCTTGTTTCCTCTATTCACCGCCCAAAGCCTTTAAGCTCTGTACCAAGTGCTGTGTAAAATGATGGAGCTATTTAAATGTTAGTTACGTAATGCATTGGAAAACTTATTGCTCATTTCCAATGGGATTGAGAAAGGAAAATGATCACAGGAGAATAGCTTTCTTAACGTCCCCTTGACAGATGAAAAACACCAACATTTGTCACACTATAGCAACCTGTACGTAAATACCAGCCAATGTTACAAAATCTGTTCTGAGGCATAATGAGAATTTCATCTGTAGTTTTCCTTCGCCACAAAGGGGAGAAATGAGTTCTAAAAATGTGTGTACCTAACTCTGTCATTTGCAGGGTTAAAACAAATGTTCCTCTCAACCCCACTGTGGATCTCATCAAAATCTGCCCCAAGTAAATTATTCTGTATCAAATGTCAGAGCGAACAAATGTTATAACTGTCTGAAATGCCAGTGACCTTTGCTGCTTCTGTCTGTTGTAATTGCTGTACCTTATGTCATAAAGAATTTCTAAACACAATGCGGCATGGAGAAAACAGGAGATTGCATTAAGAAAAGTGACAAATGAAGAAAGCAGAATTGGGTACTAGAAAAATCATTTTTGAACACACAGTATGAAAAGTGAACTGACAAAGGAGTTCCAAAAATCAGACCAAAATAGGGGAGTTGGAGAGCTCATCCTCCGTGCCTATCTCTCCAGCTCAGTTAGTAACTTCTAGGGTTGCCACTCAGGTCAGTAAACAACTGGCTTGAGCACAATGTTAAGTCTATAGAGGTAATAGGGATTTTTATTAAAGAAATGCCTGATTTGTGCTATGTGCTTCTCAGGTCACAACAGCTCACAGTTTAGTAAATGTAGTAGATTTGGTAATTGCAGTAACAATGTCATATGTTTTGGTGAATGCCTGACCCAATCTCTCCTCTGATTCCTGCAACCCGGGGCAGAGAGAACTGCCTTATTCTACTCATCTTCGTTTTGTGTTTATTGGGGACCTTGAAATTAATGACCTATTCCTTTTCTTCAGTTTACATAAATCAAATCACTCCTTACTAAATGCTAATATACGGTAATGAACCAGCAGGGCAGTATGCATTGGTAATATAGTGCTTCTTCCCCAAGGATGCGAAAACAATGATTTATCACATAAAGTGTTCAGTATTACTAAGACAGGTCAGCAGAATGCATGGATCAACGGAGCCTTCAGTCATAAAATGAAACTGACAGTGAATAAATGTACTGTAGGTGTTGATACAGGACAGACTAGTAACTCACATTAATGTGAGTTAAAGGTAGAGGACATTTTATATGCTGGAGATCCTCCAGTGACCACTAGGAAAGCTAAAAGCATGATGCCTCCAACTAAGGTAGATAGCGTATTCTATGCACTTGACAATAAAGGGTTCCATTGTCCTTTGGCATACAAAGTGTTAAAGTAGGTCTGGGAAAGCCAAACCTACTCCCACAGACAGGTTAACACGGCAAAGGAATACATAATGTTATTCTGGAAGAACAAAAATTCAGAACTTTCTTTATGTGCAGACTTGATTGGCCAATTCACATACTGTCACGATTCTAATTTTAATTTCAGTTCAATCCAGGATGCATAGTTACCAACTTTAAATTCCTTGTCCCTTGACATGAAGGGGGCGGAGTTACAGGATGCTGCATGTTGTCATGCAGAGTTGCGTGGCCCCTGCTGCATTAAGCTCCAGGTTACCCAGTACAGATGTCTGGAGATCATTTTACTCACATTGTGTATGTTTAAGCACTGTGCCGGGAGAAACCTGATAAAAAGCAGGACTGTCTCTGCAAATCCGGGACTGTTGGCAACTATGCATGATGTCAGAGAGAGGAAAGGGAGGGTCATAACAGTCAGTCTGTGAACCAAGAATGGTTACAACATGATCTTACCTTTATATTACTGTGCTGGTTACATGATAATTCTAGAATCAACTTCAGACAAAATTTCACCCCAGATGGGCTAAAAAATACAACGCTTGCTGGGACGCCTTCCTGAACATGAGAAATTATGGTTTTGTATTTTATTTGTATTCAAAAGCCTTGCACAACATATGCTCATTATACATCATTTCATTTTGTTATCTATGAATATTTTTTACTTGCTTATACTTTTTTATAGTATTTATGCATTGCAAAGAGAAAAAACCTTAAAGGATCTGTATCACCTAAACATTGTTTTTACTGTGCATGTAGAGAATAAAACGTGATTGGAAATGATCTATACATTGTGTTAGCAGAATTGGAAGAAAATGCCTAAATTAGGAACAAAAATCTGTTTTAAACTTGTCTCTGGTGTCGCCTGTGACTTGCTATGCAAATTACACATGTCCCATTGAAAATCAGTTAATTTGCCAATGTGTCTCCACAGACACATTTAGAAACACATTTTTCCCCTAATTTAGGCATTGGCTTGCAGTTTTACCAACACAATCATTTTCAATCATGTCTTATTCTCTACGCGTTTTATTCTCTATATGCACCGTTAAAACACTGTTTAGGTGACACAGTCCCTTGAAATGTATTCTAGAAAGTCTCCCACAAAACACACAATCAAACAAGTTCTCAACGGATGTGGCTGGAATGCCTCAAAACCGAGGATCACAGCCATTTGAGATTAGATGGCATGGCTGTGATCCAGAGTGCAAACCATGAGTGTTTCTTCATGACGTGCCAGGCACATCCATTATCCTGAACATGACAGTCTACCACATCATGTGTCGGGAACGGTTTGAAAAACAAAACAAAAAAAACAACCAACGACTTTTGCTTCTAAAAGAGGGTTTAAATACTGTGCCCCTCATCTGCTGAGGCAGAGCTGGACTGGCTGTAGGCACATACTAATACACACTAATACAGTCACGGACTGTGGGCGAAGTTTAATGGCATAATATCAAAAGTGATGTCATAACGGAAGACAGAACAGATATATTTAAATTTTCTTGAACTGACCTGCCCAATGTATACATTTTCTAAACTTTATATTCACAATGTAAATAATGTTTAAGGGACAGAATCCCTTTAATGTGCACAGTGAGGTGAATGTTTAAGTGTCAGAATTCTATTATTAAAAGACATAAACAAGAATTGTAAAAAGTAGTTTATTGGCATACCTATATTATTATCCATAGTGATTTGGACACTTTGAGTTGGCTCACAGATTACTAGAAAGGTAGTAACAGATAAATTGAATACAAGGGCCCCTGACTGGATTAAATGGGATCACTCTAAAATATAGTGAAATTAAACTTGTATTTACACACAGGTTTCATTAAAAAAATAGTGATGAGAAATGTTAAAACTCTGATTGGTGTCCCAATATATATACTTACTTATTTGTTAAAATGTACAGTCCCCAAGCATGGAACAGTCATTCCAAAACCAATCAATCTTTCCATTTAACAGAAGGCTGGCTTTCTATCAGCAGTTATTGACTCAGGTGTAATGCATGGAATAGGGGCTGCTATTAGCACAGACTTCCTTATCCCCACTCTGTAAATGAACCAGGCCAGGTGCCAAGTGTGTCCAGGAGACAAAGTGCTGATACAACCCTATGTTAGTTTAATTGATGGGGAGCAAACAAAAAAACAAATGACTTTTAAGGAATGTTGATTAAAAGGGTACATGGGGTGGGGAGGGTGGGAATAAGTTGCTATATGCAGGCCTTTGAGGAAAACTAGTTGACCATCAATTTTATTTCCCTATCCACATATATAAAACGTCTTAAACACTTTTGAGCTGATTGGAAGGGTCACACATGCTGGGTGCAGACAAACATGGCCGACTTCCTGCTACTATTCATCTGTGTTTATGAAAGTTTGTCTATTCAACACGTCAGTTATAAGTAGGGTTGCCACCTTTTCTTCAAAAAAATACCGGCCTTGGTATTGTCTCCATAGACTTAACATTGGCCCGATGCCAGATTTTTTACCGGTCTGCCGGTAAAATACCAGCCAGGTGGCAACCCTAGTTAGAAGAAATAGGCATTATTATTTTGATGGTCTTCTTCACTGTAATGACAAAAACTGTGGAATAGGTGCTAACAGATACCACACTCTAGGTTTGACTACTTAAGATAATACTTCAGATGTTCCCATGAATCTATGCGGTCTCAGCTCCTCTTAACGGAGTTACTGGGAAGTATATACAAGATTTGTCATCTGAAATGCTTAAAATGCTCAAAAGGATGAATTAACGCAGTAAATACACTTATTGTTATGATTTTGTTGTTGCTAAAATTGAATTAAAAATCATGACGTTTGTTGGCACTTGTAATCCATGCATTGTTAATCCAGATACCTTTGTGAAATAATCTGTCAGAGATGCTTGTATATCAGGATGCTGGGCTGTTTGATAAACAGTAATAGTCTCCAGTGGTATATCTGTAATTAGAAAATAAAAATGTAATATCAGAGTAATATATTGACGAAGTACATGAGTATTTAAATTGTCTGCCAGCTTCCATTTTCCTTATGGAAAGTTTCATAATACAATAAAAGTATTTCTTGCGCTAACAACAAGTTTCACATTTTTAATCTCGAAGTGAGAAAACCTCTAAAGATTGTTCCCATTCCAAATGCTTATTAGTGAGAGTATAAAACGCGATACATATCACAATTTGCACTAAGGAACTGGCACAGACTTGACGAGGATTTTAATTTTGCTTTACCCTCTCAGGGCTTGGTTTGTCGCACGATTCAATATTCACATATGTAGTCGTGGGGTAACTTTAAAATTAGTCTGATAACTGACTAAACAGAAAACTCCTTCTGCTGTGCTCAATATGTGCTTTATTATCTTTATTATGTTTACAGATCAAATATAAAGAAAATATAAATATAAGCACTTAATACCTAACAACATTCAAAGTAGACAAAGAGGTTAAAATGTAGCTATAGGGAGGGCACTGGCAGGACATTGTCAGTGACTTTATGGTCAAATAATATTTAATATGGCAGGAACAGCTCCAGCAAAGGAAAAAGTTGCTGATGTAAGTTAAACCTGTCATTACCCCTTTTTGAACCTTCACAATTCTTCAATTCTGAGCTCTGCGCTCCCCCCCCCCCATGAATTGTTTCCCCATCTTCTGTGTTTATTCCCCCCCCCCCCCCCTTTTCTAGTGTCTTGCTATGAATGTTAATACAGTAAATGACTTTATGATGGGGGTAATTGTCATGAACAAACAGAAAATAATCCTGTCATTTTGTCTGTAAGTGCTGTATGTCTCTTTTACATTGTTTGCTCTGGGAAAGAAATAGAAATGAACAACTTTGATTTTAGATTACAGTGAATGAAATTGCAGTCAGACCTCAGTGCTTTTGCTCCAATTTCACTGATGCTTGGCTTTCATAGCCCGTGAAGGAATATACCAGGAATGGGGACTCTTGGTTTTGTAGTTTGAAATGTATGACAGTAAGGGGGAGGCTGTCAAGTGAAGCGGGGAGGGCCTCAATGGGCCAAGGCTGCATCACTCTTCATTTCTCAATGCAAGGCAGTCATCTTCCTCAGATGAGGTTGTGGCTGGATCAATAGAATAAGCAAGATCGCACCATAGTCAGATATGCCCCATATTCTAACCTTCCTCGCAGACCTCATGCGCATACACATGTGTGAATGGAGTTTTATGGCAGACTGGGTAAACATGCACTGGACCCCATCACTGCATGTCTTTTTTTTTTTTTTCCGTCAATCTCTGTACCTTATCTGTCTTGCCTGTCTACTTACATCAATTTCTCATGAGAACACGTGGGCTGGTGAAATTGCACCACAGACCACTAAATTGTCAAGAGATTCCAGCCCTCTGCTGATAGCCGTGCCATATTGTTCAGTGTTATAATGCCCCATTCGCTGCTGGTCAGTAGACATGTTTACAAGGCCAGAGAGCTGTTAACAGTGACAGCAGCCAATAAATAATAAGATTGTATATTCTGCATCTAGTATTTTTACGTCTGTACCTCTTGACATATCAGTTTGTACTAAGATGTCAATTGACACTGAAAACGCGGTAATATATATTCCACATTGAAAGAAGAGGTTTATTTTCAAACATATTTAAACATGGCTTCTACTGTGAATGTAGAGGATGAAAAAATATCTATACATTGTTTTGCAAGCAAATGTATAAATTACGACAAAAAGATGGGTTTAAATGCGTCATGTGGTGTCTTCTTTGGGAGATCATCTGTGACTTGATATGCAAATTAATAGTACTCAAGGTGATGTCATAAGCATGAGACACAGCAGGCACATTTAAAACATATATTTATCTTATTGTATGCATTTTCAGCCTTTTTATTCTCTACATTAGCAGTACAAACAATGTTAAGGCTGACACCGTCCTGTTAACAGTAGCTTAAAATATGGTGTATAATAGTTTTTTGGGGCAATCAATGAGAATATAGATACAAGATATCTAGTGCCAGAAAATTAGACTGATAACTGCACTTACTAAAAACAGATAAAAATAAATTGGCTCAGATGATACATAATCAGAATGTTATTATCATCTTGTGGCAAATCACATCCAATCTGTGAGACTAATTTCTCCTTTGTATCCGCTGATTCCCATTCTTTATATTGCCAGTGTCAATGATGTTATTTGAAAATATACGTACTTTTTTCCTTGAGTTTTCTCGGCAAAACCTCCCTCTTTAAAGACCCACAAGGAAACAGAATAGGTGCAGAACGTACAATACCCCCTGGAAACAAATACATAAACACAGTCATTCCTTTCTGTTCTATTGTGTATATGGTTTGGCAGATTTACCGGTGTAAAATATTAATGTTTCTGGAGGAACACAGCACCAGGAACAGGAATGAGAAGAGTCTGATTTTCAAAAACCATTCAAAATTCAAGTACTTTATAAATAAGCAATTCTGCCATCTTAAATAAAGTAAAGTTGGGATAAGTGAATCATTGTACAGGCTGAAGAGCAGGAATATCAGGCTGTTAATATTCAATATTTTACAAATATGAATCTGCCAAACATTTGCCATAACTTTCTGTAACAAAATTTTAATGTTATGTTCCCACTAGGATAGGAGCAGTACATCTTATTTCACACAGACCTGCCATGTGGCACAAATGAAAAAACACTTCTTGTTGAATCAGGCCAGAGGAATTCTAGAAAGACACTACACACAAACACTGTCAGCCTGCATTTGGCTAATCAAAATGTTCCTTAGTCAATGAGGAGTCAGAGAAAACGGCAGTACTGACACCCGACATAGGGTATAACCCATATACAAACAAAACATTAAAAGAACAGCGTTACACTATGTATGTGATTATATATATATAACATACACACACACTTTTCTCTTTAGCTTTGTGGCCATATACAGATTGAATCTATGGCATATATATATATATATATAGTATAACATGAGTTTTCTCGGACTCCTGATTGGCTAAGAAGTATTTATATTGATATCTCTGGTGCTTTAAAACAATCTGATCAGGAGAACCAATTAAACACCTTGAAACAGAGGGATGAAAGGCATTGTGGACCTTAGATCTGGAAGTGGTTACCAGCATTCTATTTGTGCTATACATAGGGTTGCCGCCATTTCTTCAGAAAAATACCGGCCTTGCTACTGTCGCCATAGACTTAATATTGGCCTGTACCAATTTTTTTACCAGCCTGCAGGTAAAATACTGGGTGGGTGGCAACCCTAGCTATACAGCGTCCATCCCGGGGAGTACCCGCAAGACTACGTATTTATAAAAGCGCAAGTTGTGAGACGCCTATTAATTTAGATCTCACAATTAATACAAGTAAGCTTGTCCGGTATTAATATAACTATCATACGTTTTTACACTATATTGCTGTTCATCTATATGGAGGATTTTTGTTTCGCCTGATTAGATGGGGCAGAGTTAGTTCCTGACTGTCAAGGTTCCTCTTGCCTGTGGAAGGTGTCCTATGTATTTCGAGTGTTATTTTTCACACAGAGCAGTGGTTTGCTCCTTAATAAGTGTGCATTTGGCTTGTGGCAGCTAACTTCCACAACCATACAGCACTATTCCGCAGTCTTCAATCGGAACAGAGAGAACTCTTGAAGTGTCACCTTCAAACATTGGAGGTTCTTTTCACTTAATTTCACATTTAGAAATGTAAGTATTATTTTTATTGCACTATACTGGTATACACAATATACATTGCATTACATGAACATTTATTTATATAGCGCCAACAATTTACATAGCGCTAGGTACAGAGCATAGAAGGGGACTACATACTAAGTTAGACAAACTAGAACAGACTGATACATGAGGTAGAGAGCCCTGCTCGCAAGCTTACAATCCTTCTTTACGCAGTTTATAACATGGATACAGGTGATGGTGTGAGTGTCATAAACAGGGCTTGATCTTTACACACCAAAATCTTTCATTTAAAGTGACATTACAGGGAAACTGAAAAAAATAAATAAAAATGCAATAATGTTATTTGAAATACAAAATAGACTCGGGTGGTTTTAGGTTTTTAGTGGGCCCTAGGTGGGAAAACACATGGGGGTCCCTCTTAGCAGCCATTTACCCTTCTCTATAACTGCCTTCCCTCAAGACTCTACTGTGGCCCACTGAGCAAGAGAGGGCCCTAAGCAGCTCCTTAATTTGCTTATGTTGTTGTGTTAGTGTGTTGACGTGGCTCATTTGCTTTGGTCTTGTGTTGATCTCTTGTTCTGACCTGACCTCAGATTGCTTGGCTTGCCTGTGAACCCAATGAGACAAACATCTTAACCATACATCTCTTTACTATGCTAAAACTTCAACACAAACACATATTTGTCAGTCTATGGCACAATCGATGGTACAGCCACATAAATGCAATGATTCAACCACCAGGAGACTCTTCGGCCATCCACAGATCTCACACAAACAAGGGGAAAAAAAAAACATTGGGCAGGCGCAGAGGCAGCATGAAGACGTGCTAAGGATTAGCTGTGCTTGGCATAATGTTCTTGATTTTAAGCCAGTTTCCCCTGACCTAATTAAGACAAAAGGTTAACGTATGAAAGCTTGTCAATAAGGTACAGCTGGTCCATTAAAATGGTGTCACCCGTACAGCAGAAGCTCTGCGACAGATTCTTCTGTGTTTACCAGACATATAAGTGAGCCGAATATCAATCCAGTGAATAAGAATTTAGCTTGGATGCTTGGGTACCACTTAATAACATTCCACGCTCTGAAACCAGGAAAGAGAAACAACCTGCACCGCTAGAAACTGTTTTTTTATAATGATCCTGTTCCATTGTTTGCAGAATGAATTTATTTCAGGGACTGGACAGGAAAGCAAATCCATATTAAATGGTCCTGACAGCTGAACACACAGCCTGTGTAAACCATAGTCAGAAAGCTGCACTGTAACAATGTGTACTTCAACAACAGCAGCTTCAAAAGCTAAAATCAAGAGCGATTTGGAATGGCAGCAGTGGTCACAAAAGCTTTCAGTCTCGCGGCAACAAACCTGCTACAATGAAAATAGCTGTTTAGTTGGAGTCCAGTTAATCTTCCCCTAAAGGGTCTATTCATAAGGAGGGAATTGAGATGGGAATTTCAAACTTTAGTCCAAAGTAGCTGAGTTGGATAAATTCTCCCATTCAGCTGCATTGGGGAATTTTTCTCAGCTACCTTGGCCTAAAGTTTGACATTCCCAATTCTCTCTATTTTGAGTAGACCCTTCAATGTTGTCATTTGTACTGTGTTTCTTATAGGAACGTTCGGTATGATGGCGATAAAATACCAAAAAACAACCATACGAAGGCTTGAGTTTCTTAACGGAAAAAGAAGAAACGTACTCCGTTGCGACATCAGAGATGTAAGGACAGCAGTAATGGCTAACCACGTCTTCTGTTTGGTGCTTCTGCCGAAAAGGCTATTGTAATATGTAGAGACAGGGGTGTTGGATGCGGGTGCCAAATAAATCTAAGATATCTTCATAAATATAAGTGGTTTATTACTTACAGTGGCAGAATACAGTGCATGATCACCACCCTAATGATATGAGGAAAGCCTTGCGCGTTTCGCGCCTGGCACTTCGGCTATGAAACGTTTAAGGCGTTCCTCACTTCATTCGGGTGGTGGCCATGTACCGTTTTCTGTCACTGTAAGTAATAAACCACTTATATTTATGAAGATATCTTGCTGATCTTGGATTTATTTAGCACCCGCATTTCCAACACCTGTCTCTACATATTACTTGAGTTTCTTAACCCATTGGACACCATGAGAGTGAATGCCAGGTACTGGGCTCAAACTTCCGTAGGACAGCATAGAAAGTCCTGTGCGCTGCAGCTCATCGCGGCCCCTCCACGATGAGCGGTTGGTGGATCCTGCTGCAGTGGGATCCCCTCTGTCAGATGAGGCATTCACTTCAATGGCCTCAGTCCGACAGAGTAAATGTAACCAGCGGTCAAATGGAATGCTGACTACACTTACCAGAATCCCACGCGTTTGAACTTCAATCGCATCTGCAATGTCATGAAGTCTCGCGAGATTTCGTCAGGAATCCCCAGGGTAGGTAAAGATCTGAATCGGCTCCTGATCGCTCTGTGATAAGGCCCAGCAACTCATAATCGCCATTTGTGATTGTCCTCAGGGAAAATGGAGGTATGTAGCGAAATAACAAATGATGGGGCTCATGAGTGCTAATAAATGCCAGTTGATAGTGAGGAACTAGGATAGTCCATGATATCAAACAACTCATAGATATAACTATGGCATTTGTATTAACCACGTTAGATTTCCCCCTTCCCTAAAACTGAAAGGGTTAAGATATGAAAGCCTAAATGGCTTAAGTCAAGCTTAACACACAGCTTAGATCTTGTCCCAGAATGCACAATTAGCAGTGTCATTTTAATTGTAATGGGAGATAGCCGAGACCTGCCAAGTTCTGGTATTAAGAATTCAGGATGCCATTTATTCCCTTTATTTTTAAGCATTGTAAGATATGCAATTTGTATAATTGTTTATCGATTTGGTCCTTTTGTATAGTAAAACTTAAAAGTCAATGAGTAGCAATTCCCTCAAAAGCAACTGGCAGCGGAAAGACTATTATTCCTGATCCAGCCAGCGATCTAGACCGATTCCAGTATCTGTGTCATCTCCTTCCCTTATTTTGTATGGTGTTATGTGTAAAGAACAGGTTATATACAGGAGGGTTCTTTTCATGATTGAGTTTCACACACTAAGGCTTCTATCTGGATCATAAAACATATTTGGATTTATGTAGAAAAACGCGCCTCACTGCAAAGTGTCAGGAGTTGTATAAAGAGGCGCAATGGTCGTTTGTTATGTATAACAGCAATTTAGCTTTTTATAATGAAGTTTTTATACATGAAGTCATTAATGATACAGACAGTGTTTGGCAGAGGTTTGCCGACACACACTTTCAGCTCCTGATTATTTATTCACAAGCTGTGCTGGCCTAATTAGTACCGGCACAGCCTAAATCTAAGCATTCGGCGTAGATAGACCAGACTCGGGAAATTTGTCAGGAGTCTGCTCTATACATTGGCGCATGCTCCGACTGTGCTAGTATTTGCCGCAATCTGCATGTGCGCTGTGCTTATAAATGACCTCCATTGTTTGCCACAATGTCATGTTGAGTTGAATTAAAGAAAGTACGAACGTAACTTGATGTATTTACATCTTTTTCATATGGATTGTCATATGGAGAAAAATGTTTTGTAGCCTTTGGTTCCAGTGCTTTTATGACTTACAGACTATAGGTATGGATGAGGATTACATGACTCTAGTCGAAATACGAAATGCATACACCGAAATACGAAATGCATACACCGAAATACGAAAGGCATACACTGAAAATGACATGATCGCGACCATAGAGTGACTTTTTCGGAGATAGAAAGAAACCATAGAGTCTCTTATGAGATAGAAGAATCGGGACTACAAACGTCGCGACGGAAGTGACGCAACGCAAAAACGGCTTCATGTCTATTATTTTTTAGGTATTTAAAGATCGGCTTCACACCCTCTAAGTACTGCCAGGTTCTGAGGAAGCCCAAGAGACGGGTGAAACGTGTAAACCAGGCACTACTTACCGGGGTTTGAGACCTTTGTGGATTACCTGCTAGCCAGGATCTTTTTGGACTTCATTAAGCAACTTATGTGTAAGATATTTTATTAAATACTGTTATTTGTTGATACTGATATCTTCTCATTACTTGGAGGTTACAAGAAAACAAAGACCAAGGAAGAAGATTTATGATCTGCACATTGTTTATTTCATGTACATGAGCTGGAATGTGAGTGCCACATTCATATAATGTGTACCACCTTCTGTATATTGCTTTTAAAGTACAGTAACGGGCTGCATGCACAGTTTGGATTTATTTGGGTGCAAATTTGAAACAAGCGCCACTAAACGTCACCACGCTACCAATGGATAAGGATCACATGACTCTAGTGTCTAACTCAACCAACACAATTATTACACTTGGACCCTGCCGATGTGCGTGTGTACATGCCTACACACTTACCAGTCCTCACCATTTACACACTTACCAGTCCTCACCATTGACTTTGAAGGAATGGATGATTGGCTGGGTTCATTCACTAAACCAGTTATGCCAGGAGAAAGCTGCATGGAACGTAATGGATTTTTATGGTGATGCAAACTATCATTTGCCTCTCTGATCACATAAAAAATGGTTTAGTACCACTTGATATCTTACAGACATGTTATGGAATTTATTAAAGGACCACTACAAGTATCACCTGCATTGAATAAAATCATTATTGTATATTAATGCATAAATAATTAATAATAAATTAATCAATTTGTGTTTTCTTTTTAGTTTCTTCAATACCATATTATGCAGTTTCTCTCTCTGTAAAAGCCTCCTCCTTTTGTCTTTTCTTCGATTGTACCAAAAGGGGCATCCCCAGAATCTCAGGGGAGCCAATCAGAGAGCTGCCATAGATATGTATGTGGAATACTCCCCATGCTTGTCTATGGCAATGAATGGAGACCCACCACGCTTAATACAGTGTGCATCACGCATACAAGTGCTATCAATAGGGGAATTGCTGGGCTAGAGCAGTTCTGTGAGTTTATAGGAACCATCAGAACTGCAGAAAGATGGATTCTGCCCTTTATGTTTTATGCTACAATATGTAAAAATGATGTTCTATACAGTATGCTTTACCAATGCAGAAATGTCTGTCCGGAGGTAGTGTTAACCTACCAGGTGAGATTCAGTGAAGTAAAATATCACTAATCAATGTTTTTTAACTCCCATTTTCTATTGCAGTCTATAGTATTCAATGACGAGAGATAAATTAACTCAAGTCATTGGATAGACCCCAACATGTTGGTATATTTTGTAATATTCATTTCTTTAAGCACTGTTGTGCTGCTCAGCCAACAAAATAACCAGTTTCATACAATACGGGACTATCTGAATTTCGACCGATTGTCTGTCCTCCCGTATAAGTGTTTGTAACATAGCATTATGGTTCAGCCAAAACTTACTAGAAAAAATGTGGTCAGCCAACTTTTCTGCAGTTCCAGACTCCTCACCTTCAGAATGAAGTCCAATTTCAGCAACTAGAAAAACCATTAAATGAGCGGTTAACATACTTAAACAAATTGAATTTTTTGACAAGCAGAATAAACGGAATCATTATTATTGAACCCTGCCATGTTTGTGCGCTCTCAAAGCATCACAAATAGGCCCGCAGTATACACAGTAGAAGACGGGCCTCACAAATGCAAGTGAAATCAATTCAGGGGATTATTTCTACTTTAACGCAAAAGTGGGCTTGTGAAATGTACCTCCACACTGAGCTCTGAACCCCTACAATGGAGGCTCAAATCTCAATAACTGAGAAAATAAGAACCAGTATTTCAATGTACAGGAATGTATTGCTCATGTATTCAAGCTAAAACTTGGAAAATACTATATGTTATATATAGATATTTAGTAGAATATAGGAGCCGCCAGACAGACCAAGAGCCAGGCGCATGGCCCGTCTATTAGTGTTCCACGTAAAAAGCTAGGAGCCACCAATAATAGTTTCCTTACTCCTGGGAATGGTCAAGCCTTATATCAAGCAGCATCTTATTCTGCAGGGCCATACAATGGGCAAAAAAATATTCCAGTGTTTGGGGATTTATTCACTAAAGGCGGAATTCACAAAGGGAATTTCAGAGTTAGGACCAAAGTAGCCGAGTTTGACGTATAGCTAAATTATACAATTTTTCCAACTCGACTACTTTTTCCTTAAGGTTTTGGTAGTGTTCCTAAATCCCTGGTAGTGTTAAATGTTAAAATGTCCAAGAAAAGTTTAAGAGGGCTTGTCAAACAAGCGTACGGACTAAAACTTCCACTTGGCTTACAAAATAAAACTTTTTATATTCTCGATAAAGGTATCAGCGGCCCTACATTCTAACAGTCTCTATTTAACATATGACACTTCCGAAGGTCATATTGTATTAGTGCCACAAGGCTGTGCGATGCAGTACTGCTTCCCTGTGCACTGAATGTGTTAAAACCCACACTGCGGCCTTCTCAATTTGCATTTACACCAAGAGGCGTTATGTTAATCACGTCCCCAATTCAGAGTGTTTGTAAAGACACCACAGCTAAGTAAAGTGACAAGCAGATTCAAGGGTTCAAACTCTGACGGCAAATAAATATTAACATCTCTCAAGTGGGAAGGAGAAGGGAAAAAAATAATCTTGTCACCTCACACGTATAGTGTGATCTCGCAAAAAAGCTCTGCTTAATTTATCAGTCACACAGGAGATTGGCGTCTGCCTCTGTTTAAATATTTAGACTGCTCTAATTACCAGCCAATTAAAGCAAGCTCAAGTGAAAAAAATACCATGCAAGGCTGTGAGAGCCTCTGTCTCTTGATGAAGGCAATTTAGATGTCATTCAGTGATTTTAACCCAGGTGTTGACATAAGCCCTTTAAATATTAATAGAGATAATATACAATGCCAAATCGATCACTTGAATCAGGAAAGGGTTTAGATTTTGAAGTAGGCCTGTCACCGAAAAGAGAAGATATCCTTTGTCTCGAGAATAAAGACTGTCTGTACGGAACATTTTCAGAATTAAAATATCTTAAAAACTGCTGAACAATATAATCATACTTGTACTTTCATTACCTATTCAGGGATAGGCGCCTCAGAACAATGTGCATGGTGGGCATTTACTGTAATTTGTGATGGACAATTTAATGATGTTCTATGGACTCTCATAGCAGGCGCGGATGCTAGGTGTGCGCCTGTCAGTCAGGGAGCATGATACGCCCCTGCCAGGGACACTGTTATCTAGTACGGTCTACCGGTCTTTAATGCTTAGAACCTAATTTTGTCCAGCCTGAAATTGACTTGACCATGATTATTGGCTTTGAGAAGATTCAAGACAGGTATATTTAAATATATGCATGACCTTTGCACTCCTCACTGGGACTAAAACTCTCCTCCAACCTCATCACCACCTCTCACTCACGGCTGCAAGATTTTTCCCGAGCTGCTCCCTCTCTCTGGAACTCCCTTCCGCAGAGCATCCAGCTCTTTCCCTCCTTTTCAAATGTTAAAAAGTCCCTCAAAACTCATCTCTTAAAAGAAGCTTACTACCGAACCCACTAGAACACCTGTCACTTCAACTCTAGCAGTTCCCACCTAGCTGGAACACACACTACTCACCTTTGGCCTATCTCACCTAGTGCCACCCATCCACACTACTGTTATTACAACTTCAATCCCTCTGGCCTCTTCAACCCCTTATGTGTCTTACTGACCCCAGTCCCTCTAGATTGTAAGCTTGCGAGCAGGGTTCTCTACCTCATGTACCAGTCTGTTTCTAGTTTGTCTAACTTAGTATGTAGTTCCCGTCTATGCTCTGTACCGAGCGTTACATAAATAGTTGGCGCTATATAAATAAATGGTAATGTAATGTAATATGTCTTTCAAAATATCTTCAAAAGCCCAACATGTACTGCTGGCTTGATTCAAAGGTTTTCTTCTAGGCCTTGTTAATACCCACTTGTAACTCAGGACATCCATCTGAGGTTGCAAAGTCTACCCGGGCAGAGCTTTTAATCCTGAACACCTTTCTGTTGTATATTCCCCGTAATGCTGAAACTGACGACTTTACAGTGGACACTAGACTACTGCAGAAAAAACCTGCAATGTCACCTTGCATCAGGTAGAAATGCTAAACCAGACATGCTATTGCAACTACACACAAACGATTCCAGCACTCCAGATATCCGTGAAAATGTGCCATGAATTTATTGCAAAAGAAAATACCAACTGTAACAATAAGCAAAGAAAGCACACGTTTTCCCCATGGATTGTTGCAATTGCCTGATGCATTTCCCAAAGCGAAATGTGTTAACTGTGTTTTCCCCACCAATTGGTGCACTTGCTATTTTCAATAAATTCAAGGGTCTGTTTCACGGATATCTGCAGTGTCAGACTGTTTTTGTGCTGTTGCATTCATATACATCAGGTTTTCGGTCGTACCTTGGCGCTCTCAACCAGCTGTTTCTTGCACAGGTATTAGCACAAGGGAGTTGGAGCCCAGCGACCATCCGGATTTGCTATTGCTACAGTAACCACCTCATTGTAACCTGGCTTCATGACTCTGCGTCACTCCATAAAACTCACTGCACAAGTTCTCAGTCTCCAATGGTGTACTGTTAGTTTGGTGCAGCTCTGCACTGGCTCTGGGCCCAGGAAACACTCTGGGAATTGGGCTGCTGGTATAGGAGTGATATATCACAGCAGGCTTTATAATATAATATAATATTACTAGAGTAGAAATTTGGGGCCTCTTTAAAAATGAAGAGTTAGTAGCAGTTTGATGGTGTAATTCAAACAGCCATATGCTACAAGCATCCGGTGTTTATTCAGGTCAAGGACAAAATAGGTTATGGAAAAAAAAGGCAGAACAGAAAATGCAGCAATGAATACAAAAACCACCACAAAGAAAAAAAAAATCAATAGAAACATTACATCTGGACTGTCAAATGTTATTCAGAACCAGAAAATACAGCAGTATTATTTCCCACGGTGCTGGTAGCTTTGTTTCTTCCTTCCTATGTGTTCATAGTATAAAAATAAAATTGATATGAGAGATTGTTATCCCCTATGAGTGTTTGAAATATGCAGTGCACAAATTACATCTGTCGCTGTGTGATTTATTGCCAGTCTAACAAAATCCCAGACAGAGTGCCTAAATATTGTATTTCAGAACTTGTCCACTTAATAATTGATGGAACGAATGCATCAATCAATAATTAAAACACACACAACAGTACTGCATAACTGAAGCGATGCATTTCAGCGAGAGATATTTCAATAAATGCTCTCTAGATGATAGAACTGCAATTAGGCCTTTGTCATGCAGACACTGGCAGCTCTGTGCTACTGCAGTTTGCATTGAACTGAACAGTGGAATATCAGTGTGCACAGTGGTAAATAAATAGGGACAACCCAAGTACACTGGTGCGGAAACTATAGAAAATGAGTAGTATTCCAGCACCGTCAATTATAAAGGACCCAGTATATGTTATGATCTAAGACTGGCAGTTGTGGATATTTGGAAGTTCAGTGCACAGGTTATACTCATTGGTGCAAGAGGGATGCTAGGAAGGGAAGGAGAGCAAGAATGAACAGGGTGACTGATAACGATGGGGAGAGAATGCCTGAAATGAGGGGGCACTCATTTGAGCTTCATCTTGGCTTCCTGAAGACCACTGGGCACTCAAGTTCAAAAACCTTTACAGGTACGTTCAAGGTCAATATGAAGATTGTTTTGGAGATCTCTTTATAAATCGTACCTTCCAGACAACACATGGGCACCCCTAAGTTAGGTGTCACTTGTGCTACTAATATAGAAGGACAAGTGACAGGTTAGTTGTTCCTAGTGTTAACATAAACTGGCGTGTACTTCGGATAGTACATGTCAGTTTATCCTCTGACCGGCAGCTGACATGTTTCCATAGGAAGCATGGCACCTTAACTAGGTTCCCCCTGCTGATCCCACTGCAAAAACAAAGGGCTCTCTCTGTGCTAGCAGCGGGAGACTCTCGCAAGCCCCTGCGTTGATTGGCTGTGCGCGTGCCGACACTGTCTGCACGCGAAAACCAGGAACTGCTGTGTCTCAGCTGTGAGACACAGCAGAGAGTAAACCTGTGTGTATCTATTAAGATAATGTCGGGTTAACTCCACAGACTACCAGGACATGTTTTTTAACCCTTGCTTGCTTCCTTCAAGGAAGCAAGGGTTAAAAAAAAAACAATTTAGTGGTTGGAAGAAATTGGTATCTGAAGTAGTTTTGACTGATTCAAATCAACATCTTCATAAACGTTTTTCTAGATATGCAATGCATACAGGGTTATCCCAAGTAAAAGTAGAGAAGGTAAATTTTAATACAGAGTGAGTCAGCCAGCCTTGCAATTAAGAAGGAATTGTTTTCCCTTTGAGATGACGTTACTGTGTTAGTGGGTTTTTTTTCTCTTTCTTCTGGATCAACTAATATGAGTGTGTGGAATGGTTGGACTTGACTGACTAGATGTCTTTATTTTTACAACTTAACTATGTGAGCGAGCAAAGATGGAGAGAACTCTGGTGCATCAGTCTAGTTATGTAGCTATCATCGCTGCACCCATTAATTGGGCATGTCTGTGGCTCGTGCCGCAGTCGCCTCACACTGGTTACTGCTCTGCCAATACCGATCATATTGATACATGTGCTTACCCAGTGCAGCTGTCGCCTTCCCCGGCACATATACAGGTTTAGAATTCCATTTGTCCTTTAGAGTATGTTCCCAAACTTGAAAGAGAAATGGGTAAGAAACGAGAAACCGACATGTAAATATGGCTAATTCAATAAAGAACTATTATCAGACAACTTTAATATACTATTTGTGTATATATATATATATATAATATACACACACATACATATATACATAGAGTATAATATAACGTAATATAAACATATGCATGGCCAATATAAAGAACTCATAACAGAAATGTACAAAGAACTAGAGGTCATCCCGAGAAGAGTGAAGATTTCATAGACAACAAAGCAAGGGATTTTTTATGATAAGGAGAGTAATTTATCAAGTACAATCTATGCCTTAAAAAAAAAGTGTGTGAATAATTTTTTTTTTTTTTTTTTTTTTTAGAATGTTATGAACTAATTTTCCCCATATGTGGCAAATCAATTAATTAGGGTTTTTTGTCTATCTAGTTGTGCAACATTCCTCCGATCAACAGAAAATTTACTGATGTCCATAAACTGGTAGCAAATTCAGGTTCAACCTTTGGGTTATGTAATAAAGGGATGTCGTCAGGGGAAGACTGGCAAGGGGGTCAAAGGGGCAACTGCCCTTTACCCTAGCTCCATAGGCTGGGGTTGCACCACTTATCACTTCTAAATGCTCTAGTGTCCAGGCATCAGACTGTGACCCTTCCCTGCCCTCCCCTGGATACCCAGACATTGTGAATGATCAAGAATACATTGTACTAGTACAACTGCAAGCAAATGCAGACATTCAGAGAAAAGTAGTATTTAAACATTTCTTTGGTGTCGCCTGTTTAGGACATCCCCTTGTGGCCTGGTATGCAAACTACACATTTTGAAAATAGTTAATTTGCATATCAAGCCACTGTTGATGCCCTAGACAGGAGAGACCACAGACACATTTAAAACATATTGTTCTCTTAACCCCTTCCCAGATGACGCAAGCACCAAAATGCCAAATTTCGTTCCTGGCCCCCGATCACAAGGGCATCGGCTACATTTTACCACCCAAAGTGTCCTCATCTGACAGGTGGGATCTCGCTGCAAGTCCCTGCAGCCTGATCCGAGCACAGCTCATCACGGGGAGCCGCGATGAGCTGTTTAACGCTGGACATTCTATTCAGTCCTAGCGTCTTTTGGGACCAGTAGAATTAAGATGCCATAGAATGTCCTAGAGTTACGAAGGAGTTAACTGACACTAACACAATGTGAAGATCATTTTTCCTTCTCTACATTCACAATAAAAATATCTGGGTGACTGAGTCTCCTTTTAATGTTAATTTCCCTTTTTTTTCCCTCCTTGTTTTTGTTTTGTAAGGCACTGAAATTACTCATGGTTTTATTAGTATATTTGTATGATGCATGGAGGACTTAGAATCACAGCATTTGTTCATTAATTTAGGCTAATGTTTTTATCTATGTTTTCATACTGTTCATTGCAATACTTTATTATGTTCCATGGATCATTAAGTATACTAATAAGGTTATGTTTCAGCTACTGTTCAATACAGAAAACAATGATGTAATTTACTGTAATCACTGCAGATCAATGCTAATGGGGCTTCTTCTCTCCTCCAAAATCAGTGTCTCATATATGAATACCTGTGTTCATGGTATGTTGGGATGTAAGAATAGTCGCCAACAGTTATATTTATAGAACTTATTATATAAAGTTAATATTTTTATGAGAGAGAGAGAGAGAAAGAAAAGAGACTATAAAAAGAAAAATGTTCATTATTAAAAGAGTGCACATTTAGTCAAATAAAAATTAGTAAACATTTACATAAAAAAAAAAAATGAAATTCAAAACCAGCGTGATTGTAATGGTGGCAGTTATTCAGGCTAAACACTTTCACAGATAGCTTGAGTCTACTGACATCATCACGCACCTAGGGCACCTGAGGAATCCTGCATCTGAGAAACGTGTCAGTGGGCGGGGCAAATTTTAGCGTGATCTGCTGGAATAAAGAAATGCAGGCAACGAAAGACCCACATTTTGTCTACGAATTGCATATAAAAGGGGAATACCGAGGCCTATGTTTTAAGTCTTGTTATTCTCTCTTCCTTTTGTCAAAAAGAAGCAAGTATTTGTGAAGCAGGTGATGAAATTATTTACGGATTAAATGAGCAGTGAACCCCGTCTGCTTAAATATTTTTTTTGTGAGAGACATACAAATCTAACCTTGCGTTGCTTGTTTATTTAAATCCACTTGTCTTTCATTTGACTATCCAAGGTGGCATGTTGCTCTTTTATGGAGTAAATGCTGTCCTCATTGGTAGAGAAAAAAAAAGTTAACTAGAATTGCCAGAAGCTCATTTTGTGCGGAGCTCTAATAACCCAGTACAACATATTAGTAATGATTAAAGATTTCATGGACTGTGATTTTTCAGCTTAAAATCAAAGGCCTAATTAAAAACCTAAATGAGACTGCTATATTAATTTTCTGAGGAGGTTAATTTACAATAATTTCTTGAGTGGGACACTGTAATTGAAAACAAAATGCCGTTATCTTTATTTAATGAGTATATGACATCACAGGCTTATTGAAAATGTCACTGCATGTACGCATCACAAAGCAGCTCTGGACAATTTTCAAGTATGTTCCTCTTCATATGCTAAATTTACTTAGTGCGGTAAATGTATGGAAACGTTTAATGCCTTTACCATCAGAGGGAGCCATGGAAAGTCAATTATTAAGTGTGACTAACATGAAATAGAATTTTAAAAGAACTAAATGCCGTTCTGAATGTGTCACCTTGTATAAAAGACCATACTGAACAAAAACAACTTACCAATAATTGTATGAAAAATATAAAAAAAATCTGAGATTTTTAAACTTTCTCTACCTTACATCAAAGGGGAACACACATTAGTCAGTGGCCAAAATTCATACCCATTAAGAAAACTCTATAGGGTCTACACAATATACTCCGAACTTCATGGCCAATAGTAATCAGAAGCCGAATTTCAAGGCTACAAAATATGCCCTGATGTGACCCCAAATAAAGATGCAATTCGGACATCATGGCCGAAGACATGCAGATTGATTTAGAAACTGAAAGCAGACCTAAATACCCTAAACTAAAAATAGTCTCTATCATCCCCATAGAATTCTATGGGATGATAGAGGCTCATTTTGGGACGAATTCGACTATTATGGAAATGGCCGAAATTAAAAAAATGCCACCACTGGGAAAAAAAAAAAAAATGCCGTTGTGATTTTTAGTGCCTATTTTGTGTGGCCTCAGTATGACAGGGGAAATGTAGCTCAAAGCGAGCACCAGCTACATTTCACTAAATTGCGTTGTGCCTGAACTTCGGGAGGTCTCGCGATCTTTTGGCAGGGACCCACAGGCTCTATTAAGACCCTGATCGGTTCTCTGCCATAGTGTTCCTGGCGATCACCTTGTGATTGGTGGCCAGGAACAAATCGTGACATTTTGGTGCTTGCGTCATCTGGGACGCAAGCACCATGCGTCACAAAGGGGTTAATTTAGCAAACAAACAAAAATGATCAGTCCCTATGTTCTACCCTACATTTATTATGTGTAAAAAGGAAGCAATAATAGTTTCAATCCTTGCAAAGCAGTCTCAGGGTACTCAACACCCACTTTTGAAACCTCTGCCTCCTCCCAAGTGATTTCAATGGTTTCTTGGTGTGGTACACTTTGTACATTACAGCATTCTTTTGCACTTATAGACAAAACAAATGGCACAGTTGAACCTAGGAGTAATTAAATATAGATTGCTTTTTTTTTTAACTTAGAATTAAATCATTAGAGTGAAGACATTTTAAAAGGAACTTTAAGATACATTTCTTCATTAATGTGCCTTAATAAACTGCAATACCGGACAATTCACAATCCCCATATGAACCATTTGTAATTATATCTTTGTACTAACCTTCTTTACTACTAGGACTTTCCAAACAAAATCGGACGGCCTCCACTGCTCTTGGGCTGGTAAATATGAGACTCTCATAATTTTCTGGATGGGAAAGCTTTCAAACAAGGAAACATTTACTAATGATCTGTGGCCAATTCAGTTTTTTTTTTTTTTTTATAGAAAACAAAACATTTGAACATACCATGCTGATAATGTGATTCAGTGTGAGCATTTTAAAAAGGATATCCATTCGAAAAAGTACATTCATGGGCAACATACTTATAATTTAGTCTGTTTTATTTAAACCAAACAGAAATTGCATACTGGGTATAAAGTATTCTTCTGACGCAATGAACAAAACATTAATATAATAAATTGGGCCTATTTTCCACACACCAAGAACATGTACAGGCAAGAACAATGTATACTTAGCTACTTTAATAATATATGTGTTTGTGTGTGTGATCAGATTCCCATTTTATAGGGAAGATATGTGAAAAATTTATTTTGCAAGGTCACATTAAACTTCCATACTAGTGCATTTTTTTTTATATATACCGTATATATTTCATTTAAAGGCTCCATCTTGTCTAATTATAAGAGTGTGTTAGCTCATGTACAATGCTCTTATGTATAGTATTGTTCATATACCCAATCTAGTTTACTTACTGCAGCTCTTCTGTACTAAAGGGACTCTGTCACCTAAACATTACTTGCACTGCAAATGTTGTGAAACAAAAAGATCTATACATTTTGCAGATGCATAGATTTAGAGAAAAAACATTTATCTTTTAAATAAAGGGATCTGTTGGGATTTTTTCCCATTCGTATGAATGAATTTTGTATTTGATAAAAATGATTAATAAAAAAAAAAAAAAAGAATAAATAAAGGGATTACAGGGAAACAGCAGACAACTCAGACAAAATTAAAACACATTTTTAGTTCTCTTAATCTACACAATTGCTTGTAATTCTGTGAACACTACAAATGACAGCTTTGTAGAAACAACAGTAAGATCAAGAATGTGATGTGGAGTATAATTAGGATACAGGATATGGTGCGGCCAGAAATGTACAAGAGACACCAATAGACCATATTTTTGCTCCATAGCTGTGAACATCCTATGGCTGCAGTAACTCCCTCGCCAAGAGGGAAAAGGGAGCAGTCTGCCCTCAAATTATTTAGAAGACTGCTCCACCAAGCCTTTGGCACATGATCTCCTGTCTTGTTGGTTGTCTGCAAGTGAAAGATAATGAGCAGTACCTTCTCAAAGAACTCTCCAAGGGACACAAATGTAAAGGATAACACTGGAATTAGAGTTGCTTGTAATCCATGTGATGAAAATTCCTGAATTGAATAAAACAAAACAAAATTGAGACTTCATTAAATTGTCTATGGAACCATAAAAGAGTATATGTACTCAGCAAACGTACTTAGTATACCATTTATAAATATAAAAGTATTTCCCTAAAGGACATGTCCAACATGAAAACTACCTGCAATAATCAAAGGATCTCAGATGATAACTATACTTGCAATGTGCACGTATATTTATCACAGGAGCAACAAAAATGAAAGAATCAGATCTGAGGCTTTATAGAGAGAACTGTGAGAGGTTAGAGGGTCCACCGTCAGCATCCCAGCCAACTTATAAGCCAATATAAACACAAGTATATGGAACCTCTTACTCGATGGAGAACACTATAAAAGACACTGCAAAAATGACTTTACTCTTGAGGAGTGTATTCTAGAGAAATGTACATGGCAGCAGCGAGGACAGAGAAAGACCACCAGTAAGAAGGAAGGAGGGTAAAACATCTGACGCGTTTCATGCTCAAAAATGCTTAGTTACACCAATGACTATGGACTGTGACTAATTGGCAAGTGTTGAGTGTTAAGCGCAAAACGCGTCAGATGTTTCACCCTCCTTCCTTCTGACTGGTGGTATTTCTCTCTTCTCGCTACGGCCATGTAAGTTTGTCTTTAATACTTTGCAAGATTAAAGAAATCATCCAGTAAGAGGCTCCATCTACTGCCATTTATATTGTTTTATATTCCTCAGGAGCCGGTACAGAGAAACTCAGAAGACTGCCTACCAAGTGTACAGCTGTAATCCTGGAAAAAATGCAGACAGCAGGTGGAATTAAATTAGCATCCATCCATTTTAATAATAAAGAAAGAAAGAAATGTGAGTTAGAAAGGGCAGTTTAGAGGGATGGCTCCTAAGGGTACAAGAAACATTTATGTCTGCTTGGAGTGTATCATTTAATGTGTTTATATGAGGGGTTTCAAAAGGAGTGTAATTGGGCCCTAATCCTACATATTCTTTAGGGTTTCTGCAATTAACTAACTAACATTTTTAGAAAGGAAATTCTATATTTGAAATACCTGCTATAAAGATTTATATATTACATCTGGAGACATTAGCAACAACATTTCCTTGTTTTGTCCCAGAACCAGTGTTTATAGATAATACTTCATGTGCCATGAAAGTGTGATAACTCCACTTATGATTAAACAAATATACATATATAAAAGATATTACATTTCACGTGAGGACAATGTTCAAACAGAAGTGAAATACACAAGAATTGGTCTGGGTTGGGGCCTGTTGCCTCATCAGGTAACATGGCAATGGTTGGAGTAAGAAGGAATGGATCGATCCTATCCTAATTTCCCCCATTCTGCACATATTTCATATTAGGTATACATATTTTAGGCATACATATTTTGTATAGGTTAATAAAGACCAAGTTATGGTCATATTTCCTAACATGGCAATAGACTAACATGCCCATGGCAAGCAGGCAACCAGGTCTGATCTGCTTATCCCATGCAAAAAGCAGGGTCTCTCTATGCACGGATAGAAACCCCTTCTACATTTAGACCCTGATGAGACAAGCAGGGTGATCACTGAACACTGTAAAGGTGTGCCAGCTTCTAGACATGACAAAGCAGACAGGGTAAACCCACGTTGGGCTTGCTTAAGAGACGTAAGACATGTTTGTTAACCATTGTTCCCTTCACGGAAACATGGGTTAAAATAAAACATTTAATTGTCATATAAGTAGTAATAAGAAGAAGAATACATATACCTTACTGAGCCTTTTTTTCTTTTACTTTTTTTTCAATTTTTCCATTAACGCATTTGTATTTGAACTGCCTGCACTTGATGCAATCTTTCAATTAAACACTAGTTCATTTTATGCCTACCGTTATCTTTTATGGGAGGGGTGTCCAAAGTGCGGCCCGTTTGACAGCAATGTGTAAGCCACCTGAATTAACAGCAAATATTCTCATTATCCCTATAAAACTATACTTTTGTTTGAATAAAGCTAATTTAAACTTAATTTTGAACTGTTTTGTATGACTTCTAAATAAGCAAAGCTTTTTCTTATGGCTAACATGCTCTTCTTCACCATTACTATAATAAAAACTTATTGCGGCCCAACACACAAAATTTTGATTATGTGGCCCTCTTCAGAAAAAACTGGGATACCCACGTTTACGGTTTTCCTTTTTAAAATTTCCTATTCCTGTAATACAAAACTGAAGGAAAAATAGTCCTAAAAATTGTAATAAATTTACATTATTCCAAAATAAACGTACGAGCAAAGGAAAACAAAATGTGTACATGCGTCATACATTGTGATAAATTAGCATTTACCGACCTTGATATAGGGATCTGAATCCAATTCACTGGATTTAGGGTCCTTAAGTAACAAGACCTTCATTGTGCTAAAGTTGTTCCAGATTCTAGAAGCAACAGAAAACATGTGAAAGACGGGAGACTGGTAAGTACAGTAACATAAACTCCTTACATGATGAGTAAGCTAAATCCGCCTATTCTCTGGATGGATGGCCACTCTATGATAAGGCCAATGGAATGCTGCTCTGAATAGATTGCAAATCACCTTTTTAAACTCAAAATACTGCAGCATTATGAAATAAGGCATTAAAATACAATAGTCGGCAAAAAATAAGTTATGTTTAATTGAAAGATTGCCTCAGTTCAGACATTATCGATAGCAATTGTTTAATGTAAGAATATAATTAAAGCACCTTATTGAGCCCTCTTTGCTTTTATAGCTCTGTCAGGGGACGGACATCTTGTGTCAGAGGAAAGAAGATCTGACCCATCTGACCTAAGATTCTAAACAACATGACCGCCCCCTGATGGGCTATACAAGCAAAGAATGCTCAGTAAGATGATATATTAGTACTCACCACTGATTATTTGAGGCACCCTGCTAACTTTATACAGGTGCAGTGAGAGTAAGAGGGAAATTTAGCCCTACTGCATGGTGTTCTCATTAGGGTACACTGTTTTATTCAGGGACATCTGTGAAATATACATCCTGCTACAGGTCCCTGATTTTCATTCTCTGGTGTTTGGGATGAACTGCATGCTCAGTAGCACAGCACTGATAGACCCAAGCCACTGCCCTGGAATCCTGTGTTGCTGGGGCCATGGTGGTATGCTCCTGGGCTGCACTGGGTAGAATAAAGACTTCAGACTAGCCTTTATGGTATTCTCCAGGACTGCACTGGGTAGAATAAAGACTTTAGACTAGCCTGGGTGGTATGCTCCTGGGCTGCACTGGGTAGAATAAAGACTTCAGACTAGCCTGGGTGGTACGATCCTGGGCTGCATTGGGTAGAATAAAGTCTCCAGACTAGCCTGGGTGGTATGCTCCAGGGCTGCACTGGGTAAAATAAAGTCTCCAGACTAGCCTCGGTGGTATGCTCCTGGGCTGCACTGGGTAGAATAAAGTCTCCAGACTAGCCTTTATGGTATGCTCCTGGGCTGCATTGGGTAGAAAAAAATGTCTCCAGACTAGCCTGGGTGGTATGCTCCTGGGCTGCATTGGGTAGAATAAAAATACTTCAGACTAGCCTGGGTGGTATGCTCCTGGGCTGCACTGGGTAGAATAAAAACTTCAGACTAGCCTGGGTGGTATGCTCCTGGACTGCACTGGGTAGAATAAAGTCTCCAGACTAACCCGAGTGGTATCCTCCTGGGCTGCACTGGGTAGAATAAAGTCTACAGACTAGCCTGGGTGGTATGCTCCTGGACCGCACTGGGTAGAATAAAGTCTCCAGACTAGCCTGGGTGGTATGCTCCTGGGCTGCATTGGGTAGAATAAAGACTTCAGACTAGCCTGGGTGGTACGCTCCTGGGGTGCATTGGGTAGAATAAAGACTTCAGACTAGCCTGGGTGGTACGCTCCTGGGCTGCACTGGGTAGAATAAAGTCTCCAGACTAGCCTGGGTGGTATGCTCCTGGGCTGCATTGGGTAGAATAAAGTCTCTAGACTAGCCTGGGTGGTATGCTCCTGGGCTGCATTGGGTAGAATAAAGACTTCAGACTAGCCTGGGTGGTATGCTCCTGGGCTGCACCGGGTAGAATAAAGACTTCAGACTAGCCTGGGTGGTATGCTCCTGGGCTGCATTTAAACCAGTCTATTTATTTTTTTACTGATAACAGAAACTGAAGTATACATTTTTCAGCCTAGTTCTCATCTGTAACAAACGAATGCGAATACAGACGCTGCATATTGATTTCTGTATATGGTTAAAATGGTGATTTGCTGTGGGAAGAGAGGGACAAACATAGATGGCATGGGGAGACATACAGTATGTACTATATATATATCTGGCATGCTGCATACTGAGGGAAGCTGCGCAGGGCCATGTGTATGTCTCTGGCATGCTGTTAGGGCTGCCACCTCAGCCATTATTTACCAGCCACATATATGGTAGCCACATTTTCCACACAAAAAATACCAGCCTTGCCATTGACTCTATAGACTTAACCTTGGTAGCAAGCCAAGCTTCTTGCAGTATCTGGAGAAGAATCAGATGACCAGCAGTACCCATCTATTAACCACTGATACCTATTACTCTCCAATGGAGCAGACAAGGAGTGAGAGTTGGACCAGGGCACATGAACCAGGCCACAATGCATGCCATAAGTTCGCCACCATGCTATATACTGAGGGAAGTTGTGCAGGGGCATGTATATATCACTGGCATGCTGTAAACGAGGGAAGCAGCGGGGCAGTATGTGTATCACTGGCATGCTGTAAACGAGGGAAGCTGCGGGGCAGTATGTATATCACTGGCATGCTGTAAACGAGGGAAGCTGCGCGGCAGTATGTATATCACTGGCATGCTGTAAACCGAGGGAAGCTGCGTGGCAGTATGTATATCACTGGCATGCTGTAAACCGAGGGAAGCTGCGCGGCAGTACATTTATCACTGGCATGCTGTAAACTAGGGAAGCTGCGTTGCAGTATGTATATATCTCTGGCATGCTGTAAACGAGGGAAGCAGCGGGGCAGTATGTGTATCACTGGCATGCTGTAAACGAGGGAAGCTGCGGGGCAGTATGTATATCACTGGCATGCTGTAAACGAGGGAAGCTGCGCGGCAGTATGTATATCACTGGCATGCTGTAAACCGAGGGAAGCTGCGCGGCAGTATGTATATCACTGGCATGCTGTAAACAGAGGGAAGCTGCGCGGCAGTACATATATCACTGGCATGCTGTAAACTAGGGAAGCTGCGTTGCAGTATGTATATATCTCTGGCATGCTGTAAACCAAGGGAAGCAGCGCGGCAGTATGTATATATCTATGGCATGCGTAAACGAGGGAAGCTGCGCACCAGTATGCATATATCTATGGCATGCGTAAACTGAGGGAAGCTGCGCAGCAGTATGTATATATCCCTGGCATGCGTAAACTGAGGGAAGCTGCGCGGCAGTATGTATACATCACTGGCATGCGTAAACCGAGGGAAGCAGCACGGCAGTGTATATATATATATATATATATGGCACATTGTATACTTAGTGTAGTTGTTTGGCAGCAGGGGAAGAGGGGCGAAGGTTGCCAAATACGGTATGTACACCCCTGGGTGTATTGAATGTTCAGCTTACAGGTTGTGGTGTATTGCAGGAAGAACTAATTGACCATTGATATTGTCCCAAATCTATAATACAACAGAATGTGACAATCAACAGCATAATATGTTTGTTTTGTATCAAGTTCGAAAAAAATGTTTTCCCCTTCGGCAGTACAATGCCAAGGATATTCTTGTTTTCTAAATACTGTACGTTCTATGTATGGAACATCCACAAATAACCCTTAATGCCACGGGGCTGAGCAGTACATGGTAAATGTTAACAGATATTGTACAACGACAAAAGAACGCGGCGAATGAACATATTAATACAGAACTGGTAGATTTTACTTTATATTCACTCACCAGGAAACCATGATTCCAGGTTGCCCAGTATAGCTTTGATGATACCATTATATAAATAAAGATTAGGTGGGTCCCTGTCAAAATTAAATCATTATGACTCCTAACTTTAAGGATAATGACTTTAGCGAAATATGAGTTCCATGCATAGTTGTTATGTACTGTGATTAGTGATTAGACTAGGTAAAATAATCGGTAGTGCCAAGCGTTGCTCAGTATAGCCAGTCATCACCCCTGCTCTCTTTCAGTGGTTCAACCAGTGACTGCTTCCTGTTTACTTCCGCTTTCTTGCACGCAGCGCCGAGAGGATTCAGGCAGCATGGCTTCAAGTGCTAAGAAGAGGGCTTTAGAATCAGAGCAGCAGCGGCCAGAGGGAAAGGATGTCGACGACGACACCGATGGAGACGACTCGGAGGAAGAGTCTGATGACATTGAAGATGATGAATCGGAGGAGGATGAACAGATCCATGAGGTAACAAGATTACGCTCTGCGACATACGACCCTGTCTGGGGGGAGAAAGTCCACATGAGATGCGAGTCGGGTGTCCCTATTATAGAGAGACATCCTGCTCGGAGACACAACTACTCCCGGCCCCACTAGTGGTGTCCCTTCAGTCTCAAAGTTATGACCGTTTGTTGTATCTTTATATCTAATAGTGATGCATGTTTAAACAACTATACGTGTGTTTAAATCATGTCCCGTTGTTTAGATAACGAGGCTTCTAATTACATAACTAGCGATCAGTAGGCTGGAAGCGATTCTAAAAAAAAACCTGTCTGCTCCGCCCTTAACCACACCCCCTAAAACAAAACCGTCCCTCTTTGGGAAATATCCAAAATCTTGATGTGTTTATATAAATGTATAAATATATATCACATATAACTTCGTGTTAAGAATATTGTTTAATGTACACTGACAACGCTCTATGTAGTCATCCTAAAGCGTTTGTGTGTGTGTGTGTGTATATATATATATATATATATATATATATATAATATAAATACCTTATACATTCGCACACTAAGCACTTTGAGAGTGCATGCATCCCTGTATTAGATTGTAGCTGTAATTATTTGTTACTTTAAACATACTTGTTCACCTAGAATCATAAACACCATCCATATTACTTTTGAAAGGCCAAACATAACTGAAGTAATTTCTTAAGTCAAAACATGTCCCCTTCAATTATATTCTGAGCATTTAAAGTTTAATTTATGTCGAACTGCACTTTTAAAGTGCAGCTAAACATTTTTGTTGTTCACTGCCCCAGAATGAGGATATTGCACCTGGTATGAGGATAAATTGGCATGCACTCTTGATAGTACATGCGAGTATAACCATGCTGGCTGCCCAGTCAGGTCTGCAAATAGACCACCTTGTTTTCAAAGTGGATCAAATGAGGGTGTCTTTGATCTCCTTTGAAAATGAGGTCTCTCTCTGCACTAGCTCAGTTCAGACTCCAATCAGACAAGGGGCAAGTCCCTGCTCTGATTGGCTGGGGTGTGTGTGCTGACAGCCTTCCCCCCCCCCCCCCCCCCCCCTGCTCTGCCTCATATGTGAGGCAGAGCCGAGAGTAAACCCACGTGTATTTATAAAGATTAACATCTAGTTTACATGGAACAAGCATAGGTTTAAAAAAAAAAATAAAAAAATTGTTGTCCTTTTAAGGAACATTTGCTGGCAATGTGTAATATTATTTCATGTCTCAAGCATTGCTCTTTTCTTTACTTATTAAGGTTGTGAATGTTGACTTTGAAGCTCATACAATGACTGACAACGAGTCTGATGGCATCAAGAAACTTCTAAAGCAGGTAAAATGCAAATATTAGGGTTGCAGTTTGAAATGATTTATTATTGTTATTGATACAAGTATATACTTGTTTACAACAGCGACCGATAATTACATTGTTTTTTTTAAGTCAATAAAATAAGAATGGTTTTGGACAAAATTTTGTTTTGTAATCTATTTTGCTACGTTAAAGGGATCCTGTTGGCAAAAAATATTTTACATATTTTTGTGGCATCTCTCCAAGACAGAATCCCCCCCCCCCCCCCCCCACTTCTCATAGTCTGAGTCTTGATGGTCACTTTCTACCTCTCTAAGCCAATCACAAAACTCTAAGAACAGAGACTTTCTAATTTCTTGCATGCAATTTCATAGACATGTGTTTGTACATTAAATATCCCTATTCATCTATATGGGGCCATTCATGTATGTGCTAATCTCAATTAGTTTTCATTGGGAAATTCCTGCGTTAATACAAAGAGTAGGGATTGGTCAAAAGGGGTAAGGGGATAAATGCAGCGAGGGTGAAAGTTGGCGCACCAATCCAATGAAATACAGTGGAAAGAAATAATAACCCCGTGCAAGGATGGCAACCCAAAACCATAAAACAACACATTTGTATAAAACGGGGCTCGACAAACCCCAGGCGCCATGGCGACCAGGAAATTAGACCTGGCGCCTGGGTGCCGTCAGCCTCATGGTCCACTCGCCGCTGCCATCCGTTTTTTTTTTACATCATTTTTTCGGAGCGCGTCTGAGTGCCGGGTGTTGTCACGTGACATCCTGCCACTCAGCAGGCAGAGCGGCTGCAGCACGAATGTCCCCCTCCCCTGCAATGAGGTAAAGCAGCAGGGAGGGGGGGACACGTTAAGAAGAAAAGAAAAGACTGTGTGAGGTGGGTGTGTGTTTGTTTTGTATATATGTGTATATGTAAAGTAGGTGTGTGTGAGGTGTTTGTGTATAGGGGTATATGTAAAGTAGGTGTGTGTGAGGTGTTTGTGTATAGGGGTATATGTAAAGTAGGTGTGTGTGAGGTGTTTGTGTATAGGGGTATATGTAAAGTAGGTGTGTGTGAGGTGTTTGTGTATAGGGGTATATGTAAAGTAGGTGTGTGTGAGGTGTTTGTGTATAGGGGTATATGTAAAGTAGGTGTGTGTGAGGTGTTTGTGTATAGGGGTATATGTAAAGTTGGTGTGTGTGAGGTGTTTGTGTATAGGGGTATATGTAAAGTAGGTGTGTGTGTGAGGTGTTTGTGTATAGGGGTATATGTAAAGTTGGTGTGTGTGAGGTGTTTGTGTATAGGGGTATATGTAAAGTTGGTGTGTGTGAGGTGTTTGTGTATAGGGGTATATGTAAAGTAGGTATGTGTGAGGTGTTTGTGTATAGGGGTATATGTAAAGTAGGTGTGTTTGTGTATAGGGGTATATGTAAAGTTGGTGTGTGTGAGGTGTTTGTGTATAGGGGTATATGTAAAGTAGGTGTGTGTGAGGTGTTTGTGTATAGGGGTATATGTAAAGTAGGTATGTGTGAGGTGTTTGTGTATAGGGGTATATGTAAAGTAGGTGTGTTTGTGTATAGGGGTATATGTAAAGTTGGTGTGTGTGAGGTGTTTGTGTATAGGGGTATATGTAAAGTAGGTGTGTGTGAGGTGTTTGTGTATAGGGGTATATGTAAAGTAGGTGTGTGTGAGGTGTTTGTGTATAGGGGTATATGTAAAGTAGGTGTGTGTGAGGTGTTTGTGTATAGGGGTATATGTAAAGTAGGTGTGTGTGAGGTGTTTGTGTATAGGGGTATATGTAAAGTTGGTGTGTGTGAGGTGTTTGTGTATAGGGGTATATGTAAAGTAGGTGTGTGTGAGGTGTTTGTGTATAGGGGTATATGTAAAGTAGGTGTGTTTGTGTATAGGGGTATATGTAAAGTTGGTGTGTGTGTGAGGTGTTTGTGTATAGGGGTATATGTAAAGTTGGTGTGTGTGAGGTGTTTGTGTATAGGGGTATATGTAAAGTTGGTGTGTGTGTGAGGTGTTTGTGTATAGGGGTATATGTAAAGTAGGTGTGTGTGAGGTGTTTGTGTATAGGGGTATATGTAAAGTAGGTGTGTGTGAGGTGTTTGTGTATAGGGGTATATGTAAAGTAGGTGTGTGTGAGGTGTTTGTGTATAGGGGTATATGTAAAGTAGGTGTGTGTGAGGTGTTTGTGTATAGGGGTATATGTAAAGTAGGTGTGTGTGAGGTGTTTGTGTATAGGGGTATATGTAAAGTAGGTGTGTGTGAGGTGTTTGTGTATAGGGGTATATGTAAAGTTGGTGTGTGTGTGAGGTGTTTGTGTATAGGGGTATATGTAAAGTTGGTGTGTGTGTGAGGTGTTTGTGTATAGGGGTATATGTAAAGTTGGTGTGTGTGTGAGGTGTTTGTGTATAGGGGTATATGTAAAGTAGGTGTGTGTGTGAGGTGTTTGTGTATAGGGGTATATGTAAAGTAGGTGTGTGTGAGGTGTTTGTGTATAGGGGTATATGTAAAGTAGGTGTGTGTGAGGTGTTTGTGTATAGGGGTATATGTAAAGTAGGTGTGTTTGTGTATAGGGGTATATGTAAAGTTGGTGTGTGTGAGGTGTTTGTGTATAGGGGTATATGTAAAGTTGGTGTGTGTGAGGTGTTTGTGTATAGGGGTATATGTAAAGTTGGTGTGTGTGAGGTGTTTGTGTATAGGGGTATATGTAAAGTTGGTGTGTGTGTGAGGTGTTTGTGTATAGGGGTATATGTAAAGTAGGTGTGTGTGAGGTGTTTGTGTATAGGGGTATATGTAAAGTAGGTGTGTGTGAGGTGTTTGTGTATAGGGGTATATGTAAAGTTGGTGTGTGTGTGAGGTGTTTGTGTATAGGGGTATATGTAAAGTTGGTGTGTGTGTGAGGTGTTTGTGTATAGGGGTATATGTAAAGTTGGTGTGTGTGTGAGGTGTTTGTGTATAGGGGTATATGTAAAGTAGGTGTGTGTGAGGTGTTTGTGTATAGGGGTATATGTAAAGTAGGTGTGTGTGAGGTGTTTGTGTATAGGGGTATATGTAAAGTAGGTGTGTTTGTGTATAGGGGTATATGTAAAGTTGGTGTGTGTGAGGTGTTTGTGTATAGGGGTATATGTAAAGTTGGTGTGTGTGAGGTGTTTGTGTATAGGGGTATATGTAAAGTAGGTGTGTGTGAGGTGTTTGTGTATAGGGGTATATGTAAAGTAGGTGTGTGTGAGGTGTTTGTGTATAGGGGTATATGTAAAGTAGGTGTGTGTGAGGTGTTTGTGTATAGGGGTATATGTAAAGTAGGTGTGTGTGAGGTGTTTGTGTATAGGGGTATATGTAAAGTTGGTGTGTGTGTGAGGTGTTTGTGTATAGGGGTATATGTAAAGTTGGTGTGTGTGTGAGGTGTTTGTGTATAGGGGTATATGTAAAGTTGGTGTGTGTGTGAGGTGTTTGTGTATAGGGGTATATGTAAAGTAGGTGTGTGTGTGTGAGGTGTTTGTGTATAGGGGTATATGTAAAGTAGGTGTGTGTGAGGTGTTTGTGTATAGGGGTATATGTAAAGTTGGTGTGTGTGTGAGGTGTTTGTGTATAGGGGTATATGTAAAGTTGGTGTGTGTGTGAGGTGTTTGTGTATAGGGGTATATGTAAAGTTGGTGTGTGTGTGAGGTGTTTGTGTATAGGGGTATATGTAAAGTTGGTGTGTGTGTGAGGTGTTTGTGTATAGGGGTATATGTAAAGTAGGTGTTTGTGTATAGGGGTATTTGTGTATTGGGGTATTTGTAAAGTTGGTGTGTGTGAGGTGTTTGTGTATAGGGGTATATGTAAAGTAGGTGTGTGTGTGTGAGGTGTTTGTGTATAGGGGTATATGTAAAGTAGGTGTGTGTGAGGTGTTTGTGTATAGGGGTATATGTAAAGTAGGTGTGTGTGTGTGAGGTGTTTGTGTATAGGGGTATATGTATAGGGGTATATGTAAAGTAGGTGTGTGTGAGGTGTTTGTGTATAGGGGTATATGTAAAGTAGGTGTGTGTGAGGTGTTTGTGTATAGGGGTATATGTAAAGTAGGTGTGTGTGAGATGTTTGTGTATAGGGGTATATGTAAAGTTGGTGTGTGTGAGGTGTTTGTGTATAGGGGTATATGAAAAGTTGGTGTGTGAGGTGTTTGTGTATAGGGGTATATGTAAAGTAGGTATGTGTGAGGTGTTTGTGTATAGGGGTATATGTAAAGTAGGTGTGTTTGTGTATAGGGGTATATGTAAAGTTGGTGTGTGTGAGGTGTTTGTGTATAGGGGTATATGTAAAGTAGGTGTGTGTGTGAGGTGTTTGTGTATAGGGGTATATGTAAAGTAGGTGTGTGTGAGGTGTTTGTGTATAGGGGTATATGTAAAGTAGGTGTGTGTGAGGTGTTTGTGTATAGGGGTACATGTAAAGTTGGTGTGTGTGAGGTGTTTGTGTATAGGGGTATATGTAAAGTAGGTGTGTGTGAGGTGTTTGTGTATAGGGGTATATGTAAAGTTGGTGTGTGTGAGGTGTTTGTGTATAGGGGTATATGTAAAGTAGGTGTGTGTGAGGTGTTTGTGTATAGGGGTATATGTAAAGTTGGTGTGTGTGAGGTGTTTGTGTATAGGGGTATATGTAAAGTAGGTGTGTGTGATGTGTTTGTGTATAGGGGTATATGTAAAGTAGGTGTGTTTGTGTATAGGGGTATATGTAAAGTTGGTGTGTGTGAGGTGTTTGTGTATAGGGGTATATGTAAAGTTGGTGTGTGTGAGGTGTTTGTGTATAGGGGTATATGTAAAGTAGGTGTGTGTGAGGTGTTTGTGTATAGGGGTATATGTAAAGTAGGTGTGTGTGAGGTGTTTGTGTATAGGGGTATATGTAAAGTAGGTGTGTGAGGTGTTTGTGTATAGGGGTATATGTAAAGTTGGTGTGTGTGTGAGGTGTTTGTGTATAGGGGTATATGTAAAGTTGGTGTGTGTGTGAGGTGTTTGTGTATAGGGGTATATGTAAAGTTGGTGTGTGTGAGGTGTTTGTGTATAGGGGTATATGTAAAGTAGGTGTGTGTGAGGTGTTTGTGTATAGGGGTATATGTAAAGTAGGTGTGTGTGAGGTGTTTGTGTATAGGGGTATATGTAAAGTAGGTGTGTTTGTGTATAAGGGTATATGTAAAGTTGGTGTGTGTGAGGTGTTTGTGTATAGGGGTATATGTAAAGTTGGTGTGTGTGAGGTGTTTGTGTATAGGGGTATATGTAAAGTTGGTGTGTGTGAGGTGTTTGTGTATAGGGGTATATGTAAAGTTGGTGTGTGTGAGGTGTTTGTGTATAGGGGTATAATGTAAAGTTGGTGTGTGTGAGGTGTTTGTGTATAGGGGTATATGTAAAGTAGGTGTGTGTGAGGTGTTTGTGTATAGGGGTATATGTAAAGTAGGTGTGTGTGAGGTGTTTGTGTATAGGGGTATATGTAAAGTTGGTGTGTGTGTGAGGTGTTTGTGTATAGGGGTATATGTAAAGTTGGTGTGTGTGAGGTGTTTGTGTATAGGGGTATATGTAAAGTAGGTGTGTGTGAGGTGTTTGTGTATAGGGGTATATGTAAAGTTGGTGTGTGTGTGAGGTGTTTGTGTATAGGGGTATATGTAAAGTTGGTGTGTGTGTGAGGTGTTTGTGTATAGGGGTATATGTAAAGTTGGTGTGTGTGTGTGAGGTGTTTGTGTATAGGGGTATATGTAAAGTTGGTGTGTGTGAGGTGTTTGTGTATAGGGGTATATGTAAAGTAGGTGTTTGTGTATAGGGGTATTTGTGTATAGGGGTATTTGTAAAGTTGGTGTGTGTGAGGTGTTTGTGTATAGGGGTATATGTAAAGTAGGTGTGTGTGAGGTGTTTGTGTATAGGGGTATATGTAAAGTAGGTGTGTGTGTGTGTGTGTGTGAGGTGTTTGTGTATAGGGGTATATGTAAAGTAGGTGTGTGTGTGTGTGAGGTGTTTGTGTATAGGGGTATATGTATAGGGGTATATGTAAAGTAGGTGTGTGTGAGGTGTTTGTGTATAGGGGTATATGTAAAGTAGGTGTGTGTGTGTGTGTGTGTGAGGTGTTTGTGTATAGGGGTATATGTAAAGTAGGTGTGTGTGTGTGAGGTGTTTGTGTATAGGGGTATATGTAAAGTAGGTGTGTGTGTTTATCAATTGCGAGTATGCTTGCGTGATTGTCTGGCTCCTAAATTTTTTTGCTGGCTCCTAAAATCTAACAATTTGTCAAGCCCTGGTATAAAATAAAGATAGTTACTGCGAAAAAACTACAGTGAGAAATGCACTGTGGTGGTCCTTTTTAAAAGGAGTGAAAAAAAGTGTAATACTGCAGAGAAATCTTAATAATGAACATTGAGTAGTACTCGCAAACGATGCTCCAACCAAAGTATGAAGCAATGGCTAGGTGTGTAAACTATGAGGTCCTAGTGTATATAGGACTTCTGGTGCAGTTGTAAGTAGTAATAATAAGTCCAAGCTGCCATAGTGTCAAATGAACAGTGATTTAATTGCAGTAGGCAAAAGTATAAGATGAAATGTTTTATGTTTTTGCCTACTGGAATAAAATTGTTAGTACTACTCCAATATGCTCATTCTCCTCAGTATTACTCTATGTAAATTCCTGCATGTAAACTCTGAGTGTACAACGGAACACTTGGAATTCTCTAGCAAAAGGAAAGAGGTGGAGTAATGATAGGTGAAAAATCACCATTGAAACTTACCGGAAGTGATCTTCCACCTCCTCCAGGACGATGGATCCATATGTCATCAAATGATGATGTATGCATAGATGTACTAATGAAATTTAACAATAAAACCTATCATATTGGTATTTTAGCATAACTTCTCTATAAATCAATAACATGCTTGCACGTCTTATAACATTATCCCAGTTTTTTGTGGATTAACAGCCATTGCACTGGAAGTTCTTAAGACTATTCCAACTCTGTCGTACTTATACACCTTTTTGTTTTGTTTGTAGCTGTTCCTGAAAGCCCATGTGGATATATCTGCATTAGCTGATCTCTTGATTCAGCAGAATCACATTGGAAGTGTCATTAAGGTAACATTTTACATGGCAAATGAAGAATAATTAATAGAAAACAATTAGAATTTGCATTAATGGACAGTTAGCTGCTGTATTCATTTCAGTTGGGCCTCGCAGTGATGTAGGAATACATTACTCCTCCAGAAAAATCTTGGACTAAGCATAGAATTTTTTCAAATTACTGGTGATGCTGGTTTTTATTATTCTGTGGGAACCTGCTAAATGCATGCCATTTACATTTTCTAAGAGAAACTAGCAAGTTTAATCCTCAGGTGTATTTTACTTATTATAAGATGCACAATCTAACTGCTCCCCAAATACATATTGCTGTAAAACTGTAGGTGAATTATTTCACTTAATGTAGATCTGCAGAACCTCGGGTATCCATGGATTTGTAACCTGCTCAATTAATGTGGATAATGTAATGAAGTTATGTTTGTACACTTGCTGCAGAAACAGGACATAGCCCAGTCCATGTGGGGGGCTTTACACGGGTTCTGCAAGGTTTTCTTGAAAAGTACTGTACACTACATACATTACCCCTTTTTCAAGTGCAACAGTTTGTCATTTCAACTCATACCTTGATTACTGAATTTGTTCCCTGTATCCTACTGGATACTTTGGTTAAAAATGGCTGGTTGCTGGTTGTTTTTTTTGTTTTGTTTAGGTATGTGTGTTTTTAATAACCTTAGATGCAACTGACTGGCAAATATCCTGCGCAGGTTTCAAAATTCAGACATTGTCTTCACGTAGGCAAATCTTTCAAACAAAAAAATAATAATAAAACCTCACAAACAATTGACCTGCACCGCTGTCATGTGAATATTGATAGTTCAAGTGGATCTGCTACCTATAGTTTTTTTTTTTTTAATCATCATTAAAGGAACTCTATCACCTAAACATGATGATGTGAATGTAGCGAAAAACATTTATCAAAATTGATCTGTAAATTGTGTGCATTAGAATCAAATATATACATTAAGATACAAATGTTTTTTAAATGTCAGTGGCGTTTGCTGCTTATGACCTCATCTGTGCCGTAATATGCAAATTAACTACTTTATGATAGAAAAGGTCTAACTTGCACATCATGTCACAGGTGATGTCATAAGCAGGAGACGCCTTCAAAACCCCTTTGTCTCTTCATGCATTTGCTTGCAATCGTGTTAACACAATGGATAGATAATAATATTTACACATTTATATTCTGTACAGTCACCATATAAGCAATATCTCGGTGACCACCACCAAGTTTGTCATGTCTGCCTATAGCTGGAATGTTTTATTTCTCAGAGATTTGGCATTAAAGTCACTATACTTTTTATTATTTCAGCATAGCTTATCTAATCACCCCACCATACTGAACTGACCTTTTACATCTAATTCCTGCTAGCTAGCATACTGATTTGATTATTGTTTATAGGTCTGTAATTTAGGTTACATATGTATTATACGTTCTAGTTTTGTGGATTTTGCAAGATGAGTGTGTCCCCTTAAACCTTTCTTCTGTAATGCACTTTCCAGCAAGCGGAAGGTCAGGAGGACATCGATGACGATGATGATCATGTATTTGGCTTCATAAGCCTTTTGAATTTAACAGAAAGAAAGGTGAGTCTCTGAGAGCAAATGTAATTATACAGTTTAACCAAAGAAAAGAGGTTAGATACAGGAAAACCCCTGCGCAATCTCTTCCCCTTCCAGGGATATCAACAAGCAACAAAAACCATGTTTTGAGAAAATATACAGAGAAAAATATCCCAGGGCATTACTGGATAATATCAACTTGCATGATTACTTGTCAGTTGGTGAGTGTGATTTCTAGCCTTGTTTTCTTGGGCTGAAGGGGCATACTACATCACTTCTTTCTATTGCATGGTGGAATGCTGGGGCACTCAGCTCTGCTTCTCCACACTCAAAAGAGCCATATCTTGACAGGGCAATTACAGCAAACATAAATTGATTTGGTTAGATGAAATTAATATTAATCGGTTGGTAGTATTATTTTAAAGCAATTTTGTAGACCTTTTCGAGGAATGGTGTACTTTAAATATATTTTTCTTTGTAACCATTTTTCTCCATTTGTATTTACAGTAGTGTAGACACAGCTCTGGTTTTAGCAGCTTATTCTACTATGTTAATTGTATTGGTTTCACCACTTTGTGCTAATTTTCCGTTTTTATATACGCCTTAAAAAAAAAAAAATATATATATATATATATATATATATATATATATATATTTTTTTTTTTTTTTTGAATGGTTATGAGTGAAAAATGTTTGTTCTTTCTCTTTTTATTTTTTTTGGTCTGGAAAAAGTGATTTGGAACCAGCAGCCTGTGTTTGTCATTTATCTTGAGTCTGGAGTTTACTTTGGCATGACTGACTTGGATTTACACGCATGGATAGCCTGCATCATATAATAATAAATTAATCTTTCATGTTCTGACAATCAGAAGATTGAGAATTGTGTCCGACAGTGATAATGTACAAAGCACTGTGTAAATGGGCTCCCAGAGCCGTATGTCCTCAGAATTTGGGTAATTTAACTTGTTATTAATTAAAATGTAGCAATAAGTAAAGCATAGTTGGCAAAGTTGATTTAATTGTATTACCCTCTAACCCTTTTCCACATTTTAGAATAACTGCAGCCAGTGAACCTTCTACCATGTTCAGTGTGGTAACAATTGACTTCCTGGGTTAGTGGATTAGATGACCATTAGGTAGCCATTACATATCTGTTTCAGAGCTATGAAGTCCATGATCTGTGTAAATGGTAAGAAGTAGTGTTAGTTTATGCTGATCTTATGTGTTTTTGATGTTTAATCTTTCAGTCTGCTAAAAGCAATGCCCATACTCAAAACATTTTATACAATTTATGAATGGTACTTCTGCAAATTACCATTTAAAAGAGATCTAGTCCAGGGCTTGACAAATCCCGCGGGCTAGGGAGCCATAAATGTAAAAATCCACGTTACTGGCTCCTAACTTTATTATTTTATTTATTTTTTAAATTGCTTTACATTGAAGCCTGTGGAAGTACTCCCTCTGCAGCCAAATTTAAATTAAACCTCACCGAATCTGTTGAAATTCCATTGCTAACCCTGGACGGTATTTTTTTGAGGAAAAGGTGGCAACCCTAGCCGGGAGGGAGAGTAGAGTATGTGTGACTGACAATGCAAAAACGAATGTGAACAGTTTGAACGCGTGACACAACACTATTAAAGTGTCTGGGCTGTGTGTTTTTTATCTAATGTTTGTTGATGTGTATTATGTAAATCAATAAAGTTGTTGTTTTCTCGTTTTCTAATAATGTGGTGGAAAATGGTCATTACTTCCTATTGTTGCTTATGGAGTTTTGAATGCTATTGGGGCCTACTCGCTAAAAAGTTGACTGGTGAACTGCAATAATCAAGCATTGATAGGCATGTTAGAGAATGTTTCCAACTCTACTATTAATGCCTGATTTATTATTTATTTTTACAGTTCACGTTTTAGTCCAGTTCCTTCTGCCACTTTCATCTTTATTGATTATACTACATGCTTATTAAACTGCTCACTCCATACAGCTATTTTCTAACGGTTTTGTTTTTTTGTTTGTTTGTAGGGTACCCCGTGTGCAGAACAAATCAAAGAGCTAATCCTGAGCCACTGTGAGGAGAACTGTGATCAGAACGTTGTTGAGCAGCTTGATAAAGTTCTAAATGATATCAGCAAGCCTGTAGGCCTCCTCCTAAGTGAGCGATTCATTAATGTCCCCGCACAGATTGCTCTGCCCATGCATCAACAACTCCAGTAAGAATATTTCAAACATTGCTTTCAACATTTGTCTTAAGTCATTTTTATTTTTCTACAGTTGTCGTCAAAGATGTTATTTAAATGTAAATGTGTGGAGGTAAGGAGGGAAAGTAATGTAAATGAAACGGAGACATTGATGTGATAGAGACAAGACCCATTCTATTGTTTTCATATAAAAGACAGGCCTGTAATTACTTTTCTAAGATTAATCCGACCATGCTAGGCCTTATTACTCTCACTTTGTAGTTTGTATGTGAGGAAAGCTTCAAAGGACTCTGTAAGATGGATCCATACTACAGCACAGGCTACCAAACTATACTCACTCGTATACCCCGCCATGGGCTTTACTTATTTTATGTTGCCAAGTATAGGTCAAGAGGTGGAATATGCAACGTTTATTGTCTTATGTTTATTATGGGCTTTCATGTTCATTATATTGAACTATTCGTTCAGTACTATTAATGTTGCTGACACCTACTGCTTTGATATCCTATCAAAAATTATTTTTTTATAAACCTAACAAATATTTAAAAATAATTGTGTAAGCTAAGCATTGTTTATACTGTGAATTTAGAGAACCACCAATTCTCTTTACATTGTGTTGGCAAAGATGCATCGAATAAGAGAAATTATGTTTCTGCGGTTTCTCTGTTTGACATCACCTGTGATGTGAACTTGAAATGCAAACTGTTTTTCAAGTCATAAACAGGAGATGCCACAGACCTATCTACAACGGATTTTCTCTTTTTTATGCATGTATAGATTAGATTATTTTCAATGACTTTTTTTCTCTCATTATCTACATTCACACACTATAAGCAGAGTACTGTGAAGCTTAGTATTTTTAACCATTTTTGAGATGGACATTTTTCTAATTTGTTTTTTTTAAAACTTTAATAGAGCTCCTTAGTACAGTGCTCGACAAAGCCCATCCCCCACCGCCCGGTGCAAAGAGATAAAACTGCAGGGAGGGGGGAGTTTTTTTTTGATAAAAAAAAAAAAACCTGATGGCTTGTGTGTGTGGGGCTAAGTGTGTATGTGACTGACAGTCTCTGTGTAAATGTGACTGCGTGTGTGTGTATGGTTGCGTGAATGTGCCGTTGTCTGGCTCCTAAAACTAAATTCAATTTGTCAAGCCCTGCCTTAGTATGTTTTATATAAATATTCAGAAGCTATAATTTAATTATGTGTTCTCTTGAAGCACATTCATAAAATGTTGTTCTTTGAATGGGACTTTTACACCTGCATGCTGCAAATGTATTTAAATGTGCCTCTGTTGCATGTTATTCGTTGCTGTAGTTCATACATATTGTTCCATTAGGTGGTGATGTATTTAGGAGACTGTACAGCCACTTTTAATTTATGCACTTGTTTGCAATTCAGCTAACCGACTGTGTTGATTTTTTTTTTATTTTTTATTTATATTCCCAGTACAATGTTTAGGTAAATGTAGTCCTATAACTCGCCATATGTAACACGGCGTATATATTTCTAAATGGGTACAATTCATCCCTTTTTTTTTTTTCCTGTTGGATTTGCTCTGTAATCAATCGCTGTCAGGTTGTGTGAAGCTCCAAGTACTTCTTTGTGGCAGACGGCTTGTTTAGGAACAGTCCTGAGGGCAGGGTGTCACCTCTAGTGCTTGTTGGCTGCAGACATGCCAGGCTTTCAAATCTTACTTGGATAATTGCCCCGTTCCGCACCCTGTTCGTGAAAGTCTTAAACGAACAGGTAGTAAAATAACTAACAGACATAAAGCCCTCTGTGGTACAAAATGATATAGGCTTTATGTGTAAAGTAGGCACACATGAAAAACGTGCCAAATGTTGCTGTCATAACGTGCTCCAATGGCGGATGTTGGGAGTTGGCTCGAGATGCACTGATCCTTGATCTCTCTGGTGTGTTTGGTGCAAGTGCTGCCCATGTAGAGAAGTAGCTGAGAATCTGTGTCAATTCCCTTTTTTGTTGTTACTCCCTAAACTGTAGTGTTTACTGTAACTTCCTTTTAGAGAGTGTTCAAAAGGATTAGTTGTAATAGACAGAAATGCTTTAATATATAAGCATCCTCCGATTTTTACATTTCTGGGCACTGTCCTCTTTGGTTGGAACTGACCAAAAATACGCATCCCATGTTCTCCACCGTTTACATGCGCGCCACCATATTGATGATATTTGCAATATGGCGGAGACCAACCGGAGATGAACATCTTTGGATAAATCCAACCAGAGAGGACAACACCCAGGAATGAGAAATATGCGGGGTATTGGGGGGGGGGGGGGGGTACAGAAATACTTTAATATATGAAATGTCAATTACAACTAATCTTATTATCTACTATCTAGAGAAAGTAAGTTTAAAAAGAGCACTAGAGTCTTAATAGAAATCATGAATGTAAACAAGGGGTGGGCCAAGTTAATTCTGATTTGAGGATCAATATGGCATCAAAAAAGCCACACATTTAATTATAAAAGCAGTATCTAGTTTGTATGAGGACACTAAATAAGAAAGAGAGGAATTACAATTGAACACTGCACTGACCTAACAAAAAAAAAATCCCTGACCCCATAGTTTTTGCCACTTATTTGACTTCTATAAAGAGGCTTTACCACAAATACAGACCACACGGCAGAGATCACTATTACAAATCACTACTATCGAATTCTACTAAAGGGACGACATTCACATGCAGAAATAACCTTCATTAAAATATTTATCTTACTTTAATGAGCCATTTTGCTACTACTGAACTAAATTTGATTTGAGTGCTAGAGGTTTGCATTATAAAGAAGTTTACAATGCGTTCATCACCTCTCCGGAACTGTAGTGGTTAATAAATGTGACGCATGTGATGCTAACCGGTGCATTCGAATATTCTCTGGTTATAATAGAATGCAAGTTATTATTTTGGTGTAGGCGACGGGGCATGCAAGAGGTTAAAATAACAAAGCTTTATAATTAACAGAGAGACCGTAAATGATTGTGGGGATTTTTCTCGTTATCCTGTTATGAGATGTGAAATCCACTATTTACACCGGGACAGATCCCATTAAATCTACAAGCTATGAATGGTTAATCACACAGCCACGGAGAGCTTGCTGGTACGCCCACTTGAAATCCCAGGCTCACCTTATGATGTCACGTTCTGATCACAGCACAAATTAACTAGAAAGCCTTCAGGTCGCCTTTCCTGCTGCCCAGCCAAGCTAAACACTGCTGTATGATATTAACAGACAATAGCTCACTAGTAGCGCACTGTGTTTTAAAGTGCTTTACATTCCGTTGTGTTCTGGTCTATAGATTGTGCTTTTTTTTTTTTTTTTTTCCGTTGACCCGTAATTAGCACATATGGTACTTTGAATAAATAGAAGCATCCAGTTTCCTGGAAATACCTGGCAATTAGGATTTCTTTCCCTTCTTCATGTCTTGCATGGCTGTGGCACTGTTTCTATGCTGCAATCAATTTGCTTTCATATCAGAACTTAAGCTGTGGAAAAACCGCTAGCCTTAATAGCTGTTTTCGTAATGGCCTTGGCTGCGTATGGACTTCCGCAATTGAACGTGATTGATTTTTGTTGAGTGGGTGGAATTTGCTGGGGTGGAAGGAGTCACGACTTGCTTCGTTCTTTTTTGCAAAAATTAGAAAGCCATGTAAATATGTTAATAACATTGCTGTGCTAGAAGACTTATTGATGAAATGTGCTGCAAGTCAAGGATCAGATGTTGCTAAAATGAGAAATATTCTAATAATGCTGTTAATTTAAAAAGATATATATACGCCAGACAATTGGTGGACGCACCAAATGATCTTGTACACGGTGATCTGTCAGTAACGTGCGACTTGGAAGGAGTAGTTGAACGCAGTGTTTTTATTGCTGGGATAAGAGAGTGATGAGCTCCGTGATGGAGGCAGAGAGCCATGCCATGTTCTTTTCAATAGCAGGAGGGTTTAGAACTAAATCCTCACAGGCCTCAGTCAAAGCCAACTACAAGGAAGCCTGTCAAACAGGCTTGGGGTGCCTATGTCCTAATTTAGGGAGCGTTGTCCATTCAAGTAAGTACCCTGTCGTGCATGAATTGAACTGTTGATTCAAATATAATTTGAAATATAATTATATATATATATATATATATATATGTATGTATATGTGAAAGGTTGATTGTTTTAACTTCTGTTTGATTTTAAGTGATTTTTAATTATTATCCCATTATTTGGTGCAACTCTACAACACATTGTCTGAAAAGGGGGAGCGTTTTCAGACTTATTTTGGCCATTTTTTATGCACATACATAATGTTTACATGCTTTCATGCACCATATATAATTATCTTTAGAGGGAACCAATTCATTAGTTTGTATGAGATCCCCTCCTTGATTAATTAATTGGTTTTCCCAGTGCATTTTCTATAAATGTATCATATGGAGCACTTTTTTTTTTATTTTTGTTATTATTATTGCTAGTTTTATACCTCCTGTGGTTCAGTCAAATGCTTAGTGGGAGGATCAGCAAAGCTATAGACTTGATATTTGGAGTTAGATGAAACCCATGTAAAATACAGATATACATATATCTTCTCAGGTTGTTGGGGTGTTCCTTTTTAACTATACCGGTGGAGCAAGGACTCTTTATAGATGGATATAAATACATTGGGTCTGCTTTTAGGAAGCATTGATTCTTATGGGTTTTTGAGTTATGTTATTATGTGTGTGTCCTCTTGATTTAATTCTGGCTTTAGCATTGTACCAGACCCTTTTTAAGGGATAAGGGATACACATTAATAATACAGCTTTCTGATTGCCTTTTGGGGTCCAGAAGGATTTTTTTCACCCTCCTAAGTAGCAAAATTCGAAGTGGCTTACTTATGGGTTTGTTTTTTTTGCCTTCTTTTGGAGTAATGATGGGTAGAAGGTGATGGACTTGTATTTTTATTTTTCTTCAACCTAAATGTATGTTTCTATGATTTCAACATGAGTAGTGAGATGTAACTAGTACTGAAGCTGTTCCACATGGTTCAGAGCTTAGTGGCAGACACCCACCCACTAGAGTTTCCCACTCTAGCCCTTTACAGTTCCAGCACAATATGGCAGCTGAGGAAACATACTGCCCATTTTTACACTGGGATAATGTTCTGTCTTTCAGAGAATGCTGCTGTGTGCTGTGTCCAAACCTGAATTCGCAAATATTCTGATGTTTGCATTGCTAATATATAATCCTATTTGTTTTTTATCTGAAACAGAAAAGAGTTGGCAGAAGCACAAAGAACCAATAAGCCATGTGGGAAATGTTATTACTATCTCATTTTATGCAAGACGTTTATGGAAGCTGCAAAGACATCCAAAGGAAGAGGAGGAAGTCAAGCAAAGAGTGAACTTATGTTTGCAAATGCCGAGGATGAGTTTTTCTACGAGGTATGTGGCACCATTCTATCATCTGTTGTATTTGTATACCATATTCTGCATAATGTTACACTGACAAACCTGCTCATCATATTTACCTGAGGTCATGTATGATGTATAGATTCAGCTGCCCATAGGTGGACCGTGTTCCTTCCTGGCACTTGGTGTTGGGGAAAGGAGTGCCGCCAGGCCATCCCTTGAGCACCTCTAGGAGCAAATGAGTGAAAGTTTGAGGCAAAACAAAGACACCATTTTCTTTTGCTAGACCAGGTTGTGTTTTCATTGTTCTAAGTGCGCTTTCACTGACTGGAGCCTTGCTGTTGCTGTGTAAAGAAACCGCCATCCATGTTAAGCAGCAGTAGGCTAGACCAGTCTTCAGGACATTTCTTTACAGGAATTCATTTAAAACCCATGTTCGCAACAGGTTGTAGAACATGTAGTGTAAATAAATACATAAAAATCAAGTCTCTAAATGACTAGTGCTGTAGTGTTGTTCGGGGTAACCTCATACACCCAATGGAGCATCCTAAAGAACAGAAACCCCCAGCCACTCTGGGTATCGGGAGACGATGCACAATACAGACCATAACACATTGCTTTCTTATTCCAATTGTTATTCTATTATGAACCCCAGGGGCACAGCCAGAGAGGAAAAATAAGGGAAGAAGAAATAAACCAGCACTAGAACTGCAAAATATGTTTTTTTTTTTCTCTTCTGGCTGTGTTTTAAGATTTCATATATAAAAAGGATTGGAATAAAGATATGTACTACATTGTGCACTGCATCCAGGGTAGAGGGAGCTATGGATAATTAAGCAATGGTTTCGTACTTATGTTATTTAAAAAAAAAAGTCAGGTGCAGAATAGTGGCAGACAACCTCTGCCATGTCCATTCCAAAAAACCAAAAACACTGTTAATTATACAGCCCTTGCTACCAATCCTTTTTACTCCAGTGATTTTCCTCTGTGTTAAGTGTTTCATCCATTTGATTTTGGAGACCTGTATAATACTGCTTGTAAGGTGCTATATATGATGGCGTAATAATGAAGCAAAAAATCTTACCTTATTGCTTTATTCATAATGGAATTGCCGGGAACTGTAAACTTAAGGCCGAGTTGGAAAAATTCTTTGGTAATCTTGCAGTTCCCTCCAGTTCCCTCTTTCATGAATCAAGCCAACGTTTGTATTGGTTTTGTTGCAGATGTGTAGCCATGTTGTAACTTAGCAGATGTTAATATGTACCTAGTAATAAACACCTTTTATTATGTCTCCAGAACAAATGTTTATTCATGTTAAATATGAATGCATCCAAACTCCATTTAATGAATAATAAAGGAAACGTGTTAAAGAACTAGTGGAAAACTAATGGGGCCTTGTCAGTAATGTACCACAGTTTATCATTTTGGCACCAGCAATAGCTCAAGTTTTGCCTGTCACCCATTGAGAAGCATTTCATGCTGTTAAACTAGAATTTAATATGGCCATAAAATCTATTTTACAACGGCATATATCTATTGAAAGCGAGTCTTGTACAGCTAATGCACGCTCAATTTCATTTAATTAAAATTGCATATGTATATTTAAATGTACGATGAGCTCCCTAGTCCTGCACGTTGATGATTAGATATAAAAAAGTATGTGTCATGTGATTTAGCTCTGGAGTGTAATAATTACAGGCAATTCATTTCTCTGTCATGCCCTAAATTTGTTAAATCACTGGAGATACAGTAGCGTTTTTTTTAAACACAAGGGCTGGGAATTCCATTTCTTGGATAAGGTCAGTTCAGATCTTGCAGACAGACTGACTCATTTGATGCCATACCAAGTCCTTCAAAGGCCTAGAACTTACCTTTGCCAATGCAGCTTGAGGTTGAGCATCTTTTTAGGGTTAGTAATATAATCACATGCCATGATATTCTATTACTGCTTACATGCGTGAATAAGAAACACTTTTTGGTTTTCTGTTTGTGCTGTTCCCTTCAAGCTGTATTTCCTACTTCTTCTTTTCTCCATGCTTAATTAGAAATCGGTCCACAAAGGCTGCCCCAGGATATATCCTGACTAGATGAAAGCCAATCTGCTAGTAATCTTCTGTTTATGGGCAGGAACATTGCACAATAAGATGACTAATGACTATCAGGCTAAAGTCCGTCAATTAAATATGTATTGAATCAAATCTGATTTCAGATTCTTTTCTACTACTAGTTTATATTTATAAACAAACGTGTGTCTCAAATACGTATGTGTTAGTTTTTCGGGAGGGGAGAACACATTTAGAAACCTTTTATTTATTTTTTATTTTTTTAAGTAGTAGTAGAACCAAGGCTTTGATTTGCATCCACAGTCATCTGAGGTTTTCTCAGGAGTGTGATCACTGATGATCATTCATTACTATTCTTATTATTCACAGAAAGCTCTTCTGAAGTTCAACTACTCTGTGCAGGAGGAGAGCGACACGCAGCTTGGCGGACGGTGGTCTTTTGATGATGTGCCCATGAAACCCTTGAGGACGGTGATGTTGGTTCCAGCAGACAGAATGAATTCAGTAATAGAAAAATTCAAGGAATATTTAGCAGTGTGAATGATTTCCTATTAAAACATTGTTTTATACACTTCAGTGCATATCCTCTCAACAAATTTCAGTACATACCCTATCAACAGACTCCGTTTTTATAGACTACTGTGTGCAGCCTTGTTTATGAAGCTTCTAGAATCTTTTGTATCAATTGAATTTAATCAAACCAGCGCAAACATTGACACATTTAAAAGTAACAGTCGAAACCATGCCTTAAACCATCTGCAGTGATAAAGAAATATAAATTGAATTTATTTTTAATTTATTTTATCAGACACATAGAAAAAAAGGAAAGTCTGTATACAAAAGTAATAGGGAATCCAGAATCAATGTAATATCTAAATTTGTTCTATTTGCAATAATGCACATGATCTCTGTTAAAAAAAATATATAACTCATTAAAGTCCTGGAATTCATATTGCACTTGTAAAGTCTTCTTTGTTAGGCAAGGTTGTATTGCTTTATAAGGTCATTGTATACTGCATCTTTGTTCTGCTGAGTTGGCAGTAATGTTGTCATATTCAACAACCTCCTCTTCCTCCTGATGTACGAGAATTGTTGAAACTGAAGATGTGTGGTCTAAAGCCTTCTGCAGAATATCTTTGCTCTCACTAGATGGCAGGTTGCTAAAGTAATATTGGGGGGCCAACTGCATGAACCTGGGGAAAGAAGATGGGAAATTTTCAATGAAAACAATATCCAACATGGACAGCACTATATAATACTACCCAAACAGGGTTGGCGCCTTGCTGGTGCCTCCATAGACTTACCATTGGCATCAAGCCAATTTTTTTTTACCGGCTGGGTGGCAACCCTATGCCCAACTAACTGGTGAAATGAAAATTCAATATAAAAGCAGGTTCTTAACAAATTCTATTTAGTTTTAGGAGCCAGACAATGTCCCATCAATCACAGAGACAGTCACATACACAAACCTCACAAAAAAAGTTCATTTCTTAATGACATTGCAGGGGAGGAATTTATGCTGCAGCTGGGTCTGCGCCTCTCATACAGGTACAGACCATCTTCATTTGTCTTCCTGCTGAGTGCTAGGATGTAATGCCTGTCACCCTTTTCCATTCTATATAGATCCATTCCAGAAGATATTAATCAATGTAATGTTAGTAGCTTAGTTTAGCTCTTGGAAATGAGATTTGTGTCAAGAGACTGAGGAGGTGAATCCGTTTATTGGCCCCATCACAATTAATGCAGGGGATCATATACGATTGAGCTGGCTTTCTGGAGTAGATCCTAATTGATCTTGGATGTTGTCCATTGCTGTGCATCAGCAGGGAGATCATGAACTTTTTTTCCGTTTTATAGCAAATTTTCCTTTTTAAAGAGTAAATCTTGTGTTTAATACTATTCGGACCAAAGACCTTCCTTGCTGACTTTACAATTTAGTCCATTAAGACCATATGGAATAACATGATGATTTAACAGTAACTACTCCTCCTATACCGGCAGTATTTGACAGACATAATAGAAACATAGAATGTGTCGGCAGATAAGAACCATTCGGTCCATCTAGTCTGCCCAATTTTTTTTTTTTTTGAGTACTTTTATTAGTCCCCCCTTCCCGGTCTTATAGCTAGGATAGCCTTGTGTCTATCCCACGCATGCTTAAAATCCTTGACTGTGTTTACCTCTACCACTTCTAATATGAGCATCTCATAACCAAGAGAAAATACATATACTACTGCTGTTAGCTGTGCCAACACAATATAAATATAGTCCACAGTTGCTCTTTAGCTGCTGTTGGTCATACATGTTCTATGACCATTAACTAGTCTTTGCCCAGTCATATAGTGGTTGAAGTGTGTGGAATTCAATGTAGTATATAATTATTTTGCAACATTGCAGTGAAAGGTTTGCACTTTTCCCTTTAACAGGGGGGAATTTGATTTTAATCCAAAAATTACTATAACATATGTAAAATAATGGTCAATTCTACATTGACCTATCTATATAGTGCGGTTACATACATCTTTCCGTGCCACTACTTACAGATCTGGAGAGATTTCCGAGGCAATCCTGATGCAGCTTCTGTCTGATACACTGAATTCATGGAAAACAATCCACTCTGGAACCATGTGATTTTTACAGTAGCCAGAATCTGGGTGTAGTTGAGCCACTTGCTTATGTGTCAACATGATGTAATTCCCTAGGCCATCCACATCACGGGCAACCTAGAAAACCAACTGACTTAAGTCACAAAGGAACACGCACATTCCCTTTATTTCCCCAAGACAACAATTTCGGTTATTCTACCCATTGAAAAACACCACTACTTTCCACTTACTTTCATAAAGTATCCTGACAAAAGAGATTTCTTTATGTTGAATACATTGTCGTCGGACCCAAAAGCAGGGTCGGAAACAGGAAGCTCTATGCGTTTCATTGTATCAAGCAATTCATATCTAATGACGCGGGCCATCTCCAGAGCTGGAAGGTTTAGGAAGTAATCTTGGCACCATTTTTCAACATCATCTGATAATGAGGATTTTTCAACAAATTAGTAATGTTGCTTGGTATCTATCACAATAATAATGTGTAATCCAAATAGTGAATGGAATAAATATGAAATGGGGATAATTTCTTGCTTTAAATTGTACATAAAGCTCAAACTCCTCTTTATATAAAATACAATTTCACTCATTTCTTCACCAAATGTCTCTTGCAAACAAGAGTTGGCAGGTTTGTCTTTGCATAATGTATAACTAAACTGGTGACTTAAATATTTATCTCACCTTTCAGTAAATAGGGTTTCTAACATTTTAAATTGAGGATTTATTTCAGATAGGATCTCAATAATAAACCATCCATCAAAACAAATTAGTAAGAGCACACACTGATTAGCTGTATATAGAAAACTACTATATACAAGAAGAGAATATTTAAACATGTGGTGCTTTCTAAGTTAAGTTTGCAAGGCCTTTTAAAATCATTAAAGGGACTTCCATCAGCTAAACATGGCTTTTTACTGTGAATGTAGAGAATAAAAAATGATTGGACATGATCTGTACATCGTGTGAGCAGAATTACAAGCAAATGCCTAAATTAGGAGACGGATGTGGACTCTCCTGCTTATGACATCACCTGCCGTCTGATATGCAAATTAACTGGTTTTCAATGGGCAGTGTGTAATTTGCCTATCAAGCCACAGGTGATATCATAAAAAGGTTTTTCTCCTAATTTATGCATTTGCTTGTAATTCTGCTAACACAATTTATAGATAATTTTCAATGTTTTTTTCCCTTCTATATTCACACTATAAGCAATGTTTAGGTGATAGTCACTTTAAGATTAATAATAAAGTGTAAGCTTGCATCAAGTGTAGGCATTGAAAAATACTGAGCTATCAGAGGGTGACCATACTTGTTAAGAATCTTGGCTCATGTCATAGTGCTATACAGAGCAAAGAGGGCTCAATAAAGTACTTTTATTTGTATTCTTTCATTGAACACTTGAGGTAATCTTTTAATTAAAAAACTTTTTTGCCGATAGTTGTCCTTTAAATGCACCATCTAGTTAGAAAAGAAAGTGGCACTTACACTGGCTAGCATTGCTTTTCTTCAGCTGTTCATACTGGTTGTAGATGTTTATAAGAGTAAAATGATCCCCTGCAGAATGTAAGAACTTTGATTTACAAACTGAGACCGCTTCTCCTGCTTCCGGGGGTGGATTCGAAAAACAGTTTGGAGCTGTTATGCAAGAAAAACAAAATTGACATTCAATGAGTGACTCCATATTCCACTTCTTTTCTAAATCAGTATGTGAATTCAAAATAGCATAATTTACTATGGAAATAATCATCTCATTTTAAATCACATTAAAGGAGTTTTCTGTTAGACCTGAGATCTGCAAGCAGTGATTCCAGTGGTATTGCTGCCTAATTACGCGCATGCTCGGGTGTGTACATCGCCGTTTTATTCCTATACTCATGAAAAAAAAAAAACATACTCCAGGGTTGTTTTGTGTAGCTCAAGTATTGCAGGCCAGTCTATATTTTACAGATTACAGTGTTGGGATTGTAAAGGATTAGTGCTTTACTGTTGTTGGAATATCCAGTAACTATAAGTTGAGGCGTATAGAATATGTCTTGGGCTTAGGGTTGCCACCTTGGCCATTTTTTTTCCGTCCACGTATAACTGTTGCATGCTGTATTTCACAGCGTTGTCACCGTTTATAAAAAATGTGTGCAGTGTTTCAGAAGAAATTGTATTTTTATAAAAAATCCCTGTAGCAGTTACCTACAAGGCTAAAAATGGACATCTTTAATTTGTTTTAGTTTTTTTTTTGTTAGTTTCTTTAAAAACATCACAACATATTCAATTTTAATGACATTTTCATTTACTTTTGATAGAACTAACATCCAATAGATTTACATTTTCTTATTGTTTTTTTTTCTTCCAAATATTGCTAATTTGTCTTTTTTTTTTTTTTATTGTGCAGGGATCTTCCATCATGCCACATGGAATGCATAAGTCAAAGATGGCAAGTGGATGCCAGCAGAGAAAAGCAAAAAAGGCAAGAAATAAATCACTGAAAACACTAGCTGGAACCATGCTTCAATATGTAAAGAGGACGGATGATAGCCAGGTTTCATCAAAGGACACTGCTTGTCAGTCTCCAGAAGATAAAGCCGATTCTTCTGATGCGATCATGCATTGTGCAGAAGAGCATAGAGTGGATATGGCAGAATTTGAAGCAGAAGAACAAGAAGTGGAAGAATTGGAAGCAGAAGACAGTGCTGAAAGCGACTCTAGCCATGAAACTGTAGATGAGACGAGTGACGTTAAAGCTTTGCTAATTTTATGTGATGTTTCTTTCTGGGAGATACCAGTTTCAGATCATTTTAGGGTTGAAATCATCAAAAGGGGAAGTGCTTCTTTCCAGAACAAAGATGGGCCTTTCGGCTCTGCAAGAAGGCAAGATGCAAAGGGAGATGTGCACCAGCTTTCCAAAGAATGTTTTTACAAGATGATGCCCAATAATGATGCAATTCTGCGGTCATGGATGGTTTACTCGCACTTTAGTAAGAATTTATACTGTTTTTGCTGCCGACTGTTTGCCGATAGAGTTACAGATACAACATCCACATTTGTAACTGGGTTACAGACGTGGTGGGAACTTTGCCCGAAAATACATAACCATGAGAATTCCGAAGAGCACCTAGATTGCTTTGAAAAGTGGAAAATATTGGAAGTAAGACTTAGGCAGCACAAAAACATTGACACCGAAACTACTGCTTCCATGAAAATGGAGAAGAAAAAGCGGAGGGATGTCTTGCACAGATTGCTTGATATCACATTGTTTCTTGCTAAGCAGAATCTGTCAATCTGGGGCCACGAGGAAGATGAATCTTCATTGAATAATGGGAACTTTCTTGAGATGGTTGAGATTCTTTCAAAATATGATCCAGTGTTGAAAGAGCACCTAATGAGAATACAGCCGAGACAGAGCACAGGAAAACTTAAAGCATCAGTCACTTATCTTGCACCAAAAACTCAGGATGAGTTTATAAGTGCCTTGGCAAACCATGTGAAGAAGATGCTTGTCAAGGACATAAAGTCTGCAAAATACTATGGGATCATGTTTGACAGCACGCCTGACATATCACATACTGACCAGATGTCCGAAGTGATCCGATATGTAAAAATCAACAATAGGAAAGTGGAAGTGAAAGAAGTATTTCTAGGGTTTCTCCCTTTACAGGGGAAAAAAGCCAATGACCTCAGTTCCGACATTCTTAAAAATCTGGAAACGGATGGACTGGACATAATGATGTGCCGCGCTCAAGGTTACGATAATGCTGCCACTATGGCTGGAATCCATGGAGGTGTACAAGCCATTCTTAAGGGAAAGAACAGAAAAGCAATTTTTTATGGATGTGTGGACCATTCACTTAACTTGTGCAGTCAGCACTCTTTTGCTGAGATTGCCTCGTGTGTGACATTTTTTGGAACTCTTGAGACAATGTTTTCTTTCTTTGCTGCTTCCACCCATCGATGGGATGTATTAGTTGACCATACTAGAGTGTCTGTGAAAAGACTATCAACAACATGCTGGAGTACTCATCATGATGCAGTTAAGTTGGTTAAAGAAAAGTTTGATAAGTTCGTGTCGGCGATTGAAGCTCTTTGTGAGCCACATGAGAATTTGGACACAAGAGGTGCAGCACAAGGTCTTTTGTCTGCTGTCTGTGATTTCACTTTTCTCTGCTACCTTTACTTCTGGTGTGATGTACTTCAGGAAGTTGATAGTACACAGCAGTACCTGCAGACTAAGGGCTTAACTCTTGATGAAGTGGTGACAAAGCTTGAGGCGCTTAGCGTTTTTTTGCACAAAGAGCACAGTCACCTAGTGGAACATGCAATTGAACAGGCTCTTTTAAAATCAGGTGAATATGGAATTGCAGTAGTGAGAAGAGCCAGGTTCAAGAAAAGGATGGCAGGGGAGCAAGCAAGCGATGCTGGACTTGGTCTTCAAGAAAAAATTAAGAGGGAAATGCTTGAGTGCAGTGATCACTTTCATTCTGAACTCCAGATCAGATCAAGAGCCATCAAAGAAGTAGCAGCCATGTTTGAGTGTGTTCAAGCAAAGAGTCTCTTATCTGCCACTCAAGAAGAGTTAAAGATGTCCATTCCAAAACTGACCAACATCTATGATGAGGTATCAGAGAGTGAGCTCTTAATTGAAATACCAAGGCTGAGAAGGCACCTGAAAGCAGCAAACATTGATCTGGAGGAAGCCAAAAACTGGTCAATATTAGACATTTTGACATTCATAGCTGAATGGCACTTTGTCGACTTAATCCCAACCCTTTCATTAAGCCTAAAATTATATCTAACTATCCATGTAGCTTCATGTGAGAAAAGATTGTCCAAGCTGAAACTTATAAAGAACTATTTGCAATCTACCATGGGACAGTCAAGGTTTTCCGACCTTGCGATCTTATCAATTGAAAGTGAGTTGGTGAAAGACATTGATTTCAGTGAAGTGATTCACAAGTTCGCAGCTTTGAAGACCAGGAAAGGAAAGTTCTGATTAGTTTAGATGTTCACTAAGTGCTGAAATGCTTGTTTATATGTTCTTGTTATTTTTTTGGTATTATTTCAATTATGAGTATATTTCCATCAGTATTTGTCTACAACATCTATGTTATTTGGGCAGTTATTGATTATGCAAACCTAAGCCATTAATGTATCTCATGTAAAGTTTAATATTAACATGAACAGAAATTAGATGGAGTTCTTGAACATTTTTACTTCTATTATTTTCTTACCGAATTGTCACTTTAACCACATGAAACTGTAAATGTAAATGCATTTAGGCTGTATGTATGATATTGTAATTAAAGATGTCATTTCAGTTTGCTAGTTGTTTGTCACTATTATTGTCATTACATACAGTGATATACGTGAATTACGATTTACTAGTAACATTTGTACAAAAAATATTACTAAGGATTCTGTATGATCTGGTAGGGGAGGAAATCTAGAGGTGACACCAACCCTAGTGCTGCCATGGAGTATGCAGACATCATATGTGACCAGAAAGAAATCAATTAACTAATTGATTCAGTTCTGTGGAATCCCCTGCATGGATTAATTCATTGACTTCCATCGGAAGACATAGGACTTCTACACAGTGCAAGGCAGCATGCAAATGTTTTATGTGGCCAGTGATAACCCTAGTTGAGGTTTGCTGCCGATTGTTACAAACTAATTAATAAAGTTGCATACGAGGAAATAAGAAAAAAAAGCAACAAGAAACAGATGGTATTTTGATTTAAACCCCCCCACTATATAACAGACCACTTGAATCAAAAATCAGTAATGTAGTTAAAGTATTTTAATATACTTGCAGTATACTTGGTTGTCTTATTGAAACCAAAAGAGACAAATAAAATAATATCTGCATATTTCAAAAATGTTATAGTGTTTGTCATTATCTGTGATATAAAATGTCATTTTTGCTGTATAATTGAACATCGGAGTTGGCTTGAGTGATGAAAGCTTCTATTATTGCTTTCACAGTCAATTTGAACATTTTTATGAAGACCTTTTAGTGCTACTTCGAAAGAAGTACAATCATGTGCCTTTTCTCACAAATCAAATATGGTATGTTTATATTTATAGTAAATAAATCAACAAATGAAAAACGTAACTGTACACTGGGGTAACCAAACAGTGGGCAAGTGTATCAATCAGAACATACGTACAAGTATAGTGTATACCTGTGGAAAATCCCACCATGAAATGACAGCACACCCATAATGTTCGGTAGGAGTATATTGAGTCTGGTGCCCCCTCAGTAGTATATACCATAACTTTGCACATGTCAGAAGATATTTAGATGCATTTACTCCGTAGTAGTGATATTTTTTCCTAAGCAAAGCAGAACTATCATCTGGAAATAACACATAACTACTGTAAAAGGGGCAGTATTACCTGGATTATTTTCTGTATGTTAACCACTTAATACATGCAAAATGCACTTATTTTTACCATGAAACAATTTACAGTTTTCTATAGTTTTTCATTATATTTGAGGGAACTCCAAATCCAGTGACATCACAGGAGACGTGCAAATGTGCTGTCATAAGCGATTACTGTGGAATAAGCATCTCTTGTTTGAATTCAGCTGTTTCAAGTGCTTAGAATGTAGGGGGCGTGGTTTCAGTCCGCCTTTTGTGCAGGGGCATAACAGAAGGCGTTTTCAGGAGATAGTGTTCAGTAAAAACTGATAAGACAGATGTTTATTTTCCTTTGCTTTACAACACGCATTTAAACGTAATTATTTGGATACCGTAGGTGGAACTATCCCTTTGAAGATGCATGTCCCTGCAATGGACTGCTGGATAAAGTCACACATCCTATATACAGTGATAGGAGTACAGCATGTATATAAACTGAAATGAATTGCATAGAAGAAGAAAAAAGTGCAGATATGGAAAACAGAGCTTTGTGCAGATTCACCAAGTGAAGCTTGTTAGTTTCTGTTTATTTAATCTTCAGTCTTCCTTTACTGTCAGGCTATGTCTATATTTCCCAAGATGCACAGCTTTGATAACAGTGCAGAGATACATACCAATACAAAGGACATGAGATTTCTTGTATGGCATGGGGAAATATTGCCTCATCTCTATAATACATCCTCTAGAAACATCAGCTGACTTGTGCTTACAAATTCACCACTCATTTGCATTCAAATATATTATTTCAGTTTCTATTTGCTATCATGTTGCCAGAGACAAAATCAGCCCAGGGATCAGTGGCCTACCCTTTCCTGCTAACTGGGATGATAGAAAGAAGTGCGCTGTTTAGCATGCAGACTAGTGCTGGCCATTGTTTTAATGTACAATACCTGTAACCATGGCAGCCAATGTCAGCATTTCATCTACGCAGTCAAATTCGCAGGCAGCTAAAATAGACTTTGACAGCTGTGGATCCAGTGGAAACTCAGACATAATTATCCCAAATTCAGAAAGATTTCCATCATTATCAAGTGCAGCCAAATAATCCAGATCTTCCAAGGCTTGCATCAAGCTTTCTGGGTCTGTGCAAAAGGAAAAGATAATGCAATTAATATAGAAAAACACTGGATATGTATCCTTCTATTGCGCATGTAGAATGTAAGGGGCCTCTCTTTGTTTGCCACACATACATTCAAATTATAATTAAAGACCAGGAGAGGGTTCTATATACTACACATTTTGATGAATGAACGCCACTGAAATAATTTTTAAAGCATATAATTATATATTTCATTCTCAGCTAACTGTTTATTCTGCAAGAGAAAAGAATAACATCTGGTGAAAATGATCTATACATTATGTTAATTTGCTTGTCTGTGCTGTCTCATGCTTATGACATCACCGATACAAAATATGTAATTAGCATATCAATTCACAAGGTGATGTCATAAACAGAAGACACCAGATATTTAAAATATGTTTTTCTCTTAATTTGTGCATTTGCTTGCAGTTCTACTAATATAGTGCATTGCTCGTGTTTGGTTATTTTTTTTTAGTCTCTATATTTGCAGTATTAACAATGTGTAAGTGACAGAATCCCTTTAAATTATACCAGAAAAAAAAAAAGTTATATTAATCCTTTAACCACCATTATTGGTGAATTATGAATTACAATTTATGCTGTGCTCTAACTACTACTTCTATGCAGTGTTGTGTTTCTGCCCAGGCCAACAGACTAGAGGGGGGCAGCAGCTGACTGAATGGAGTAACAGCAGAGCCAGCACTATCATTGTTGGTGGTATAGCGCCAATCACTAGCATCATAAGAATCAAATCTGGCGCTGTGAACAGGGATGTGGGGGTAATTGTGCGCTATGGATAGCGATGTGGGGGCAATCTGGTACTGTGGATAGGGATGTGGGAGCAGTCTGGTACTGTGGATAGGTATGTGGGAGCAATCTGACACTGTGGACAGGGATGTGGGAGCAATCTGACGCCGTGGACAGGGATGTCGGACCAATCAGACGCTGTGGACAGGGATGTGGGAGCAATCAGACGCTGTGGACAGGGATGTGGGAGCAATCTGGTACTGTGGATAGGGATCTGGGAGCAATCTGCTACTGTGGATAGGGATCTGGGAGCAATCTGATGCTGTGGACAGGGATGTAGGGGGAAGGGTAATGCAAAGTGTGCAACCTGGAGAGGAAGGGATGCGACAAATGAGGACTGAGGGATGCCTGAGTTTAGTCAGTCCATGGGCAGCACAAAACCTAAATATGCCACTGTTATATGCATATGTATATTGTACATAAGAAAAAAAGATTAAAAAAGAAAAAACCTTAGAGATTTTGAAGAAAACACCAAGGACTTCCTTACCATTTAGCACTCAAAGGTATAAATAAATACATTAGGATTACATCATAATACTCATAAAGGGAAAAAAACTATGAATGTCCAGCCATACGAAGTATAATCAATATATTGATTTAGAGTCAACTACAGATTTTAATTCATTACAGATCCTTCTAATACTGAAACGCTTACATTCATTCTGTAAATAATATTAAATAGAAAGCACAGCGATCTCTGCCATTTATTACTCATTACGCTAATTTATTTTGAAAGAGAAGTTAGATTATTCATACTAATTCATTCTCCCCTGTTTATTCCTGATCAGTATTTCACATGTAGTATTTACATTTACAGCGTATACTTGGCTATGTAGCATAATGCCTTTGTAGTAAGTGGAGATATTTATTACACAGTGTGAAAGGTTTAATGTGAGGAGAGGTGAGACCTTGTAAAGTTAAGGCATTGAAGCAGAAACAATACAGGACACTGGAGAGATTCAGACTAAACCATGGTATGAAAAATGACCATGTGCATACAGCTCAGGATCACGCTGCAAAAACCTCCAACACTAATATACAACACAGCAAGCGAATTTAATCAGGTCACATATTTTTAAAAGACTAAAAGCAATGTGGAATGTTAATTAAATAGTAAATATTATTTTTAACCTTTAATTAATGCAGTGCCAAAGGTTTATGCAGCTCATGATACACTATCTTAAGGGTTTTGCAAACACAAATAGATAGACACAAGTACAAGTTACAGAGAGGAAACATTTACATGGCTCCTTTTCTGCAGGTGAGGAAGGGAGGGCTACATAATGGGGGTTATATAAAGACCCTGTTCTAAGTGATCTAATCAGCAGGATTGTTAGCCCAGTTAGCCCTGACTTCCATGTTGCTGGCCCTTTCTGTACATGTATGTATGCAGAGGGGATAGATGCCCGATTCCTGAGACATACCATAACCCCAAAAACCCCCATAACCATACCAGCCCATGTTCCCCCCAATAATGGACACGAGACTTGTGATGGTACAACAAGGCCACAGCACTTCTTTATTAAACACATGTCAGGCTGTATAAACCACCACCATCCTTTAATACTTTTATGTATAAAACAGAATACAGCCTGACAAATTGACTAAGCCCTTGCCAGTAAAACCATTTTCCACTTCCACCCATATATTTATATATGGCCACCTTTTCCAACCAAATCCAGAATCCATAAGCTCGCCTCCCCTCCTCGTCCCTTGAGATGCCATAACTCCATCTGGCCCATCTCTCCCACAATGCTTACCACTAGCCGACTCACTTAGCTCAGTGGGCACGTCAACTACAAACAACTTCCATGTTGCTTTTAAGGTTAAGGGGAGGACCCGAGCACCATTTTCCTTGTAATAACTCCAACTCCATTTTCCAAAACATATCCCCTACTGGCAAGGACAGCCAACCCCCGCCACAGACCCGCTCGTTTAACACCTTAAATCAGCGGGGACCACCCACCACCACCGCCATGGCCTGTTCCAAACCATCCTGTAACGCCAAGTTAAACAGATCAAGGCCCACCTCAGTTAAGTGAACTCCATCACTCCTGAAATACCGAGCCGCATCGGACTCAAAAACCCTATGGCGTATAGTCACGCCCCCCACACTCAACACAAAACGAGACACTCGTTTATTCAATTTCACCCGGCTCCGTTCCAGCGCCCTCTGATTGAGCGCACACCTCCAATAATTACGTGGCACCACCTCTGACCACACCAGCGACACACCAGGAAAGAGCACCAGCAGCCTCGCCAGGTCCCTTTTTATGGTATCCCCCAGGGTCCACACAGGGACCGAACCCAGATCATTGCCCCCCAGATGAATAAGTAAAATATCAGGGGGCCCCAACCGCCGAGACAACTGAACCACCTCGGGTAACAAGCGTACCCACCGCATACCCCGGAACCCGAACCACCGAACGTCCGCCACGGCTCCCGGAAAGCCCAGGCACTCTCCCCCAGGTCGCACGGCAGCCCGACTCCGTGCCCAGAATATGTACGAGTGGCCTATAAGCCACACCCTCCTAGGCGCAACATCTGTGAATTTAAAGCAGAGGAAACTGAGATCAGACCAGCCGGACGGACATAAGATAGAAACCTGCGGGATTCCCACCGCCCAATCTGCCTGATAGCCCGCTCAGCATAACCCAGCCTTGCGGCCTCAGACGCAGCGCCAATCCTGAACGAGTGACCCCCGAACTCCCGGCTTGGAAGGCCCAGGGCCTCGACTGCCATCCGGAAGACCCTGATAAACTGGAATCTAGACAAAGGAGTCGCATCAGCGTGCACCAGCAATGAATTGGAACCGGCCGGTCGGACCAAACCGTACCGGTCAAAACAAGCCACCGGGCAAACCATAGAACCGGGGACTTCCCGCAGGGAGACCCACTTTCCAACCCCAAGTACATCCGTCTTGGAGCGCCTGATCAAAAACCTCACCAGACCAGGTTCCCGCACCATATCAGCCGCCAGTATACCCCCTGGCTTCGTTTTTGCCTGGCTAACCAATTCCCCAATACGCAAAGCTCCAAAAAATGCCATGGAAAAGGCTAACCGAAACAGATCCACCTCAAAAGGCGAGTGGCAAACCACCGGCAGTATGTGGCACAGGCCCAGCAACAAAGCCCCGGACACCGGTTTACGGTAATCCACGGAATGAACGCCCCTCCTCCAACCCTTCAACGCCTGACGCACTAGAAACTCCTTAGTCACGTCCCGTAGCCCAGAAGCTCTGAACCAGAAACTGAGGCCTGACATCCGTGCCGTTACTGCCGCGGGCGACAAGCCAGCCGCGTCCCAATGCCACAACAACCACAGTAAACCTTCCAAGCGAGCCCCATCATCCCTAAAACCCCCACGAGCCGACTCCAGATCCAACCATTCCCCCCAAACTTTACCGTAACGCTTCCATGTGGATCCAGCGACAGACTGGCTAACCCACTGTGCTATTCGCCCAACCCAAGGTCCCACAGCGTCGACGGGCACGGGATACCCTCCGGGTCCGCCCATGGTGCTGCCGCCCGGAACGTTGCCCACTGCGAACGAGAAAGTGCATCCGCAATTACGTTATGCACCCCAGGGATATGAACAGCACGAAAGGTCACATTAAAATCAAGGCAGTTAAGGACCAGAAGCCGCAACAGCCGAACTACCGGCGGGGAAGAAGCCGTCAGGTTATTCACCGCCAACACCACTCCCATGTTGTCACAGTGGAAGACCACCCTGCGATCCCGTAACGTAGTTCCCCAAAGGACCACTGACACCAGAATAGGAAATAGCTCCAAAAAAGCTAAATTCTTTGTCAGGCACCCCGAACCCCAGAACGGGGGCCAAGTCTCGGCAGACCACTGGGACCCCAAAATCGCCCCGTAGCCCACGGATCCTGAGGCATCCGTGTACAGATGGAGATCTGCGTTGGACACCTCCGGAGCCTGCCACAACGACCGTCCATTGTACCTGCTCAAAAAATCATCCCACACCGCCAGATCATCCCTTAGGGGCCGAGTGAGCCTGACATAATGGTGCGGCCGGCACACCCCCGCCGTAGCCCCCGCCAGACGTCTGCTAAACACCCTGCCCATTGGCATAATTTTACAGGCAAAGTTGAGCTTCCCCAATAAAGATTGCAACGCCCTGAGCTGAATTTTTCTCAAGCCGCAAGCCTTAGAAATGTCCGCCCTAAGGCCCAACAATTTATCCTGAGGAAGCCGGCATTCCCCGGCCAGGGAGTCAATCTCAATGCCCAGGAATGAAATACAGGTAGTCGGGCCCTCCGTTTTGTCTGCCGCCAATGGGACACCAAACGAAGCCAGAACCACCTGGGCCGTCCTCAGCAAATGGCCACAGACTTGCAAACCCGAGGGACCCACCAGCAGGAAGTCATCCAGGTAGTGCATCACTGAGTTGCACCCGGACTCCTCCCTGATTACCCAATCCAAAAAGGTGCTAAAGCACTCAAAATAAAAACAGGAAATAGAACAACCCATGGGAAGGCACAAGTCAACGTAAAACTTCCCTTCAAAATGGCACCCGAGGAGGTGATGACAGTCTGGATGAACCGGAAGAAGCCGGAAGGCCGACTCCACATCGGTTTTGGCCATCAACGCACCAGCCCCTGCCGCCCTCACCATCCGAACCGCCGAATCAAAGGACGCATAAGACACCCGGCACAATTCTGCATCAATGTCATCGTTAACCGACTCCCCATAGGGGTAAGACAGATGCTGGATCAGCCGGAACTTTCCCGGTTCCTTTTTGGGAACCACCCCCAGGGGAGAAACCCGTAAACCGGCCAACGGGGGCGAATCAAAAGGACCCGCCATACGGCCCAGAGCCACTTCCTTAGCCAACTTATCCCGCACCACCTCGGGGTGCTCAGCCACCGAACGTAAATTACGCAACCGCAAACAAACCTCCCGCTCCTGAAAGGGGATCCTGAAACCAAACTCAAACCCGTGCAACAAAATGTCCGCCGCCCTACGATTCCTATACCGGCTTAGCCATGGGCGCATTGCCCCGACGTCCACCGGCGTCATCCCCCTTTCCGCCCACGTCAGACTTGTCCCCACCTCTCTGACGCTTAAAGCACCGGGTGGCGGGGTGGCTACCCCCGCAACCGGAACACTCATGTTTGAAGCGACAACCGGCGCCAAACTTGCACTGACCCTCATTAAATTGCCAGCACCCTCCCGGTCGTCGTTGGGTCGTGGCCGAGGGAGAGGGCGAACCCAGTCCCCCGACCCCCCCGAGAAAGGACGTCAAACCCCCCTGATGCGAGGCTGGCCGGGTCATAATGGCCAGCCACAGCCCCACGTCCATTTGATCCCAACCCAAAGTAGGCCGTAAAGCAATCCGTTGCCGGAATTGCTCATCATAGCGCCACCAGCTGAGACCCCCATAAATCCTACACGCATTCCAGATTTGATCCTGGTAACAAAACAAGGAGCAACATTTTTCAGGGGATTTCTCCCCAATGACGCTAGCCAAGATGGAGAAAGCCCGAATCCAATTCCCATAATTCTTTGGGATTTTGCGATAACGGTACTTCTCCTTTTCTTTCTCGGCATCCTTCAACTCCTTCTCAGGAGGAGGAACGTCCTCCATGGGGAGGAGCGAATAAATTTCCACATACTCGCCCTTCCAAATACGCTCCCTTACCTCCGGTTTAAGGTGAAGGCCTAAGGGGCCCGACCAACATAAATACGCGGCCCCATGCGCCATCGGTGCAACAGGGTGTGTCAAATCAGCCGCCCCGACCATTGACGCCGACGTACTCGGTGCCGCCGATGTACTAGGCATTGACAAGGGAACCGCAGGGAGCGCCGCAGCAGTGGCCGCCGGCAGCAACAAAGGGGGCGGTAATAAGGGGGACTGTGGGACCCCCGCCGTGCCCGGTAAACCAGAAACCACCCCCGGTGAACCCCCCGTGGAACCCCACACGCTGCCCATCGTACTATCGATGCCCTGCAGGGCCGCACTACCAGAAGGCCCAGCCACCCGGCTCACTTGCTCTATCGCCCCCCGCAAGCATTGCAACAAATCCACCCAAGGCTGACTAGCAGGAGAAACGGTAGCCCCCCCCCCACCCACCCCAGAAAACCCCGCCAAAGGTTGCCCCGTGGACTCACCAGTGTCTCCCTGAACCGCGCCCAGAGCCGGCGTGGAGGCCCGGGAGGCCGCTGAATCACCCGCAACCTGGGAAGCAGGATGGGGGACGTAGAGTGGCACAGCACTAGTAGCTGGAGCCTGTGAAGGAGAGACAGGTGAGTACAACGCCAGATCAGGAGGAGAGAGAAGCCCAGCCAAGGGAACCTGGTAAGTAGTCACAGGGGTAGGAGTAGGGGACGGGGTAGGGGGCAGTAAGAGACCCAGGGCCGGATCCTCATCCCCAGAAGACCCACTGCAGCTGCCCACAGCCTCCCCACTGCCCCCCGCCCGGGAGGGTAATCGCAGGGACCCCCGTTTTCGGCCCTGAGGCCTACTCACCACCCTGGCCTGCCGATCCGTGCTCCTCCTCCTGCTAGGCCCCGCATCCGGACGCGGGGGGGAAGGTAGCAGGGCTGTACCGGACCTGGTCACAGCCCTGGATGTCCTCCGTCCGTCGCGCTCCAAACCCCGAGGGGAGGGGCGCGGCCTGCGATCCCCGCTCCCACTAGCCACCGGGGACGGTCGCGTGGCTGCACTAGCAGGCCCGCCGCCGGACGCAGCGGGCCGCGCGGCCGACGGGCGAAGGCCGCTCCTTCGCCCAGCTCCGCTCCTGCTCCGATGAGGCTGGATGGAGCCGGCAACCGGGCTCAGTCGAGCGGGCGGGCGGGCGGGACACCCGCCGCGCCCCGCCACGAGGACCCGCGGGAGGCGATGCCACCGCGGGCGTAGCAGCCTGCAGCGCTGCAAACTGCTGCCTCAAACGTCTGCCACCATCTGTAAGAGCCTCAGCCCTCAGGGCAGCGAGCATTGCCTCAATCTCCATGCCTGAGCCGTGAATGAAACACCAGAGCTGCAAAAAATTGCTACCAGGTGCGTTTACAGATTAAAATGGCTGCTGGGGAGAGAGGCTCCAGGGCTTTTATCAACTCCCCCTTGAAGCCCCTCCCCCAGCCCCCGTCAGTCATCTCTTGCCTCCCCCTCGCCCATACATGTCCTGTACAATTAATTTGCATAATTTCCCAGGGTTCTGGTTTGCTAGCCTGTTTTGAAATTCAGCTCTGGTAAAGTTGAACCTACGAATCTACAAGCCTTGCTTGTCTGGTCCGGTGTCTGGCTCAGCCTATAAAAGCTACTTTGCAAGATTATTGTGGCTAGCTGTTCCGTCAGGAAGCCTGTGTCTACTACTCCGTACCTGTGCACCACATGTGACCATCAGACTTCTGTTGTGTTCTAACCTAGCTGCTGGACTCAAAAACCTGCTCATTCATCAGTATCAGTGCAATAAGATATCAATATGTTTTGCAAGTCCAAAGGCAATTATACATCAGCATGCCTCCTAACTGTCCAGCTTTACGTGGGACAGTCGCGGATTGGAGGCACATATGCGGTAGCGCTGTCAGTTTGAGATCGCTGACACTCCCCCCCCACCCCGTTTCCCGATTCTCTGGCGGCAGAAGTTGGGAAGTATGCATCAGAACAAACAACTGATTTAAGGTGATCAGATTTATTCAGGGATGCTTAAAATATACTTACATACATACATATATACACAATAAATGTATGCCTTAGGGCAGTACACAGTATAATTTAGACAAGTCTGCAGTCTTCATTTTAGACTATGGAGCCCCAGAACATGCCTTAATAATACAGCTTTGTGGTCAATCTAGGTAGTTTCCCCAAGGAAGTCATTTATATCATGTCTGACTTATTTTAAGAGAAAACATTAAAAGAAGATCCATATTTATTAAGTGAATGGTACATTCATATTGTATAACTTAGAAAGGGAGGACTAGCAACTTTTGGCCCAGGGATGGGGAAAAAAGAATTTAGTGGCCTATGCTGCAGTGTTTGTCTACTTATCATAATCAGAGATAGACATGGATAGACAGATAAGGTACAATGTTTGACAGGCAGGCAAGAACAAGAGAAAGTGGTGAAGTCCCAGGTCAATGTGCAGGCCAGGGGGCAAGTGTCTCACATGGCAGCCCTCCTCTGATCTTACACATAAGTGGCTTCCATGCAGATATTAGATTCCTTTGTTTGTAGTTCTAAGTACTTAGACTTGTGAGAACAAAATAATCTTACATTTTCATTTGTGGATAAATTTACATTTATAAAAGAAAACAGTGAATAAAAATAAACATAAAATATATATTAGAGACCATTAGACATAAACACTCTGCTCAGGATCATTCACTCTTTTCCTTTCTTTTTATCAATTGCTCCTTTTTTTAATGTGATTTGTTTTTTCAATCTATATTGTGTTTTCTAATATATCATGTAATGATGGTTGCACAGTTTTTAACACCTTCACTGTAGAGTGCGGGGCTCTTCAGTATGCCAAGGATTAAAATCTAGAGACATGGCACTGAGGTCATGTGAATTCAATTAGAGACCTTCAGCACTGTCGTTTCCAATCCATTTTCATATGGTTGATGCATTCTGAAAAGGGTAACAAGTTTGCTGCCTTTGTTCATTTCAATTACAACTCAAATTAAATGTGTTACCATTTGTGAGCATGAAACAACTAGCGTTTTCCATGACATAGCCATAACCTCTAATACTTTTTTTTTTCCTACTAAGAATCAGAAAACTCACAACATATTTTTGTCCGCAAGAGATCAATATAAAAGGAACACTTACTACTTAAGATGTAATTCATTTTGTTGCCCATAGGTACTTGTTTTTTATACCGAGACTTGTTTACTGTTATTTACTCACTCTTGGCCCCTAGGGCCTTAGGACAAAGCATTTATAATGCGAAACGCGTCAAGTTCTTCCCACATCCTGCGGTTTGCTCTGCAATATATATTTTTTTGTGGAATTGGAGTGCTGCATGTTTTTTCTATTTTGCTTATGGATTTGACCCACGATCACCGAGTTTGGCTCCAGTGAATATGGAGCTCCCCTGTATTAAGCAGCAGTAAGAGGAGTGGAGCCCCAGCTGTTGTGGAGTCAACAAGTTCAGACAACAATGGACAGGAAATTACTTTGCTTGTTTCCTATGTTGTGTAAAATAACCTTTAGGATCATCAGTAATAGATTGCTATAATTTTTCTTATGGCTGAGCAAATAACATGATTAAATACTAGATTTCAAATGCAACTCCGCACAGGATGGTCAGTGTACCATCGCAGAACAATACTCGTGGACATCCCAGCAATACTATGAAAGTTATTATCCTGTGGATATTTAAGGCATTACAGATTTCTGCACCAGTTATAAAATATGCTGGAAAAGATTTCTAAAGATAGAAAAAGAGCACCCAGTCAGGTGCTCCCAGGCATAAGAGACTAAATGTTTTATTTAAATGTACCTGCCATGAAAAAATTACATGATATGAGTATATAGGAAATAAAAATACATTCTGCAAGTCGGATTGCCAGCAAACGTATAAAAAAAGTGTTTCTAAGGCAGGCCCGCCCTCAGGGGGTGACGGGCGATACTGGCGCGCGGGGCCCGACGGTCCTGGGTCATGCCAGGTAAAAAAAAATCATGCCAGGTAAAAAAAAAAAAATCTCCGTAAAGCCGGTCCACTGTAGTGTTCAGCGGCTGATTCTGTCAATACCTCTATGCGTTTCACCGGAAAAGTTGTCGCGGCTTCTTCACTCGTCTCCCCTGAAGAAGCCGCAACAACTTTTCCGGTGAAACGCGTAGAGGTATTGACAGAATCAGCCGCTGAACACTACAGTCTCTTGCCATCCCTGGATCAGCTCCGTTGTTGTGACGGATTCTCACAATATTTTCAATGCGATATTTTTCCTCTACAGTCCGTGAGTTTTATCTTGTAACGGGCCAATATCTCTCTGTTCAATTTGTCCTGCACATGTTTTGTGTTGCTTTTATATATTGCAGAATTCTATTCAATTAAACATTTGAACGAAACATTTGACATGATCTTCACTCACGTATGTTTGTGAGTACATTTATCACCAGTCACTTTATTTATGTACATGGTTGAAACAATGTTGCACTATTATTTGTGTATTTAATTTAAGGTACCCACCACTATTGCGCCAATCTGCGCATCCCGGGGATTGCTTCAGAAGGCAGCATTTTGTGTGGTACCACAAGTATTAGTATTATTATTAATACCAATTTGCAAAGGGTTCATTTGCACAGTTCACTTTATTATTTTTTGCAGAGACATATGGATTACAGCAGTGCTGTCTACTTATTCTGAGGGATGCCATAGATTGCATCTTTGCATATCATTAAAGGGACAGTCTAGTCCCCAAACTCACTTTGGTGCAAGATGAAGGTTACTGCTGGTATAGCGCACAGGCTTTTTTTCCAATGTGATTTGATGCAGGCATGGCAGGTATTTTACAAGTGCCGATCATATATTAAACTTAATAAAGAGGGAACTGTGACGGGAATTTCAAACTTGAGCCAACGCAGCTGAATGGGAAAATGTTTCCAACTCAGATACTTTGGCTTTAATTTTGAAATTTCAGTCTTAATTCCCAGTATTTCTCTCTTTAAAGAGTAGACCCAATTATAATAAGGTGGTGCCTAGGGTTGCCACCTTTTCTTCAGAAAAATACCGTCCTTGGTACTGTCTCCATAGACTTAACATTGGCCTGATGCCAAATTTTTTACCGTCCTGCCAGTAAAATACCGGCCAGATGGCAACCCTAGTGGTGCCAGGACTGTTCTCATGAAGAACAGCCTGACTTCCTTACTCCAGCAGCTCTTCTGCTCCTATTCAAACACTGGAAATAGTTTTGAACATGAGCATTTCATGTGGTTTCCAGTAAGTGAATGAAGGCCTGTGTCTCACACTGACCATTTCTCCTTTATGGAGATGCTACCCGCGGAGTAGGGATGGGCACAGTGGTTGTACGTCATAGAGGCTGACTCTGTGGTACAGCTGTTGGCAGCAGTCATTTTAATTTGCTTTTAATTAAGAAAGTCTGGATCGTAATTAAGTTACAGGAGGTTTCATGCCAATCATTATGCTTCTGCCATCAGTGTTTTTATAAACAAATGACTCCTCTGGAACGAGGTGACATACTACTAAAGCATTAATAACTAAATGGCTTTTTGTGTAAAATAGATCAGCTCTAGAAGTTGGAACTCAAATTCTCGCCTGTATCAAAAGTGACAAGCATGGAGAAAATGCGTTAATATTAATGCATATTCACTTAAATCACTGTGGATAGAAATTCCAGCACTAACAAGATCAATAGTCAAGCAATTAAAGCTTGATTAGCCTTTTTTTATTGTTGCTACTCTGCAGTGGTTGCTGTTTATCTATATATTGGAAAAAGCACAACACTGAGATATATAACCAAGAATTACACTACTCCTGGTCATTCTGTAAATGTTTCAATAAACCTAAAACAGATTACACAATGTTTTGTTTTATGTTTGTTTAGTTCAGTTTGTTAGTGTATTAGCTGTAAAGTCTTTACATTACATGTTCATTCCCCGGCAGGGTCATGGATCCAAAAAACATTAGGTTGGGTAATACTAACATCCACGTCCACACATTTCAAAGTATGATTATTCTATTTTATTTTAATCAACCTCTAAAGTATGAGAGGGTACCATTCTGCAAGACTGGGGATTAAACAGATTGTAGATTTAGTGCATAGATTGAAATGATCATGATTGTCTTTTACACACCAAATTATTATTATTATTATTATTTGAGAAGTTCTGGAAGACGTTGCAGACATCCACAATTGTTTGTTTCCAAAGTACAAGGGAATTCTATAGTGCTGTATAATAGTGCAGAGTTACAAAAGTTTATACACAGTGACTATGTCATGAAATAGAAGCTAAACTGATGCATAAATAAACAGTGATAGAGAAGGGCTTTAGGGCATTGCTTTTGTGACCCTATTTTTGTTGTGTGCTTAGTGTTATCTGAGACAATAGGGTAAGACTAGAGCAATGGAAGGTTGACTGTCACATTGTAAGAGAAGGTCACTGGAGTAATGAGATGGCTATAGGGGGCACCAAGCAAAGGCCTATATTTAGGAATCTGGGTAGTGTATAGTTCTGGCACTCGCAGATCCAATACAATCCAATATTTAATGTGAATAAAAATGTTGAAAATACAATAGACTCAAATTCACAGACTGTGCAAGATATGGGAAAGATGCATAGTTATGGTTAGTGTATCGTTAGGGTTTATAGTTAGATAAAAAAAAAAAAGATATTTCTAGGAGACCAATGAGTGGCAAGCTAGCATTGACATGAAAATCTTCATTCAATGAAATCAGACTACTCATTGTAATAGTTATTTGTGAACACTAGGCAGAGTGTCAGTGTAAACTCCAAACAAGGCAAACAATCAAGAAATAGAACTCAAATCCTCTACAATGGAAACAAAGAAGGATCTCTATAAAACAGCAAAACAATCCTATACAGGTCACTAGACTGCTGGATGTACAAAACTAAACAAGCTTTATTTTTATGATTTAACACGAAGAGAGTCCATATGAAAGCAAATGTCTCTTCCAGGCAACTTTCACCAGTGTGCAATACACAAAATATGTATGAGGCATGGGCTGGTAAGTGGGGGCAGTGGGACAGCTACCTCCCCCCGGCCTGCTCTCTAACCTGACTCATTGGGCTGGTGCTACACCACTTTCCACTTGTAAATTCCCCCAGATTCTGTCTAGTTGTCTTGTCTGTCTTATCTATCTGTGTATCTTATCTGCCAACATAACTTTCTTACCCATCTATCTGCGTCTATCTCTGATGATACGGGTGGACTGATGAAGTTGGCCGACAAAATAGTTTTTGCCTCCTTGGCCAAAAGTTGCCAGCTTTGCCCCTGATCATACTGTCTGTTATGGCTTTCAGGGTCTAGCAGCTCAGGGCCTGGATATGATGGTTATCTTAAAGAGGGTTGTAATGTCCATTTGAGACAGTCATTATGCAGCACTAGAAAATTCAGAGAACAAAGAAGGTCTGCTTTGAGAGCACTTTTATTTTTTGTTGTTGCAGGTACTTTCACATAATGGAAAAAAAATTCAGCAATACTCAGAGCATGGAGCAATCTGTTTAACATTGTCCCTTGAGGCACACAAGCCAACATCAAAGCACTGACATTAAAGAGACCACTACTTTTTTCTTACTTTCTTTTTTTTTTTTGCCAGTGTCTTTCGGATGGCAGGCATTTCAGTAGAAGCAACAATGACATTTATGTGTTACGACAACTTGGCAAAGAACAGGGCTGACTCTCATAAATACTTCATTCCACATCCTTAGGAAAACCGCTAGCGATAACAGGAAAAAAGAAATCTGGCTTGCAAGATGCATATTTTTATAGCAGTTTCTAAAATTATATTTTGAAAAACAAAATCATCATTATAACCACTGTGGACAGTCAAAGAGAGTGTGCATGTTTTGCACTACTCAATATGCAGTCTTGTTATATATACACAAACAAATGACAATACCAACAAGACTCATGCAGTTAAAGACTGTGTTTAAAAATAATTATGATTATATCACATTTTGATGGTAAGATTACTTTTTTCTTTTTTAATCCAATATTTTGGATTCTAGTTGAGGTAACATACAGATGGAAGCTGTTCTAATGCAATGCGTTATATTAACATGGTCTGCCTACAATGTGATGCCGTCATGTCTTCCTTCATTAGCGGAAGGACGTTTTATCTCACTGAATGCCAATGCTCAGGACCTCTACCATTGTATAGTTTTACCTGTACAATACTCACATTTAGTGCACTAGTACAATAATGCGATATGAATATCTTTCAGTATACAGATACCTTCCTGCCACTGGCTGCACAGAGTTTGCGCATCATATGGACATGTAAACTGTTGATAATTGTTTTCCTAGTGTATATTTATTCATAGCAAATTAATAATTGTAACAAAAATACAGTAATAATAACATTACGCTTGCAATAGCTTAGTCATTAATGGTGAAATAAACAAATTATATTTTGTTACAATAGATGCCATTTAATAATGCGACATTCTTGTACATATTATATCTATGTGATCTTGTTGATATACACTGTAATGCTTGATCACTGCATACTTCAATAAAATGGTATTTTAGTTCTATCACTTTGGCATTCCTTTCTTATCTCAACCCATGTAATGGACGTTTTATAGACCATTTTTATTTCAATGTCTGGGGGCAGCATAAAGGCAAAAGATACTGGTCCATTCAATGATGTAGATCCAGAAAGTATAGGGAAGGGTTGCGAACTGGTGGAACCTTTGGGGAACACATTTAGAAAAGGCACCTACTAAATGTACAAATGTATATACAGTGGATATAAAAAGTCTACACACCCCTGTTAAAATGTCAGGTTTCTGTGCTGTAAAAAAATGAGACAAAGATAAATCATTTCAGAACTTTTTCCCACCTTTAATGTGACCTACAAACTGTACAACTCAATTGAAAACAAATGAAATCTTTTAGATAGAGGGAAGAAAAAATATAAAAATAAAATAATGTGGTTGCATAAGTGTGCACACCCTCTTATAACTGGGGATGTAGCTGTGTTCAGAATTAATTAATCACATTCCAAATCATGTTAAATAGGAGTCAGCATACACCTGCCATCATTTAAAGTGCCTCTGATTAACCCCAAATAAAGTTCAGCTGCTCTAGTTGGGCTTTCCTGAAATTTTCTTAGTCGCATCCCACAGCAAAAGCCATGGTCCACAGAGAGCTTCCAAAGCATCAGAGGGATCTCATTGTTAAAAGGTATCAGTCAGGAGACGGGTACAAAATAATTTCCAAGGCATTAGATATACCATGGAACACAGTGAAGACAGTCATCATCAAGTGGAGAAAATATGGCACAACAGTGACATTACCAAGAACTGGAGCTCCCCCCAAAATTGATGAAAAGACAAGAAGAAAACTGGTCTAGGGGGCTACCAAGAGGCCTACAGCAACATTAAAGGAACTGCAGGAATATCTGGCAAGTATTGGCTGTGTGGTACATGTGACAACAATCTCCCGTATTCTTCATATGTCTGGGCTATGGGGTAGAGTGGCAAGACGAAAGCCTTTTCTTACGAAGAAAAACATCCAAGCCAGGCTACATTTTGCAAAAACACATATGAAGTCTCCCAAAACCATGTGGGAAAAGGTGTTATGGTCTGATGAAACCAAGGTTGAACTTTTTGGCCATAATTCCAAAAGATATGTTTGGTGCAAAAACAACACTGCACATCACCAAAAGAACACCATACCCACAGTGAAGCATGGTGGTGGCAGCATCATGCTTTGGGGCTGTTTTTCTTCAGCTGGAACTGGGGCCTTAGTTAAGATAGAGGGAATTATGAACAGTTCCAAATACCAGTCAATATTGGCACAAAACCTTCAGGCTTCTGCTAGAAAGCTGAACATGAAGAGGAACTTCATCTTTCAGCATGACAACGACCCAAAGCATACATCCAAATCAACAAAGGAATGGCTTCACCAGAAGAAGAGTAAAGTTTTGGAATGGCCCAGCCAGAGCCCAGACCTGAATCCGATTGAAAATCTGTGGGGTGATCTGAAGAGGGCTGTGCACAGGAGATGCCCTCGCAATCTGACAGATTTGGAGTGTTTTTGCAAATAAGAGTGGGCAAATCTTGCCAAGTCAAAATGTGCCATGCTGATAGACTCATACCCAAAAAGACTGAGTGCTGTAATAAAATCAAAAAGTGCTTCAACAAAGTATTAGTTTAAGGGTGTGCACACTTATGCAACCACATTATTTTATTTTTATATTTTTTCTACCCTCTACCTAAAAGATTTCAGTTTGTTTTTCAATTGAGTTGTACAGTTTATAGGTCACATTAAAGGTGGAAAAAAGTTCTGAAATGATTTATCTTTGTCTCATTTTTTTACAGCACAGAAACCTGACATTTTAACAGGGGTGTGTAGACTTTTTATATCCACTGTATACAGCACATATAATTTTTATTCATATGTTTGGGTCGCTGGTTGCCCCATTGTACTGGAACATGACAACTTTCAAGTGTGGACACCTCCCTCACTGCCCATTTCAACCAATAGTGATCCCTTCTCTAAAAAAAAAAATCACAATCCTACTTTTTCATCTACTGGATAATCTGCTTCATAAATATGACATACATAATGAGACACAATGTATTGTCAGGATGGTTTTATGTATTGGGGGGTCCTAAGTAAAAAATGAGATTGAGGCCACTGTGCCCACAATTTGCCCCTTCTATGTAACTGTTTGCCCTCATGTATGTGCTCTCAGTATCCCCTAAGCAAATTGGAGACCTGCTGCCTGGGTCCAAGAATAAAATGACCCCATCCCCACTAAAACCACGCCCATCAAAAAATGGCCACATCCAAAATGTTATATCATGATAATTAAAAGTAAGGTTATCAGGAACAGCCCCTTGTCCATGTGCAAAATTATATAAAATGCCATTAAGATGCCAATGAGCAGCAAATGCATACATTTTGTATTTGATACCAATGAGCAGTAAATGCATACATTTCGTATATGGTACCAATGAGCAGTAAATGCATAAACTTTGTATATCATGCCAAAGCACAGTAAATGTACATTTTGTATATGATACCAATGAGCATTAAATATATAAACATTGTATATGATGCCAATGAGTAGTAAATGCATAAAGATGGTATTTTATGCTGATAAGCAGTAAATGCATAAGCTTTATATAACCATACCAATGAGCAGTAAATGCATAAATGTTGTATATCATGCCAATAAGCTTGAAATGTAAAAACGTTATATATCATGCCAATGAGATTTGATAATTGAGAAAAGAATAATAGCTCCCCAATGCCGTGCCATTTCTGTACCAAGAGTCCTGTGTAAAAGCATTTGTAGTGGGAAACCTAGCCTATTCTCCTCACTGATGGGGTCAGTCATTAAACTTGTGATATCAGGAAGAGAATGGGGATAATTATGTTACCATTGTTTCCCATGAAAACTCTACATACAACATAACCAGACATCCTAAATGTGTAGCAATCAGGATTTTGTTTTCTATGCAAAGAAGGTTTTTACAACCTATCCTAGTTGCAGACAAAAAGTCTCTGATTATACCCCTCATACAAGCCAAGTGCACATTTATACATACATATAGCGATACACCTGTCTCATGTCAAAACACAAGCTGTGAAGTGCGTAGAGGAATTTCTATTTCTGCACACACACCTGCTAATTAATGCATGGCTCTGATGAAAGTCATTTGCAGAAAAACCACATAGTCATACATTAAATAGTTTTCAGCTACAGTAAACATATCCAGTGGAAAGGTACCTGGTCTCTTGATAAAGTCACACTGGCCTAGGCCGGCTATGTCCATCCTCTTCAGGAAAAGAACCATCGAGGTCAAATTTGACTCTTCAACTTTTGCGACTAATGATGTCTTCATATTGTTCTGAATAAACTCTTCTGGATATAAACAGAACACTTTCCCTGATAGGAGAAAATCAGTGAAATCAAGCACAGGTGGCAACTCTCATTGTAAAATCAATTGCAGACACTTATGGGTATAGTTAGAATGGTGATGAATTGACAAAGTCAGTTATAAAACACAGACCAAATATAACTAAATTGGAAAAATATGTCAGCTTTTATTGCCTATTCTTGCCACAATTGTGCAACTTTCAAACAAAAAAAAACACAAAATAACAATGCACATAAAAGGCCTAGAGATTTCTCAAAACCATAAAATATTTACCTCAAAGAATATTTGTCAGTGAAAGATTAATGGAGGTCGGGAATTTTTGTACAGAGGCCTATGAAAAACGTGGTGGTGCCAAGATCACCAAAAACTGTGAACAAATAACGTGAATCTCTTGGCACTTTGAACTCTGTGGAATTTAATGCTAAGCCTTTACTAGCTAAGATGAATTTAACAGGACCTTAGAGCTCAGTGAGATTAAACTGAGTATTTGTGAGTTCTCCAAATAGTGAATATCTTGTTATTACTAATAAGAGTTAGACTAGTTTTGCCACCTTGTCACACAGCTTTTGGCTCCCTGATAAAAATGAGTAAGTAATGGAAGAGACCACGAAGGTGCCAGTGAGTTCATTATGTTTGGCACTGTGGAAGGAGTGCTTGGCTTCTGACAGAGGGACGCTGTACCAATCATGTGTGAAGCAACATGGATATATATACCTTACACAAGCATGTTGGTCATCAATGTACATTTTAGTTAAATCAGTTTATAGTTAGTTCTAATTACTTCCCCTGGTCCCTTACCTGTTGGACATGAGCTCAGAATCTGCTTCCTCATCTCAGCTTGCACCTTACTTATCGGCTGCATTACATGAGACTCTGCCCGAATTCTGGTGTTGTATACCTTCAAAGTGGACAAGTAAGCAAATCAGGTCATTGTAATAAACAAGGTGATGGAGGCATTACATACTGCACTCTTACATATTGTATTTTCTTCTGTTTTAGGACTTATTTTGGTTCTTCCATTTACTTAACGTTTAGTAACTAAACCAACTATTTCAACAACAAAAGCAACACTATAAGTGCTTCAATGCAAATGAGAAGCGTCATGTTGACTAGGGCCACCTTGATGCAAGTCATATTTCTAGTTGAGCATCATGGGAGGTTCAGTTCCAGTAGTTCCAGTATTAATGGTTAGGTGTGAACTCAAAAGTCTGTGATGTGCAGCCCTCCAAGAGACTGTCTGAGCATCACTAGAAATGTATAGAAATGTACAGGTGCTGTACTTAAAGGGGTACACCACTAGAGTGTTTGTTGCACTACACAACGTTCTGTTTCAGTGCCACTGTCACAATTTATCTTTATCACTAGAAATGTAGTCCACTGAGTAATTGGCAAAAGTTCGCTGTGGACTTCTTTTACCATAATGTTCAGTCAGCTATGTAAAAAGAAGTCTACAGCTTTTACCATCATGCTCAGTCAGGCATTAGCCATCTACTCTTTTATCTCACTTACTGGCCAACACATATGTGAGGCACCCATTAGGCCTCAGAACAAGGCCTCACCCGCTGTGCAGTAGAATGAGCCTTGAGATAATGTCATAAATTGGATACAGCACAGAAACCCCTTCTTCTCTATTCCTTTGCTTTCATTTCTGTATACTAATGTGTAAATCATGTTGTTCGGCATTCCCACTGTAAATACTAGTTCAATGACAGCGTCTCTTTAAGGAGATTGCTTGCTAAAAGCTCATTACATGAACAGACTGACAATTGAGAGGCTTATGAATTAATGTAAACTGCATGAGTCAAGAGAGAAAGTCGTTACTGATTATTATGCGCTATTTTGTCAGTAAATATTCCCCGCCACTGCACTTCGAGACTTCCAATTGTTGATTTCAAGAAACTTGCTGTGAGTGGTCTGGTTTCTCATCAAAACGTCCATGCTGAGCTGACAGGACAGCTCCAGTTTATGAACCATTAGATTACTGTAGCTGAATGTCTTCCTGCTCTCATTAGTTACACCATTATTGGGTTCAACACGAGGTGCTCCATTTTATGATCCAGAAGATGTTACAAGCTGATCTCACAAGCAATTATGCCTGTCAGTTAGATAAACAAACAGGGTATAGAAGGAAAATACAGTAACAGAAAACATATGTCCAAGAATGTGTCATTTTTTTTTTAACTGTTCCGCGATGTCATCAGATGCATGAATAGGATTCAAGGTACCGTATTTTCTAGGATATAAGATGACCTTGATTATAAGACGACCCCCCAAACTTTGGATATTCCTTTAGGGAAAAAATGAAAAGACTGAATATAATACCCTGTAGGAAATTTTTTTAACTTGTATATACAGTGGGGCAAAAGGGTATTTAGTCAGTCATCAATTGTGCAAGTTCTCCCACTTAAAAAGATGAGAGAAGCCTGTAATTTTCATCATAGGTACACTTCAACTATGAGAGACAGAATGGGGGGAAAGAATCCAGGAAATCACATTTTAGGACTTTTAATGAATGAATTGGTAAATTCCTTGGTAAAATAAGTATTTGGTTACCTACAAAATAAGCAAAATATCTGGCTCTCACAGACCTGTAACTTCTTCTTTAAGAGGCTCCTCTGTTCTCCACTCGTTACCTGTATTAATAGCACCTGTTTGAACTTGTTATCAGTATAAAAGACACCTGTCCACAACCTCAAACAGTCACACTCCAAACTCCACTATGGCCAAGACCTGCACCAGGCTGGGAAGACTGAATCTGCAATAGGCAAGCAGCTTGGTGTGAAGAAATCAACTGTGGGAGCAATTATTAGAAAATGGAAGACATACAAGACCATTGATAATCTCCCTCGATCTGGAGCTCCACGCAAGATCTCACCCCCCGGGGGGGTTAAAATGATCACAAGAACGGTGAGCAAAAATCCCAGAACCACACGACGGGACATAGTGAATGACCTGCAGAGAGCTGGGACCAATGTAACAAAGGCTACCATCAGTAAAACACTACGCCGCCAGGGACTCAAATCCTGCAGTGCCAGACGTGTCCCCCTGCTTAAGCCAGTACATGTCTGGGCCCATCTGAATTTTGCTAGAGAGCATTTGGATGATCCAGAAGAGGATTGGGAGAATGTCATATGGTCAGATGAAACCAAAGTAGAACTTTTTGGTAAAAACTCAACTCGTCGTGTTTGGAGGAGAAAGAATTCTGAGTTGCATCTAAAGAACACCATACCTACTGTGAAGCATGGGGGTGGAAACATCATGTTTTGGGGCTGTTTTTCTGCAAAGGGACCAGGACGACTGATCCGTGTAAAGGAAAGAATGAATGGGGCCATGTTCGTGAAATTTTGAGTTAAAACCTCCTTCCATCAGCAAGGGCATTGAAGATGAAACATGGCTGGGTCAATGACAATGATCCCAAACACACCGCCTGGGCAACGAAGGAGTGGCTTCGTAAGAAGCATTTCAAGGTCCTGCAGTGGCCAGTCTCCAGATCTCAACCCCATAGAAAATCTTTGGAGGGAGTTGAAAGTCTGTGTTGCCCAGTGACAGCCCCAAAACATCACTGCTCTAGAGGAGATCTGAATGGAGGAATGGGCCAAAATACCAACAACAGTGTGTGAAAACCTTGTTAAGACTTACAGAAAATGTTTGACCTCTGTCATTGCCAACAAAGGGTATATAACAAAGTATTAAGATGAACTTTTGTTATTGACCAAATACTTATTTTCCACCATAATTTGCAAATAAATTCTTTAAAAATCAGACCATGTGATTTTCTGCATTATGTTTTCTCATTTTGTCTCTCATAGCTGAAGTGTGCCTATGATGAAAATTACAGGCCTCTCTCATCTTTTTAAGTCGTAGAACTTGCACAATTGGTGGCTGACTAAATACTTTTTTGCCCCACTGTATTCACATGTAAACAGCTTTTTCATATTTAATAAAAATGATGATACAAAAAATGCATTTCTTGTTTTTATTTCCTTTTATTTGCCCCCCAGACATAGTCAATGCTGCCCCTACCCCCCCAGACTTAACCAGTGATACCTCTCCCCCTCCCCCAGACTTGCCCTGTGCTGCCTCAACCCGACTTGCCCAGTGCTGCCTCTCCCCCTCCCTCCCCCAGACTTGCCCAGAGCTGCCTCTCCCCCAGTCTTGCCCAATGCTGCCTCTCCCATCTCCCTCACCCAGACTTGCCCAATGCTGCCTCTCCCCCTCCCTCCCCCAGACTTGCCCAATGCTGCCTCTCCCACCTCCCTCCCCCAGACTTGCCCAATGCTGCCTTTCCCCCCCCCCCCAGACTTGCCCAATGCTGCCTCTCCACCCTCCCTCCCCCCAGACTTGCCCGACGCTGCCTCTCCACCCTCCCTCACCTCCACCCTTCCTCCCCCAGACTTGCCGAATTGATGCCTCTCACCCTCCCTCCCCCAGACTTGCTCAATTGGACAAACAGACCCCAATGCGTTCCGCTTATTTTCATCCTCGTATAAAGATAATTTGAATGTCAATCACTTTCTTTTGTAATGTATTGCTGATAGACAAATATATCTCTGTTTGCTTAATTTCCGACAGAATAATTTAGCTTACCTTTCTCCTCTCTACTCCAACATCAATGACAAAGTAGATGTTACTCATCCAGATCAAAGATTCGCCAAGACTAGTTGTTAACACGACTTTCCTTTTGTTGTTTTTGAAACTGTGATGCAGTCCTTCATAAGGTATGAAGTCTGAAAATGCCTGTAAGGGGTTTAGTGGAATGGGCACTAATTCTCCAAGTTCTGGATTCATGTGTAATCCTTCCTGTTTGATCATTTCAAATGCCCTTTTTATTTCCTTTAAATCAGAAAGAAAAGCAAAAATATGGGAGGGAGATGCTAGGCATGAAAAGAAAAAAACACAACCTCAACCTCATATCTAATGTACTATCAACAATTACTATTCACTGTGGGAAAATAGGAGATCTCTTGACCTAACTCTTATTTGTCCCACACTGGTAAATGTCACTTAAACCCCCCAATTTAAACTCTTGGTATTCACTAAGGTGCATATCACTCCAATACTACTGGGCACCAGGATTTCTCAAGACTTAGTACCTATAGCTATTATCTATATAAGTTACATGGGGAATTGCTTGGTTTATCTTCATAAAACACATCATTTTTTATGATTAGATTCACACATTTTTTCCTGTACTGGCCTCCTATTACCATTAGCAACCCATTTCTTGCCACAATGATATGTCCCAAACCACAGTCCTACCAATGTGCCTAGGTGTTATCATCATCATCAGTCTCATTCCTGTTAATGCTCAAAGTCATCTCTGCAATCACACTTCAAACACCAAGTGTTATTGAATGCATTGGCAAGAATAGGAAGACAAAAAATAGGAAACTCTGTCATTACACTAAACATCAAATCTTAGAATCCATATGGAGGAAAAACATTTGGAAGGCCCTCTCGATGGGGTATAAGGCATAAAAGACTTGACAAAGGTTTGGGGCCTCCTCCTGTCTTAAATATGACTTGAATGAAAAAAGTGACCATTTATTGACTTACATAGTGCAACTGGAACACACGAGGGAAAGCTTTCACGGGGACAAACTCCCGCCTTAATCATTTCGGGCCTTAACAGGTTGCATAGTCATCATAAGTCAATAAATGTTCACTTTTTTTCATTCAAGCTATCTGTATCTATTTTTTTTAAGATAGGAAGAAGCCCCATAGCTTTATGGGTGCCTCACAAACTGGTGAACAATTTGGCAAAATTGTATCATAAGTACTAAATCAAAGTAAACTATATGTTACTAACAGGAGTTCCTTTCACACATGGAGAACATCCCTTTTACACCAGCTGCAGTGCACCACAACTCATATTACAGTCAGCCAAACAATAAAACGTTCTATATTCAGTATCCCAGACAGCAGAGTGCTGGAAACATTTGAGAAATGTTTTATGGTGTATAAAAAGAAAATGACAGGTTTGTACTTGGATGGTCCTGGCATCAATTCAGTTCTATTAATTTCATGGCCTTGAATGCAGACTAATAAGAGCTACTTACTTGTTCACAAGCCAGGAAGACAACAATGTCTCCTTTCTCCTTAGAATTATGTATCTCAAATAGAAGTCTTAATGCAGAGCGGAAATAGTCTCTTTGAATGGCCGAAGTATGCACTACTTCAACGGAACATGTGTCATGTACTTCTATGAGGGGAACATTTCCAAAGTAGGAAGCTAATTCACTCGACAGTTCAGGAGAGGTGATTACTACAACTTTTAGCTCTGGCCTCGACATCAAGAGGTACTTAAGGAAACCAAGTAGAACATCCGTAGAGATTGACCTTTCATAAATATCGTCAATAATTATGATTCCATAGAAGGACAAAAGAGGATTTGACATCATTTCTCTCAGCAGCATTTCATCTGTGCAATACCTTTAAAAAAATACAATAAAATCAATGCAAAAATAAAATTAACTACAGCCTCTAACTGAAGTATTAGACCAGCCCTCGTTATGGACGTCTTGGGAAGGACCACCTTCCATGACTTCTTGGAAACACTGGTATTAACCATAACACACAGTTAGATACACACAGATAAATGTTACAAACAATGTGCTTATGACTCACATTGACCTAACCATGGGTTGAGAGTAAGAATCTAATCTTTCTCTACCAGCTACCGCTGCCATCAAGTTTCTTTTCAATATGTATCTCAAGATGCAATTTTTTTTTTTAGAATGGGTATTAAAGCTGCAATTTGAGGTGCTCAATAGTACATGCTTTATTGGTTCACAAATTCTGTGCTAGAATGATCCATTTCAGTGTGTGACCTTTATTTAAAAGGACTTCTTCAATAATTTCAAAACATATTATTAGATTAGAGCACATATTAGCAAATCTGAGATCAAAGGCAACTTTGAGATGCTCGGTGGCTATTGAACTCGGAGATGCTCAGTGCTCATCTAATGCATCAAAGACTCCTAACAGGGGCTGTTTGTAAAACTGAAACCTGTGGATCCCTGAATAAACCCCTCAAAAAGTTCTATAGATTTATTTATATACATTTATCTTGGGGCATGTTATATACACGGCTAATAGTTCAATGTACATTAGTATACAGTTCTATTTGATTCCATTGATGAAAAGTATATATATATACACACACAAGGTATAAGTATATGGGTTTGGATATCAAGTAAAAAGAAGCTTAGTTGGAAAGTAGAGTTACAAGACTAAAAGCCTCATTGGACACAAGGAGTAAATGAAAAAACAGATTCAATGCTTTTGGCCAGAATATGAATTATTACAATGATATATCTAGTTGTGCTTAACATCTCGTATAAAATAAGACAATAGATAGCATGCGTGGATGTTGTTTTATTGCGCAGGAGTCACAGAGTTTAGGATGCGTGGAATTTGAACAGCCCCAGAGTAGAAAGAATTATTTGTAAACATATATCGGATTGATTTTACTTTATTTGGAGCTAATTGAGGCTTTATATTTAGGTAAACTACAGAGAGGTTTTTATTTCTCCCCCATAAAATATATAGTGCATTACACTTTAGAAGTATGTATAAATCTAATTTGCTGTGCTCTAGACTTTCAGGACTTTGTACCATGACAGCGTAATCTAATACATTCTGTTCCCCTGGCCATTTTCTTTAACTGAAATGTTAAAGAACTTGTTATCTAAGCTTATTTGTCTTTAAAGGTTGCACAATTTTACAACGTCTTGTCACAGAGCATAAGGAATGGCTACAGACAATACTAACACAACCTTATGTCACAGCAATCAGAAGACCTTTGTTTTCTCATTGCACAATGACATTTACAAAAAAAGTCAAGTAAAGGCATATTGAAAAGATATGAGACAGGACAGTACAATAATGTCAATACGGGCAAAATAATGAGCTTATTTTCCATCAATGTAAAAAGACTATGTATCTGTAATTAATGAGATGGATCACTTACTTAATGTAATTGGTTTTTTGCAAAGTGTTTAATTTTCATCCAAATTTTTAATAGTGTAGTTTTATTTCACCATTGCTATCGGACCTCATTACCTCTCTCATACATTCATTCTTTTTAATGCATTGGTCACAATATTCAGTGGAAGTGCAGGTAATGGACTTTTATTAGGAGCCAATATTTTGAGAGAAGAGAACGCACTCTCTATTGGTGACTGATATGTCTGCTTAAAAAGTAATAGATACGGACTGCACTCTATTTATTCGTTGGTGCCGAAGTCACAGGAAGTCTCCAGAGTCCTTTACTCATAAAAGAATAGTATGAGACCCAGCACTCGGTGGGCCCTCACCGAGTGCTGGGTCTCATAGTATTCTTTTATGATATGTCTGCTTGTCTTGGATCAATCACATAAATACTCTCACAAAAACTGAATTAAGCCTCATCTCGTGGTTGTGTTCCAAATTGTGGAATTTTCTTGGATCCCTCCCCATCCGTTTCAATCACAGGTTCCAAAATTATATTGATGACTAGTGAAAAATAGGTCAGGTTGGGGAATGGATAAGAATTAGGACATTCCCCCAAATGTTTATCATTGAGCTGTAATATATGGAAACTCCAGGGTTAATGCAAATAATCGCTATATGTTGCAAAGATGTTTAGCATTTTGTATAATCCATAGATTTTTAGCACCAGCCTTGAATGTATATATTTTGCAAATGCATGACACACCATTTATCATCAAATAAACAGGTTCATCAAGTGTCCAGCAAATACAAATATATTTAGTTTGTACCTTCCTGTTTAATATCCATCCATCCACAGTAATACAGTGGATGGATGTGACACTGGATAACACAGATGCCATTTTCATCATTTGCACCCTACACATATTTTCCCCTTCACCTATGATTCTCTTCATCATCACTGTATCTCTCCGCCAAATAATAATTTCCATGTCTGGAGATTGGCGTATGAAGTTAGAAAGATATTTTAAACATAGGGGAAAGAAGACCAATCATATTAGGATGTAATGAGTTGGTCGAAACTATTTGAGTTGTAAATAATGCAGGTTCCTGAATGCATACTTAACTTTATATCAGACCTCTTAAATACATCTCTCTAAAACAATGATTTCCAACTGGGGCAGTCAGTATTGAGCAGAAATCCCTCTAAGGATATAGTGTAAACATATATCGAATTGCCATGGGCATCAGGTACCTCTGAAGTTAGTTTGATGTTGTGTTTTAATGAGAAGCAGTGGGGGTGGGAAACACTATTAAAAATAGATTCCTAAGAAGTAAAGATTCCAAAGAACCAAGTCTGCTACACTATATGTCACTTTAAGACATTTACATTGCTGCACTACAAAAAAAGAATATAAAATACATTGTAATTGGACAGCGATCTTTTTGACAGGTGGTTGATAATTATTTGTATTTCCTTTGTGAACCCCGAAGCCGCTTTCAGCTGCTCGCGGACTTGGACACACTTCTTTTCTCACTGCTTTTGTTGTCCTCTGCTTTTGTGATGTGTCTGTGTTTGGGGAGGAGGCTGCAGCTGCTTTGCTTTCAGTCTGGGTAGGAACTGACAGCTGTGACGGGTCAGAGGGATTAAACACAAATGCCAACGTACCTTAAGATTGTCTCATTTGTACAACAGTTCTCAAAAGGCACGACGTAGCCAACTTCATGTCCGATATTGACATCCATTTCATCCGCCACTCTCATGGCCAGCCACACTGCGGTTTGTTTGTGGACCTGCGTACATACTACGGTCCCATGCTGATAGTCAACAGATAAGCAGTATTCTGCACACCACTGAGGAATCTGAAGTACACAAGCGAGAAAATTAGTCAATACTGGATCAAGTCATATTATTTAAAACCTAATTGTTACGGCATTGATAATAAACATTACTATGCTTGCACAACATCTGAATATACTGGCTTAGACACGTCAATGAAAACTAAACTTTTTTTAACCATTGCTTCCAGGAAGGATGCAAGGGCTAAAATGTTCATTTTCCATATATTTAATAAAAACTAGGTGTATCTTTAGAGAGCTGAGGCAGAGCCGGTGTTCTGACGAATTACTGGAGCAAATTCTCCTGCGCAATCGCAGGAGAATTTGCTCACTGCGCATGCGCATAAAGTTACAGCTGATAACTCAGCTGTAACTTTGTGCCCACCGCGCATGCGCGAGGTGCGCAACCCACATCACACCCCCCGCACACCCCTTCTTACCAGATGATCGGACAACGGCGGTACACAGCGCATGCGCGCGGCTATCAAGCCGTGTGGGAATGCGCTGTGTCCGTGGCTGGATTCAAAACGCTGGTAAGTAACACGGGGGGGGGACATAAGGAGCCAAGAGAGAGGTAAGCGTCCTGGTGAGGGCTGCCTCATCTTGATAGGAGTTGTGATCCTCCTGCTGCATCAATAATACAGCAGGAGGATCACAACTCCTATCAAGATGAGGCAGCCCTCAGCAGGGTGCTTACCTCTCTCTTGGCTCCTTATGTCCCCCCCGCCCGTGTTACTTACCAGCGTTTTGAATCCAGCCACGGACACAGCGCATTCCCACACGGCTTGATAGCCGCGCGCATGCGCTGTGTACCGCCGTTGTCCGATCATCTGGTAAGAAGGGGTGTGCGGGGGGTGTGATGTGGGTTGCGCACCTCGCGCATGCGCGGTGGGCACAAAGTTACAGCTGAGAGTGGACCTGATTCCAGCGTCAGCCATAGATCTGATGTGTACAAGGGTAGTATCATGACTGCCATTCACAGGATAAACTGGTATGTACCAATTAGAGATGTCAGTCCACAAGGTGATGTTATAAGCAGGATTTGCCACAGACACTTTGATCTTTTAATTGACTTGCTTGCAATTCTGCTAGCACAATGAACTTCGTTAGTGAAAGAGAGAATTGCAGTGAATTGAGAAGGGAATTTTAAACTTAAGGCCAAAGTAGCCGAGTTGGAAGAAGTATCCCATTCAGTTGAAGGGGAGCTGAGACTGGAAATCTAAACCTAAGGCTGAAGTTGCCCTTTTAGTTGAATTGGAGACATCTTCCAACTTGGCTACTTTAGCCTTACATTTCCCTTCTCAATTCCTTGCACGTCTATCCTTCTTGAATAAAATCCAATGTACAGCTCATTGTTCATCGAGCTTTATTGTTTACATTGACAGAATGGGTCATGTCCCCTTAAACAGTGAACCATGGTGAAACGAAAGAACAGGATTGCAAATAACAAGCCAAAATAGCAGATTCTGCAAAATTCTTCAACTTGCCTATCTGTCCAAAGGGGCTTTTAATGCCTGCTGTTTGTTATTACCTTTTCACTTCACTGTTTAGTGACCAGACACAGATATTCCATGAGCTGTAATACCATTACCATGTATTTATATAGTGCTTACAATTGGTACAGAGGTACGTACCCAAGCTGCCTTTAATAAAATCATTATTATGAGTTTTTACTGAGTCCCATAATGCAAAAACGGAGATTTACTAAAATCATCCTGCAGCTCGGATGCCAGCGCTTGGTAAAAAACGAGTTACAACATTAAGGGTTAATTAATGTAGCTTAAATGTTGCTACTGCTGCAACAGTTGTTCCATTCTGTATGAATGGTCACTGACAACTGAATAGGGGAATAAAGGAATATTAACTGGCAGGTCGCAACAGATGGCTGAGCCAGGAATATATTACATGGTCAGAGAACAGACAGGCGTGGAGTAGCCTTGAAACATTCTCTCCAGGAGCCCTGGGAGGCAAAATACACTGCATAAAATGACAGATTCAAAGAGAAAAGGTCTGATGTAATACCTGAACACCATCTACTTTATCCAGAAAACACCAACTCCTGCCGAGAAGAGAGGGCACAAATTGTGTATTTTATATACCAAAATAATGTAACCACATACGTGAGAAAATGCAGTATACTGTGTGCTTCTCAGTGTACCAAGTATCATATAATATCCCATAACTCCAGGCTCAGGACCACCTACTTGCTTGACCACAGGTAGGCTGTTTTAAAAAGGCAAAGAATAACTCTGGGGTGAATATCTCCAGCAGGACCTCCTGAACAAACTGGTGGTCTATGCCACCTCACCTCCTCAATATAAAGACTAAGGGGGCTATAAACTAAAAGTGAACTGACAAGTGAACGACAAGCCTCAGGCATTAATAGCAAATTTGGATAAATTGTCCAGTTTGTCTATATTTACAACTTGGCCAGCAGTCCTGCATTTGCCAGGAAAGTTCTGTTTTTTTGGGTCCCTATCCCGACAAATTCGGGTGTGTCCCGGCATTACTGCGCCCTATGCACAGAGCTTTGCTATATGCACAGGCATCATTGCATTTAACCTCCTCTCTGTGACAAAGCTTATTGGCTTTATCATATGAGGCATACGGTTGATTGGTTATCATAGCAATCATATGCCTCAGAAGAGCTATTCCCGGAAAACTACATCGTTTCAAGGCAAGTCCAGTTCCATAACTCCCAACTCTTGCCCTCAGCAAAATATGGGCACTGGGGGCGGAGTTTGGTAACTTAGGGGTTTAACTGTGATTGTCTAAAACACATACACAGCCTAAATGCAAAACAATTTGCACTACACAATGACAAATTTAAAACTGTACACAAAATTCAAATGATCATAGTGTATGCAAGAGCCCATGAATTATGCTATCTCTATACTTTCATGAAATCTGACTTTTGTTTTGTTAAACGAAGTTAAATAGCAAAATAATTTGGTTTCTTGGTAATTTTCTTTAAATTGTAAGAAATGCTATTATTTTTTTACTCCAACTCCCCCCCCCCTCCTCCCCTCTTCATTTTATAAAATGGGTTTTAAAGCTTGGGATACCAACCACAACATATAGGCTATACACTATATCTGCAGTATTTGCCAACCAGTCAGCTATATCTACAGTAATCCTCAGAGAAGTTCAGAGACAAATATAAACAGCTGTTGCAATGCATCATTAAATATACACCATTTAAAAGCTTACTTTATTCAAAAGTAAAACCTCAGTATATATATATATATATATATATATATATATATATGCCGTAATATTCACTAGATGCTGCAAATTGAAGTAGATAAAGTGTCAATTCTGCCACGTAATCTCAGGGAAGACAAGATTACAGTATGATTACAGTAGACAGAGCCGAAACTGCATCTTCTACAGATATAAGATGTCATCTCATGCTGTGTAGACAAGAATTGAAGCTGAACAGTTCTCTACACCTCACACAGGGAAAAGAAAAGTGTGTTATTTGACTTTATATGTCAGTAAAAAGATATGACTACTTTTAATTGAATTTATAAATACATATTTTCTGTCTAATAAGCTTTTAAAATGTAACTTTTCGTAATGATTGTTTCAGTAATAGCCAATGGGTGATGGTGAGAAGGCCATGATAATAATCCTGGCCATGCTTTTGGGTCCATAGATTAAACCTTGGCCTCAAGTCCATTTTAGTGGGGATGAAACAGTTCATAGTGGCTGCTACTCTCGTGCGATGAACAGTTCATTGCTGGATCACATAGAAGGTTAGCATTAGATATAAGGGCATAGGATTAGATTGGGGCTCAGGGTTACTTATTGGGTTTAGAATTAGGCGTTAATATTGAAGTTCAGAGGTTAGTATTAGGGTCAGGGTAAGGAGTTAGTTTTAGGGCCTGGTGGCAACATTTATTATAAACATCAGGACACACGGGGTGGAAAATATAATGAAATAAAACACTTAAGGTAACTATATCATAATTACAAATGTAGCTGCAGAGGTAAGACAAAATATATTATTAAGTAGCAGTGCATATGTGTCAATCATCAGATCTATACCTCCCAAGGTTCCCTACTAGTTACTAAGGATATTGGTGGGCTTGAAAGGGGCAGTGTGAATGCAATAGCAGTCTAACTCAACATGGTAATGTAATCTGCAGGTTTGTTCTCCTCTGGTGTCCTGATTTTCTGGTTGAGACTGATAGAAATTGGGACAGTTTAATGGATACACTACCAAGTTTGGGGTCACAAAAGTGCTCGCCCCCACCAACAGACCAAACTCAATTTGAACAATTATGCTCCTCAAACATGACGACTAGTCTCATTAATCTAACAAATCTTAATTGAAGATATTCCCTCCCCCATTCCCTACTACGCCAAACTCTCTCTCAGACGAGAATTGGACCAAGAAATTCATTATTACCTAAAAATGTTCATGTCACAAATTGAATCCCGATAGCCTCCATGACTGGGGTTCTTGGAGGGGCCTGAGGGCAAAACATCTCCCTATAGATTATGGGCCCTGGCATTAAACATGTAATTATTATGTATAATTCTGTGAGGAGACCTCTATAAAGGATTACAATGTGTCACAGAGGAGTCAGTGACAATGATTGATAATTTACTCCAACATCCATTGTTCTGTGTTAATTGAATTTACTGTTAAACTTATTATGATGTGATTTTCTATATCTGTGGCAATGCTGGTTAATTGCTGTTTGGTTTCTGTTGTGTTGTATGTAGGTGGGTTGAGTTATGTTAACTTGATTATGTCTGTATATTACACTCTGTTTCTGTTCCAATAAAGTTGTTGTTCATTCTTGCTGTACCTAGTGGTCCTGTGTGTTATTTGGGTACAAAGAGCAAGGTTCCAGTAAGACTTGCTGGGTAGATGCTGAGCTGTAATTGGGGGCTAAGGAGGTGATTTCCTACAAAGGGCAGAGGTGCTACCGGCCTTGGGTAGCCGTGCTGTTACAGTTCATTATTCTCAAAAGGCCAGGAATTGGCATATAAGCTCCTGACCAGGTGATACAAGGTACATTCTGAATTGCATTTTCCAAAATGGCATCCCCCTCATGTTGGAGATGTCATAAATTTCCTGGGCACATTCCTCCACATATGGAGGACATGCCCCAAAACACTTAACTACTAGGATAAAATACACCTTAAGCTCTTGACATATACATATAGCGCCCATCTCACTACAATGGAAAGAGGCTTACCCCCAGCCTTTGAAGAGTAGATGAGGTCAGTGGAGAAAGTGTGGATACAAGGTGGTGGTTTGCATGGGCAGAATTCTTAGACTCAGATACCTGCCATACAGTATTATCACACACAGCTTGAAAATCCCATACCCTCATTTATGGAGAGATGATGGGTTGCCCTCCCTTACAGACATGTAGACCTGCAAATATTGGATTCACCTTGAATGTGTAACTTCTTTATTCAAACACCTTTATTTTTGCCACTGAAGTTTTGATTAAAAGAATTATATTATATTCATGTTATTTTTATATTTTTGTTGTCCTTCCCTATTATGGCCCAGTCTTTGTTCCCCCACATCACCCTTCCACCTACCTCTCATCCCTCACACCCCAGACCCTTACATCGCACAGAAGATTCTTGAGAAATAAGGACTATCTCATAGTAGAATGTGCTTTGTTGTTGTTACGTTATTGGCAGTGGTGTATCCTGGTTTTGTGCTGCCCTAGGCAGACAAAATTCGGCACCCCCCACCCATGTTGCACCCCTACGACATGCCCCATCACACCATTACATCATCCACTCCCATTACATGCCCCCATCCCCTCCATTACATGCCCCATCCCTTCAATACATGCCCCCATCACTCCCATTACATAGCCCCACCACACACATTACATGCTCCTATCACCCCCATTGCATGCCACCATCACCCCGATTAATGACCCATTACTTGACCCCCATCCCTTCATTGCATGCCACCTTCAGCATCATTACATGCCACCGTCACCCTTATTACATGTCCTCACCACTCCCATTACATGCCGCCGTTACCCCCATTACAGGAGCTAAAGCTTGCTAAATGGCGGGGAGGGAGCAAAAAATGTTTTAAGCACCAGAAGTGTGGTTTAACACCCTCTGGCAAAGGGGGATGGGACACTTCATCGCGGCTGCTTCCGCGCAGCCGCTTCACCGCCGACTCAGCACAAGACAGATCGTCGCTGGAGATTTCATCGCGGCACATTTCATCGCTAAAGGTAAGTATTTTACCGATTTTAGTTGGTTTAGAATTAGGGTTTAGGGGGTTAGAATTAGGTTTAGTGTTTAGTGTTAGGGGTTAATTTTACTATTAGGGGTCGGGGGTTAGTATTAGGGTTAGTATTAGGGTTTAGGGGGTTAATTTTAGTATTAGGGGTCGGGATTAGTATTAGGGTTTAGGGGGTTAATTTTAGTATTAGGGGTCAGGATTAGTATTAGGGTTAGTATTAGGGTTTAGGGGGTTAACTTTAGTATTAGGGGTTAGTATTAGGGTTAGTATTGGGGTTTAGGGGGTTAACTTTAGTATTAGGGGTCGGGGGTTAGTATTAGGGTTAGTATTGGGGTTTAGGGGGTTAACTTTAGTATTAGGGGTTAGTATTGGGGTTTAGGGGGTTAACTTTAGTATTAGGGGTTGGGGGTTAGTATTAGGGTTAGTATTGGGGTTTAGGGGGTTAACTTTAGTATTAGGGGTTAGTATTAGGGTTAGTATTGGGGTTTAACTTTAGTATTAGGGGTCGGGGGTTAGTATTAGGGGTCGGGGGTTAGTATTAGGGTTTAGGGGGTTAATTTTAGTATTGGGGTTAATTTTAGTGTTAGTATTGGGGTTTAGTGTTTAGTGTTACTATTGGGGGGGGGGAATCATTTATTAGGGGGGTTATTTTCGTTTTACTTTTACATTTGTAAGAGCTGACAGTTCAGCGCTGAACTGTCAGCTCTTACATAGCTGCAGCCACGGTGAAACGGCCGCGTTATACTTCATTGCCGACAGTTCAGCGTTCTAACTGCCGCGCTGAACTGTCAGCGATGAAAATGCGGCAAAGAAGTGTCCTAGACCCCTGGCAAAGTGCCGCCCTAGGTGGATGCCTTGTTTGTCTCGTGGAAGATACACTACTGGTTATTGATAAATCACTTTTTTTTAGAATGCATTATGCTGTGCTAACGCTGTTTGCAGGAGAAACTCACCATGTTCTTACACAATGCATAGTTAAGCTTATAATCTGAAATTTTCATCTCATCTCAACTGCTAGTGAGTAGACTCTAAGATTATAAACAAGGCTGTCAGTTCACCGTTTAATGAGTAAAGCCAAGCATGATAAGATCGCAATGACCTAATCTGCAATTAAAGACAGAATTAACCACTATCACAAACCATAACCACTAATGTAAACTGATTTTGCATCAGGCTTCAAGAATAACCTATTTTTTGACAATGCACCCCCCCCCCCCTATATATTGGTCTATATACTGTATTACACTATATATTCCCCCCCCCCCCCTACATGGTTTTATGATTCCATCAAGTTGTGGACTACCTGTGATGAAATTTCTCATAGTTTTACATAGTATGCAAAATGTTTTATAATGACTTAAGGGTCTACTCAATAGAGAGAGACTTGCAGGGAATTGCGATGGGAATTTAAACCTTAAAGGGACACTAATTTTTGTTTTCCTCTTGTGTTTCTAATATAGAAGCATAAATGAAATGTCCATTGTCCCTAGCATGAGGATGAACTGGCGTGTACTTTTGATAGTACACGCCGGTTTATCCTCTGACCCCCCCCCAACCAGGGAGTGGAGGGATCAGAGATCCTCTGACCAAACTAATTTACCTGTTGGATCTCTGTACAACTGACTGATTTACTGCTAAGAAGATTATTCAGTACCCTGCATTTTTTTTTTTAAACTATTAACTATGTTTTGTAACTGGGAATTTTGTTTTAGCCTCATTTATGCTTGAGCAAGGGAGCTAGCAACTTGGTCTTGAAAGCTTGCAATCAAGCTCTCGGTTATCCCATCAATGGTATCATTTTAACCCTACTTGTTACAGTGTTTTTCCACGGCTAGCACGGTACTACTCCTTTAACTAAGTCTGAGGATGACATCATCCTTCAGAGTGCTAAACACCAGAGGCAGCAGACAGGAAAGCACTTTCAGAGTTGTATGTCAGTAGGGAAGGTAGGAAAAACTGGGGGAGAGGACACACTGGACTACACTAACTTTTGTTTATTACAACTCCCAGGTTTTTCAGCGAGAAACGTTTCCGGTTTAATATCATAGGTATTGTAGTTAATTGCAGACTGGGTCTGTGTACAGCTTACATTACAATACTTTTACATTACTAACTTAACTGAGTATCATGGGAATTGTAACATTTGACTGTGGGGATCCACACTATACATTAGCTTTTTATTGTACGACTGTACCTCATGTTGTACAGTCATCCATATTGTGGGAAAAACATCATGGAAATTGGTAGTATTGGCTAAACTTTGGCATCCCAGCTGTTGTCATATACTATAGTCCTTATGATGTTCAGCCAGCATGACCCTGAGCATTATGGGAACTTTAGTTTACAATAGCTGGGGTGACCCACTACTGCCCTGGTCTACAATTAAACTACAAAGTCATTTTTCTTCCATTTTTATCAACGGACAATCCCACCAGGGATTCTCTGTCCCCAGCCAACAAGGGTAAGCAATTGAGAGAGAGTATGAAGGTACTGAGCTGATTGTACCAAACTACCTTAGTAGAGAATGTTTGCATTGCCCAACTTAATGGTACTCAGTTCGGTCGACATTGCAAGGAACTGACCCTGCCTTAAATGGAACCTGCAAACCTAGGGATTGAACCAGCTTTAAAGTAAGTGCACTAAGCCTGAGCTTTAGTAACAAATGAGCTAGTGATGTCTGCTAGTGATGTCATGGGCTCTCCACAATCAATAGGAAGCATCTAGTTACTGTGATCAGGGGTACGGAAAGAAATACATCCAATACAAAGCCTTATATTATATAGCATTTCTTAGCTTGTGAGTAGCCATAATCTGAGAAGATTTTAGGGTGTTTCCAGGTGTGCCCAGTGTTGAGTTCCAGGTCCCACGTTGTCAACTTATTTGCTTAATTAAAGTTCACTTTATCAGCATGTAGACCTGTTGAAACAAGCAACAATTGCGTGCAACTTTTTTGTATTCTTTTGTAGCCTGCCAGGTTCCATAGACACCAGCAAATCTATGTACATTTTGAAACTTTACTTTAAAATGTTGACATACATGTAAAAAAAAAAATATTAAAGAAGTATACTGTAATACAGCTCTGATCAAAACTAGGCCCTGGGGGCTTGAGACAAGGCAGTTTTCAAAATAACACTCCATATATTTATTAACAAAAAGGCCAATAAGTTAAACATCATCTGAAAAAAACAAACAAACATGTATTATGATCTTTGGACATTAGACATTCCAGGATAGTACCATTATATGTACCCCAGTTGTAAGTTTGCCCCTGGCCCAGAGATTTTAATGTAAAGTCAAGTTAATCATGAAGGATAAAACAACAACAAAAAAAATCTACCACAAAAAGACAAAACAGCTACGTAGGATACAAAGAAACATAGAAAGAATAAAAATATACACTCACTTGTGAGCTCTTTCCGGTCTTGGCTCTTGCTGACATGACCACAATTTGGTTATGAAGTAAAGTTTCCACAAAGGCATATTTTATTTTCCAAATAGGAAGGTTTTCTCTTTGTTTGAGGAGTTCATAAAAACGTGATGAGTACGGTAACCCGTCGAAGGGATTTAATTCCAAATCATCGAGCCCCCCATCCTCAACATCGCTTGTATCGGACACATCTAACAAACAGCTTTTCTCTGACGAAATCGTGATTGTGTCACTGTCCCATTTGTGATTTTCATGAAGGAAAGCCATCACAGAAGATGTGGTGAGATGTTTTCCATGAAGTAAAGCACTTTAAAAAATCATCATCATCCAGCAAAGTTCTCACCAAACTTACTGTGTCTTCTTATTCCTCAGAATCCAGGCGATGTCCCACTGTTAACAAACCTAGTGTTAATTATGGGAAAACAAGAACATTTCTACCATTAATACAAGGTAAAAAAATAAAAAGTAGTTTTAAATGCACTGTCCTAGCACTGTGCTTTGTACTGTTCCCTAACTGCTGTTGTGTAGAGAATGATTAAGCAAAGATTATGCTGCCCTGCCCTCTGTTACACGTGTCTGGATCCTGATTGACTATGAATAGAAAGCAACAGGATTGAGGTTATTGTGATTGTGGAGATGGTCATGTGGTCACCTAATCTCACAACAAAAGAGTTTACCATGGGCTGTTAACGGTGTGAATAGGCCCGGACTAGTGTTAAAGTACAATACATTACAACACATCTGCCAGATACACAGTCATCAAATTATAAACAGAAAGGAAATAACATCCATAGCGATTTATGGAAATATCTATTCTTTCTAGTGCACAAGCTGTGAAATGATTACAAGGTTATCACTGGTACAAAGTAGATGTTGATCCAGGGTGAGTCAGACTGTCACAGTCAAGAAGGAATTAAACTAAATAACTTGCATTTTAAATAAAATATTAATACAATGCCAGATGAACACATCCAAAACAGGCATGTCTAACAAGCAGGTTTATTAGGGATTTTATTTATTATACATATCTTTAATTCAGTGCTTAAAGAGGGAATTAACTGTAAACATAAAAATTTGCCATATTATTTACAGAATATTTACTTTTTCTTCTGCTGTAATGTGCTGGAAGAAACAACTTACAGGGGAAATGTAACTCTAGTGCCACTAGTTTAAAATATCAACAAGTGACTTTGGTACACAGAATAATTGTGGTTTAGTCCCTGTTAAATACTCCTTTGGCGATTAACAGTTTAACTGAAATCGTGCAGTTCAGAAAGAACACAGTTTTTCCAGTTTTAGGTTCCAAACTAACCAAATATAGTGTTTCATATAACTCCACTTTTTTTTTAAACCCAGCAGTGCAGTGCGATGTAATATGGTGGAACTTACAGATTAAAATCAACATGTTTTTTGCCTCACATTTAGTGCTTTTAAGGAGGCACATTACTTTATCACACCATGCAAACTTGTTTTTATAGACAATGGATTCAAAAAGTTGTTTTCTTTATGAGTCCTTGAAAGAATATCAAACCAAATATTATTTGTGCTGGAGAGAATTTACTTACCTTGATTTTTTCCTGTATCTAAGTCCCTTCTAGAAACAGCTACTTAATCATTAAACAAACAGTTTTCATTGTTCCTTAAACCATTTAAATAGCAGAATGGTAGCCAATAAATTATATGTGGCAAAAAACCCTTTGCCTATGGCACTCAAAGGGTTAACACAACTAAGTAATATGTATCTCTTTGGATCACTGAAATGCAGGTTGGATTGCGCTTCCGTATATTATGATCCTATATAATCACTGAGAAGACAGATGGAGCTGAATAAATAAAATAAGGGATATATATATACTAAAAGCAGTCCTACTGTATAAAGTCATAAGTCTCTGCTCTTCTTTGAATTCTTATTAACCCCTTAACGCATATGGACATGTATATATACGTCCTGAAAAGCATGGTCGAGGATCCGAAGCAGCCTCCGAGAGTGCTTTCAACCCCCCATGACCCCCCGTGCGTATACGATCACCGCGAATGTGATCGTATGTGCTTTAAACACACATAGGCAGTGAAAGCAATGCAATGATGCCTCGGTCAAGGCATCATGCAACACCATCTGTGCCCCCCTGGGCACCGCGATCACCCGGGTGGTCATCGCGGGTGGGTGCTGTATTGGAGGAGCATGCTCCTCCAATACACCATGCCCAGCACAGAGCGACGGAAGAGAGAAAAAAAAATCTCTTCTGTCGCTCTGAAACCGTTGCTTGACTGCCCCTAGAGGCAGTGAGCAATACTACAGTTATAAAGAGAAAATAAATGAAATAAATAAATGGAAAAAGCTAACCCTTGATCTACTAAACCTAGATCTAGGGTTAGGGTCATAATTAAGGTTACGGGGGGTTTTGGTGAGTACAAGGGTAAGATTAAGGGTTGGGGGTAGATTTAGGGTTAGGGTAAATTTAGGGTTGGGGTTAAAAGGTCACTGTAGAAGAAAATGGTTAGAAAACAAAAAAATCCACTAATATTGTTTATTGCCCTATTAGTTGAAATAAAACATAGACAAACATGGAAACACGGGGTCTTTTTTACCATTTGTAATTGTTTAAAAAAAAAAAATCAGGTCAAAGTTAGAAGAAGTGTTTTTTATGGCATATTCTCATCATATTTTATATATTTTTTTAATAGTAAATTATATCATATGATGAAAATAATAGTATCAAATGAAAGCCCTATCCGTCCTTTAAAAAATGATATATAATTTGTGTGGGTGGACTGAACACAAAGAAAGAAATTCACAGTTCAGTAAACATATGACAAAAATAATGAAATTCTGGTCTTCAAGGTACATCAAATGCAGCAGAGCACTCGGTCAATAAGGGGTTAAGCAAACAATCAAGCTAAACTTTTTCTTTTGACTCAGTGTTTTTCAACAATTGAGTGGGTTGACTTACTTTATTTGATTGATATAGTCCCCAGCCCCTCCTACTTTCATTCCCGCTTGGTTCATTTGTGTCGGTGACATAACTGAGCTAAGGGGCCAAATGTGGCATCCGAATTGGATTTCAGCCTGTGTGGGGAATGCAATTCTGTAAGATGCCCGAACCATTTACACCTAATCGCGGCTTTTAAACTTAAGTAGAATCTATGAGAACTGCTCTCTGTGATGGAAGAAGCCAAAATAGTGACTCCCTAGCAGGGGCTTGTCCACCTCCCCCCAAAATAAGTTCACTTAAGTTGAAAAAGTAAAAAAAAAAAAGTGTAATTGTCCTTTAAAGGCACCCTGTATGCATTACATGTTACTCCTGTAATTCAGATATTAAAGGCATGTTTTCAGCTACTGTATGCCAAATATGCTTATCTGCACATGCAGTAAGGGGTGTGTAACTTTAAAATCCCTATATTCTCATTGCAGATAGAGTGCACATTGGCATATTCTGCTTCGAACATAACAGCCTTTAAGATATAAACAGATGGCTTACAGGTTTTAATATGTGAATCTAAGGATAAGGGACCTATCTATAATCTGAAAGGAAAATGTGATTTAATGGCTCTATTTTGCAGATTTCTTTCATTGTTTCATCCAGGCAGATGTGAGATTTTTTACATATTTTAAGGAGCCTCATTCTTTTTTGAATCATTGCTCTGCCTTTAAAAGCTTTAATATATTTGCACATTTTTCACAGACATTTAAAAAGTGCAAATGAACTGATTTAGAAAAGTCAATCCTCTTCCATTAAAGTGTCACTATTTTAAATTGAAGTTCTGGGCTACCGTGTGGCAGATTGAGGGTTTTGAAATTGAGGTGTAATCCTAGCAAGGGTGTAACCAGGATTCAATTTCGTGTTGGACACACGCATTAAGATGTGATGATAAAGTACATGAAAGTCAGTGTAGAATAGAATGACAACGTTGTGGAAATCTAATTCTTTGCACACAGATATCCAACATCCGTGTTGAGGTGCCCTAGGCAAGAAGGTTTTCAGGAATGACACGCTTGAGCTTTTGTAGTTAGACTCAGAAGTGCACAGTCAGCAAACAAAAGCTGTTCCAGGTACTTGTTTATTTCCCACTCCTAGCAGCTTTATCTTTCTGCACCATGGGTCCAGACTCCAATATCCTGCCTTGTGTGTGCTAGTAATTAAGATATGGTGTTGCATGCTAGTGTGCTAGTGCAGTATTGGGATCTGTAGTACCATGTATGGTAGCAAAAAATAAAGATACACCAACAATATTTTTATGGAGGTTTTTTTACCCATCCATCTTGTGACACCAGTCACCAGATGTCCTGCAGTTGTGTGTTATCAAAGAGCTAAAGTTACATTGCCTCTGGCCATAACACCAGGTTCAAATCCATGTGCCAAATCCATTTTGCAGTCTTTAAGGATTTTAGTAGTAGCTGTGGAGTCTTGGAGATATCAAGGGGCCACCAAACTGTGGCCCTTATTATTTGCCTAGTCTCTTGCACTTACATCACCCTTCCAGGCAGGTTAACATGTTTACATTAGGCATCTAACTTATTTATTGTTCCTGACATTGACGAGAAATGGCTAGGTTTTTTACTTTGTGCACATTGCCTTAATTACTGAATGTCAACAACCATTTGTTTATCAAAGGTGTCAGTTATTTTCAAATTGGTTGCAGGCCACAATGGATATTCACATGCCAATATTTAAAAGGGGATCAAAATCTCAGCCGGGCAGCAGTGAGCTTGACGTCTGTAGTGGGGAAATTATTTGAATGATTGCTAAAAGTGAACATTCAAGAATACATCCTGAATCAGAATATAATTAGTAAAATTAAAAAGTACTTGGATTGAAAATTGCCTAAAAGAATGCAGAGAGTTCTTGTAAATGGAAAATCCTCAAAGAGGACCAGGGTATTAAACGGAGAACCTCAGGGGGCCCTCCTATTTTTAATTTGTTTATTAATGATCTCCCAAGTTGTGCGGAGAGCCATGTCTCAGTGTTTGCTGATGACACAAAATTAGTTAAGGTAATACAGACTAACCTTGATGTTTATTCTTTGCAGGAATATTTGGACAGAGTTGGAGACTGGGAAAGCAGTTGGCAAATGAGGTTCAATAAAGACAAATGTAAAGTTATGCATTATGGAAAAAAGAATAACAATGCAACATATGAATGATATCTCACTGGGAAATCCTACTAATGAAAAGGATTTAGAAATAATTGTAGATAACAGACTTAGGAACAGTGCTCAATGCCAGTCAGCAGCTGCAAGTGCCGATGCCATATTGTCATGTATAAAACGGGGTATTGATACAATTCTGGGCACCAGTCCTTAAAAAGTATATTTTGGAAATAGAAAAAGTTCTAAGGAGGGCTAAAAAATTAATAAGGGTATCTCAGGATCTCAGTTATGAAGAGAGACTAAATAAAGGTGCATTTACCTACACTAGAAAAAAGCATCTCAGAGGGGATATGATAACATTATATAAATATGTGCAGCACCAATTTATAGAGCTCTCCAGTGACCTGTTCATTAACAAAAATGTACAAAGAACAAGAGGTCATCCCCTGAGACTGGAATAGCAAAGATTTGATTGACAGCAAAGGAAGGGATTCTTTATGGTAAGGACAATAAAAATATGGAACTCACCTCCAAGAGAGTTGGTGCTATTAATGCTATTAAATACAAAAGATGCATTTAAAAATGGTCAGGATTTTTTTTTTTTTTTTTAGAAATGCAGAACATTCAGGACTATCAATACCAGAATAAGCATTAATAATAGATCTTCATCCAAGGAGAAACCAGATTGCCATTTGGAGTCAAGAATTAATTTTGCCCCCTAAGTAGCAAAATTTGAAGGGGGTTTTGCCTTCTTTTAGATCAAAAGCAGGAGACAAGGAATTCCATTCAACTGAATGGCATTATTCTCATTGGTTCCTGCAACAAACAATAAATAAATAAATAAATAAGGAAATTGACTTTTACTCAGCCAGTGTGGGCAGTCCTGGTTTCTTGCAAACAGATGTAATTTCACAATTTCATCTAGCTGTAAATATTTAACATTTGAAGCAATGCAAAATGTAAAACATGCATTTTAAAGTATGTTGAAAGCACATATATATGCATTAAAATTTGGAAGATGCATTTTGGGCACCAGGCAGTCCCTTTAAGTATTTTTTGCAACCTAAATTCCAATGTTAATATGGTAACATGCTATAGAGGAAAGCAGAACCATAAATAGGAATGACATAATACAGTATAAAGAATAACTTTTCTTTTTTGTCCCTGCCCAAGCCTTGAAAAATGGATTGGTGGGTACCTCTGATCAGACATCCCAAATTAGGTTGGTATCACAGTTACAAATAAATACCCTAAAACTAAATATAATTGCAACAGTGGCACTGTACATTTATGTGAGGTCTTTTTTTAGACTTTACTATAACTCAGCTACAGGTTAAAACAAGTCAGCAGGAGACACATAAAATCAACCAAGTATTTCTTTGTCAGTAGAGGGAATTTATAGTTGTATGCTTAGGAAGCCAGGTAATAGCAAATCATTCCAGGCTATCCTCCTGTCTTTGTAAATGATACATATTGGCACTGAAATTGAATGAAAGAAAGTAAAAAAAAAATCAGCAGAGGAAAGATTTACATTAAATAAGCTATAAATCAGATGAAAGGATCTTAGAGCTACATAAACTCAACCATGGATATATGTGCTTTTTTCACTGGAATCATATGAATAGATTTGCGTTAACCAAGCAAATAATAATTTAAACAGGGAAAGAAATAGGATGGTGGGCTTCAGATAAATAACATACAAGATCCACCACGTGTGAAAACGTAAACAACAATACTTATATTCAAATTATTTTCAGTTTCTGGAATGGCAGTCTTCAGTCCTTTATAATCTTCTACATCAGATATATCCTCAGAGAAAAAAGGACAAACAATAGTGCTCACCATGTATGGGGACAAATATATATATTGTTGTCTATATATCCACTCACTTGGGGTGGAGCAGAGATCTGCTGCTCAGTATAACAGCGTCCTTTGTAATTTCTGCTTGGGTAGCAGGTGTTTGTTCCCAGGGGGATGGGACACTTCATCGCGGCTGCTTCCGCGCAGCCGCTTCACCGCCGACTCTACAGCACAAGACAGATCATCGCTGGACATTTCATCGCTAAAGGTAAGTGTTTTACCGATTTTAGTTTGTTTAGAATTATGGTTTAGGGGGTTAGAATTAGGTTTAGTGTTAGGGGTTAATTTTACTATTAGGGGTCGGGGTTAATATTAGGGTTAGTAGTAGGGTTTAGGGGGTTAATATTAGTATTAGGGGTCAGGGCTTAGTATTAGGGTTAGTATTAGGGTTTAGGGGGTTAACTTTAGTATTAGGGGTCGGGGGTTAGTATTAGGGTTAGTATTGGGGTTTAGGGGGTTAACTTTAGTATTAGGGGTCGGGGGTTAGTATTAGGGTTAGTATTGGGGTTTAGGGGGTTAACTTTAGTATTAGGGGTCGGTAGTTAGTATTAGGGTTAGTATTGGGGTTTAGGGGGTTAACTTTAGTATTAGGGGTCGGGGGTTAGTATTAGGGTTAGTATTAGGGGTCGGGGGTTAGTATTAGGGTTTAGGGGGTTAATTTTAGTATTGGGGTTAATTTTAGTGTTAGTATTGGGGTTTAGTGTTATTATTGGGGGGGGGGAATAATTTATTAGGGGGGTTATTTTAGTTTTACTTTTAGATTTGTAAGAGCTGACAGTTCAGCGCTGAACTGTCAGCTCTTACATAGCTGCAGCCGCGGTGAAACGGCCGCGTTATACTTCATTGCTGACAGTTCAGCGTTCTAACTGCCGCGCTGAACTGTCAGCGATGAAGATGTCCTAGACCCGTTCCCAGATGCCGACTCACTCTCTTATAAGCATACAATGTGGGAAGAGGAAATCTTCATAGTATAAAAACTTTTTTTAAAGAATATAAAAATACAAATAAAAACTCTTACATGACTTCCAGGTGACTGCTCAAACAAGAGTGTCAGAAAAAAACGCTTAGAAACACTGGTGGTTGAATCTCACGCATTTGTGTGGATAGGCTGACGTCAGGCGCGTTTCGTCCCGCCCAGGGCTTTCTCAGTGACTTCTGATTGGATATTGTGTTCCATTTCCTTTATCCTCCAGCAATGGTTCTGACTGGTTCATACGAGCACACCTTCTCATTAGGTTGGATTGGCTACACCTCTCGGATGCAGCCCACATCACAGCGCAATGGCAAAAAGAAAATAATAATATACAAAGACGAATGGGCTTCAAATAATTGTTTACAAGCATAATGGCAATCATTAAAATATTTCATACATTTATGTCTTTTTAAAAATTGTGAACTTCACATGGTAACATCAAAAAATGAAAATAAGAACATCAGAAATAAAAAGTGACTTTTTGTCAATATGCAATTTACATTCGTAAAGACTGAAGACTGCCATTCCAGCAACTGAAAATAATTTGTATATAAGTATTGTTTTTCAAGGTTTACAACACGTGGTGAATGTATGTTATTTATCTGAAGCGCTCCATCCTATTTCTTTCCCTGTTTCTATCTAAGAGGTGTTTTAGAGCAGTGCTCCTAAACCTTTTCTCACCCAGGGCACACCAAAGTTCTTCCCAGAATTCTGTGGCACACCACAAGCAAAAATATATAAAAATTAAGTTAGAAAGTCAAGTGCATACACAGAACATAAGAACTAGATGCCTTTATTTACCTTTAAAATCAAACAAATGTGAAAATAAATGATGAATGCACAAACCGAGACAAGTGCATTACAAATCATAAATAGACAAACCAAACCATTGCATTACCAATGATAAACAGACAAACCAAGAGAACTGCATTACCAGTGATAAACAGACAAACCAAACCAGTGCATTACAAATCATAAATAGACAAACAAAACCAGTGCATTACAAAATCATAAATAGACAAACAAAACCAGCCACAGCCAATTTTCCCAATAATATGCCAGTGTTATTTTGCAATTTAATATACCCCTGCCAGTTTTCCCAATAATATGCCAGTATTATTCTGCCATTTAATATGGCCCAGACAATTTGCCCAATAATATGCCAGTGTTATTTTGCCATTTAACGAGCCCCAGACAATTTGCAAAAATAATGTCAGTATTATTTTGCCATTTAATATGCCCCAGCCAATTTGCCCAATAATATGCCAGTATTATTTTGCCATTTAATATGCCCCAGACAATTTGCCCAATAATATAACTTCCTCCTCCCCCCCTTCCCCAGTACTCAACTCCTTGTTGTTCTGTGTCCCCGTTCGTCTCCACCATGCAGTCTCCCCTCCTGCATGAAGGAGGGAAACACAGCCATCGGATATGAAGTACTGTCATATCCAGTGGCAATGATTTTTTTTTAAACTTTTTTTTTTTTCCAGCAGCCGCATCCAGTGGATGCAGGACGCAGGACCCTGAGAGGAGAGCCTGAGGTTACCTAAATAAAAAAAAAAAATAAAGTTTAAAAAAAATGTATTCATATGGAGGCCTGCAGCTTCGCGGCACACCTCCCATGATCCAGCGGCGCACTTGTTGCGGAGCGCTGTTTCAGAGGATGAACACCTTGGATGTGTATAGCAGCTATCTAGAAACATAGAATGTGTCGGCAGATAAGAACCATTCGGTCCATCTAGTCTGCCCAATTTTTTTTTTGAGTACTTTTATTAGTCCCCCGTTCCCGGTCTTATAGCTAGGATAGCCTTGTGTCTATCCCACGCATGCTTAAAATCCTTGACTGTGTTTACCTCTACCACTTCTGCTGGCAGGCTATTCCATACATCCACTACCCTCTCAGTAAAGTAATACTTCCTGATATTACTTTTAAATCGTTGCCCCTCTAATTTAAGACTATGTCCTCTAGTTGTGGTAGTTTTTCTTCTTTTAAATATACTCTCTTCCTTTATCTTTTTGTTAGCGCCTGAAAGTATCGTTTTTCTAAATAATAATTTAAAGGTAACCTATTGTTTTGTATTTTTACTTTCGGATTAAAGCTGCACTAATGTGTTGTTCTATTTTATTTTTTTTCAAATGGCCACAATATTTGTAAACAACGTTTGGTCTTATATTATAATAACCTGTTACAAAGTAACGTGTGCCTGAATAAACATTGACTCACTGCTAGAAAGATAAGAATTGCAAACATGTTATTACATGCAGGGCCGGACTGGCCCACCGGGGTTACCGGGAAAAATCCCGGTGGGCCGCCTTCTCCAGGGCCGCCTTGGCCACTTAAAGCCAATAGGCGGCAGCCACCACTATAAGAAGTTCGGCTGCTGCAACATCCGGCGGCAGCAGGCGAATTTCTTAAAGTGGCGACGGCCGCCGAACTGCTTAAAGTGGCGACGGCCGCCGAACTGCTTAAAGTGGCGACGGCCGCCGAACTGCTTAAAGTGGCGGCTGGACACTTTAAGAAGTTCGGAGGCTGCCGCCTCTTTAAGAAATTCTCCTGCTGCCGCCGGATGCTGCAGCAGCAGTTCCTGCGCGGTGCGGTGAGGAGGAAGAGACAGCAGGGTGAGTGAGAGCACGGGGAAGGGGGAAAGGGGAAGAGACACTACGGGGGAAGAGTGATACTACAGGGGGGAGGGGGAAAGAGTGACACTACAGGGGGGAGGGGGAAAGAGTGACACTACAGGGGGGAGGGGGAAAGAGTGACACTACAAGGGGAAGGGGGGGGAGTGTGACTCTACAGATGAAAAGGGGGGGGGGGAGTGTGACACCACTGTGGGAAGGGGGGGTAAGAGTGACACCACTGTGGGAAGGGGGGGTAAGAGTGACACCACTGTGGGAAGGGGGGTAAGAGTGACACCACAGGGAGAAAGGGGGTAAGAGTGACACCACAGGGGGAAGGGGAGAGGTGAGAGAGACACTACAGGAGAGAGAGAGACGCTACGAGAGTGACAGAGAGAGAGAGACGCTACGAGAGAGAGAGAGACGCTACGAGAGAGAGAGAGAGGCGCTACGAGAGAGAGAGAGAGAGACGCTACGAGAGAGAGAGAGACGCTACGAGAGAGAGAGACGCTACGAGAGAGAGAGACGCTACGAGAGAGAGAGAGAGAGAGAGACGCTACGAGAGAGAGAGAGAGAGACGCTACGAGAGAGAGAGAGAGAGACGCTACGAGAGAGAGAGAGAGAGAGACGCTACGAGAGAGAGAGAGAGACGCTACGAGAGAGAGACGCAGGCTACGAGAGAGAGAGAGAGACTACAGAAATATGTACACAAGGATATGTCTCACACACTGCTCCGATATATACCTCTGCACAGGGCAATTCATATATTGCCCTAGGCAGGCTTTTATATCAGTTTTATCTATAAATAATACTCTGTTCAGATGTGTTTTTAAAACATGCATGGTTTCCCCTTTTATGAACAAAAAAAATTATATTATGCTATGGGGCTGGTTTAAAAATGTTATGCTATGGGGCTGGTATACAATTTTTTTCCAGGGCTGGTTTTTGTTCCCAGTCCGGCCCTGATTACATGGTATGCAATAATAAAATATGTAATATGCTGCAGCCCCGGGGGGCTTTGTACAGTCCATTGCCCTCCTGCCCCACTTGCCAGCCCTTCCTACCCTGTATATTGATGCATAGTCACTCTCAGAGAGTCCACTACTCATATATCATTCAGCCACAAAAATATGATGATAAGCGTTGCTTAAAGGGTAAACCTACCCGCCTAGGTATTCCCATAATAAGCTAATATTGACAAGCACTTCTTTGCTTGGAGAGTGCGTTGGCGCTATGACATCATTCAATGGCTCTGGACTTTCAGCATAGCGATTACCACGCGCCGCTTACGGCCTGCGAGCTTCCGTAGGTCGGGGTTCCCAGGCGTTTCCATAACAACCAGTAGAACGCCTCGGTGTGTGCTATTTAGTGTTGTAGAAACAAATCGATTGGCAACGCGAGGCTGCGGTGAGAGCAGCCAGTGCACAAGGCAGCATGAACGATTCAGGTAAAAAATATAATCCAAATAAATCTATTACAGCCAATGCGTACTAGTTACCTGGAATAGGCTAGTGTCCCTCCTCCTGCAGCTTCTTACTGACGTGTATTGTCTGGTTGGGGAAAACTTGCAACGTTTGCAACATGCAGATGAAGTGACTTGGCAGACAGCTGAGAGGAGTGTCCATACCTGCCAACTGCTACAGCTTTCCATAGACAGTCCCCAATTCAGCCTCCCTATCACAGCCTCTGCTTTAAATGACAATTGAGAGGTTTTTAAATCTTTTCATATCTCTAAATGGAATAAAGCCAGTACTTTTGAAAATCCAATACAGAGTTAATACTTGTTTTTATTTTTATATTTATAGTTATGTATGCCTAACAAGTACAATACAAAATAAACATATTTTATTTAGTGTTACAATGGCATAATAATATTATTGTTGTTAAGATAAATGTATGCATTTAAGTCATATTTAGCAGAAATAAATACAAAAGGTGGAATTGACCTTTTTGTTGGGGGGGGGGGGGGGGGAGTTTGTTGTTGAATGCACCTCAGTGCTGTTCTGCAGAATTTTTTTGCAGTAACAAGCTCTGTGGGGGGCAGTGTGACACTGAAAAGCTTTGTAGGGAATGGGGCATTTTGGCACGCTCTGTGGGGCAGTGTGACATTGTGCCAAGCTTTGATACAGTGACATGCGCTGTGGGGCTAGATTGAAACAATGACAAGCTGTTACATTGTTACAAGCTCTGTGGGGCAATTTGACACTGTGGCAAGCTCTGTGGGGCAATTTGACACTGTGACAAGCTCTGTGGGACAATATGACACTATGACCAGCTCTGTGGGGGCAGACTGACACCGTGGCAAGCTCTGTGGAGGCAATATGACACAGTGGCAAGCTCTGTGGAGGCAATATGTCACAGTGGCAAGCTCTGTGTGGGCAGATTGACAAAGTGGCAAGCTCTGTGGAGGCAATTTCACAATGGGACCAGCTCTGTGGGGCAATTTGACAATGGGACCAACTCTAAGGGGCAGAGTGACAGTGGCAAACTCTGTAGGGGTAGATTGACACTGTGGCAAGCTCTGTGGAGGCAAAATGACACTGTGAAGAGCACCGTGGGGGCATTGTGACACTTTTGACAAGTTCTGTGGGTGCAATGTGTTACACTGTGAAAATATGGCACTGACAAACTCTGTGGGGGCAGTGGAACATTGTAACGAACTCTGTGGAGACATTGATACAAAGCTCTGTAGGACAACACAACACTGTGACGAGTTCTATAGGAACTGACATAGACACAGAAATGGAGCCAAAGGTAGTGATCCCAGAAATATGGATCATTCTATTTAGAATCACATGGCAATACATTTGTAATGAGTCTTTCAAAAAATCAAACAAACATATGTGGTGATTAATGTTGCCACCCAGCCAGGATATAATATATATTTAAATCTAAAGAGATAATAGCATGGGCCAGTATTTTTTTGAAGAAAAGCTGGCAACCCTAGTGGTGACTTGTTCCTAATTTCCTGTTGTATCTGACAGACCTTCTGAGGTTTTTATTTAAATTAAACACACTCCTCAGTTATGTTGAGTTGAAATATAACTGGATGAATCTCACTAACAGTAGCTGTTATTATTGGATTCTGCATGTTTCTCTTCTTAGCATGTTTTGGCATACATTGGTAGAAAAATACTAATGTTTTAAATTGTTTCTTGTAATCTGCAGTGAAACAGAGCTACTGTAGCTTACAGAGTTTGACAGAGAATTAGCAATATTTGCCAGTGCTGTGTATAAATACAGTCTGAACGTGAAGTACCAGTTTCAACTGTTACAAATGCACCATACCTGCCAAGTATGCAGATCAGCTCCAGTGTTGGCTATGAATAGACTCTGCCAACTAAACTGTTAGCAATATGAATACTGATTTATACACTGCAGGAGAAGGAACACTCACTGTAAAGGAATTCTTGAATGATCAATATGTACTTGATACAATCTTAGGGGAAAAAAACCTATATCTGAGCATTTGCTATGGGCAGACTAGATTTTCCAATTGGTTCTTACCTACCATTACAATTATTAATTATATGTCATGACAGAGCTGCAAGCAAATGCATAAATTCAGACACGTTATATGTACATGCTCTCCCCTATTTATAACATCCTCATGTGCAAATCAAGTATTACAGAAGAGAATAATGTGTTTTAAAATAGTATCACAAAAAGGAAAAAAAAACAGAATAGTTGTTAAGTCTGCTAATGCAATGTATAAATGATTTTTTTTTATGTACTGATCTCTACTTTTTTAAAATATTTTTTCAGTAAGTAATTTCCAGCATTTTACATATAATGACTATATCCATATTTACAAACAATCCAAAAAGAAAAAGCTTCCACGGACAGAATAATCTTCAGAGCAGAGTAGATATAAAAATACCAATTTATTAATGAAAAATATGAAAAATCAAAACATGGGTGAGGAAACAACAGCGAAAAAAAGGCGTAAATAGACGTCAGTGTGAACAAAAACCTTACACGTTTCATTCCAAAGAGTACTTCATAGGCTAAAGGATAAATGGAGAAGGACTGGCTTAAAGACTACATGTCAAAAGAGCAGACTAAAGAATCCAGCACACCTGAAACACAAACCATATCCACCTCCCCTGCGTACACAGACTATGTATAAAAAAAATAAATCAGGTGCCCAAAAAAGGCGCAAACGCAATTAAATGGAGATTGCGCCTTTTTATTCTTATCTCGACACTTACAAAAGTGCAGGAGATGTTATACATAGCCCCCAATATATTTACTCTGTTGTACAGCTCTGCAGAATATGATGGTGCTTTATAGATTAAATAATAACATGCCATCGTCTCAGGTGCAGCAACATGTTAATATTCCATTTCAGCTGGACCAGATCAGAACGTTCCTCTGAACCCCAGGACACTTGGGAGTTATGACTCAATTCTCACCATCCCAAACAAGCTCCCTTTTCATTATTAACCCAGCGCCAACAAGTATTACTCAGACTTGAGTTTAAAACCTTCCCTTCCACAACTGTGTCTGTACAATAAAAGAATATTTAATACTGCAGCACAGACCTGTTGGTTCTCAAAGATTTTCCGAGATTGTTGCCTGTTGGGATTAATTCTCTCTTTATGATTCACTTGTTTGTAAGAAGATTTCTATTTCAAGCTGTAGTTGTCTCAAGGGTCTATGAATTAAGAAAGTGATGTGAAGTGGAGTGACACAGCTGCGTTAAGATCAGTGTTATCTTACGTAAGTCACATCTGTAAAAAAAAAAAAAAAAAAGTTATACATTCACGAATGTAAGAGAAATGTAGTTAGCTTTTTTCCTTCTCTCACGTGATTCAAAGTAAATAAAAATATTTAAATCAGACACTGCAGAATGATATAAGCATGCATGTAAATATGAAGATTTAGCTTTATATTAAACTACTTTTACTTTACTCAAAAAAGGTTGACTCTGATTTTATTTGAGATAATTGGTGCTTCGAGTTTTGGATAACTTCATGATCCGAATTCGAGTTACTCAGGAAGCACCAAAGTGCTTCTGAATTGGCACGAAAATTGTCCATTGTGCCAAAATAGTGGTCTTTATCCACCCCATACATTTCTATGGGGAGGATAGAGATGCATGTCTGGCCAGTCCGCCCAAAATAAAATAAATAAATTAACAAATGTTTAAAAAGTTCATTAAGGCTACACCGGGGGGCCAGGGCTAGTAGCTCAAAAATGAGGCTGGGGAATTTTTAACTCTGTCCATTAAATGTTGTTTATACCATGAAAGTGGAGAATAGAAAAATATCAAAAATAATCTATAGATTGTGTTGGCAGAATTGCAACAATGTGTTTCAGGTTTGTCTGTGTGGTGTTGTTTATTATAGTCACATAGTGGCTTGAAATGCATTTCTTATTAAAAAGCAGTTAATTTACATATGAAGGCAGAGGTGATATGAGAAACACAAGACCCCACAGATAAATGTAAAATATTTATGTGTTTGCTTGCAATTCTGCCAACACAATGTATTTTCTATTCTCTACATTTATGGTATAAACAATATTTATTTATTTTAGCAAAAAAAAGTAAACCATCTCCAGCAATCAGAGCCGGCGCTACCAATAGGCAAATTAGGCATAATTCTGGAGGCCACTGGTTAGTTGGCTTAGCTTCTGTTTTTTGTTTTTTTTGTGGTGCTCACCACATGGCCAGCACCGGTGATGACCGTGTGTGGCCCCAAGACGTCAGAGGGGAGCACAAACACTACTGGGCACCTTCTTCCAATCCCCTTAGGTCAGGAGAGCAGTTCTCTTCAGCACAGACCTGCTCACAGGAGCAGATCATATGAGTGTATCCTAGAGCTCTACAGCAATAGAACCTACAGATTTTATTTATTTATTTAGAAAGTGTTTTACCAGGAAGAATACATTGAGATTTCTCTCGTTTTCAAGTATGTCCTGGGGACACAGTCCAGAATGGAGTTACACAGAGTTACACATTTAACAGTAGATAAAAAATAAATACATACATATATATATATTAACCCCTTCCCGACCTTATGACGAGTTAACTCGTCATAAGAGCCGCCGCATTTGCGACCTTATGACGAGTTAACTCGTCATGCAGTCTAGCCGGCGGTGCGCTCCGTGGGCACCGCCAGCCAGTCTGCAACGGGTCCAGGACTAAGCCTCGCACCCGAGGCAAAGCTCCTGGACCCGATCGGTCAGTTTCCGGGCATGTGATCGCGGTGATTGCTCAATCACCGCGATAACATGCAAATTAGATGGCAAAGTCAGTGTGTTCACACACTGACTTTGCCTCTAATTCACTCCCTGTGCTTCACATTCTTATAGTGAAGCACAGAGAGTGACCTGTAAGTAAAAAGAAATTAATTACATACACATAGGAATTTTTTTTTTTTTTTTTAAATTAACCCTTTCATTGCTGATCACAGTTTTTAACTGTGATCAGTTTCCTTTCACTTTATGGCCCTCATTTAGTTTTTTTTTTTTTTTTTTTTTTTAAATTAAAGTTTTATTGAGTCAAGCATCATCAAAAATAACAATTGTTACAGAAATCTGAAACGTAACGCAGGTAATTGCCTTTACATAAAATCATATCGTACGTGCATATAATGACTCAGTTACCTGAGCCTATGTACATACCAAGAATCAGGAAGGGCCTGAACACTATTCTTACGAAAAATTAGGCATATTTTCGGGCTAAAAAAATAGAACTAATATCCTTTTAATGTTATCAATATAAAAGTAAAAACACTCTGATACCATCACATAGGGACATAAACATAGTGATCTGGTTACGAAACTTATGTTAAGCCTGCAACTCCGAACAGAACATCCAGGTCCTGAGAAAAAAGAAAAGGATATAAAAAGGGGAGGGGGGATTGAGAAGGGCATAGAAAGATTGGGACAAAGAAAATTAACAAGAAGGAATTAAAGTGTGCCCCCAAGAGTGAGGGCACCCTCAGCTTAAGGGGGCTGTTGGACTGAGGTGGGCATCTGGACCGTACTTTTGACGGCCAGTAAAATGCCTCTGGCCCTAGTCATAGAACAACAAGAGGCTGTGCCCTGGTATAGGATACCCCCTATAAGGGAATGGGAGGGGGGGGGGTTGGGGTTTCTTAGGGGACAGTCATATAATTGTTATCCAGTCGTACAGGTGGACCGTTAATCCAATAAGGAATTCTACGAAAACCTAAATCGGGAAGATTTAGGTAACCAGGACGTGGTGCATATATAGAGTAATCAAAGTCAACAATATGTAGAAGGAATAAAATGGTTGTATAGCCAGCGTCTGGTATCCAGCTTTACTGTTTATCACGTCTTAAGATTCAAGGCTCCACGGGAATCGGAGCAGGCTCCTGTGTAGGCAATGATGGAAAGTCCAGGTCTTGTAGAAATTGAGGAACATCCAGTGGGTCTTCGATAGTAAGTTCCTTGTTTCCCTTGGAGACTGTGAGGTAATGCGGCATTCCCCATCTGTACTTGATCCCCAGTGACCGTAGGTGTGATGTCAACGGAACCATAGAGCGGCGCCAAGCCAGGGTAGAGGGTGGTAGGTCATCGAACACCCGAACAGTGGCACCATCGTGGGTGATCTGACCCAGCTTGCGGCTTGCCGACAGTAGTGTCAGTTTATCTGAGAGCGAGGATAGCTTACATATTACATCTCTGGGAGCTTCCGAGGGGGCTTGTCTCGCCTTTCTGACCCTGAAAACTTCCATCACCTTGGCAGTGTCGGCAGGTAGCTTCAAAGCTAGCAGTAGATTCTGTATATGGGGCCGGAGGACTGTGGACCCCACTGTCTCCGGAATTCCCCGAAATCGGACATTGGTATGTCTCATCTTGGCTTCAAGCATTGCCACCTGCTTGCTGAGCCTTCCTACTTGTATAGTCAGAGTGGAGGTTATCTTCTCCGTCTCTATGTGTTTTCGCTCTGCTGCCGAAGAGGCGACTTCCAAAGAGGTAAGTTTGGTTTGAATCGACCCTATTTCAGTTCGTAAGGTCTGAATATCGGCCTGCCACACCGCCCGAAATTCCTGGAACAGATGTTTAATGTCATTTTTTGTAGCATATTGCTCGCCCAATGCTTCAGCAGGTCTTTTAACGGGGCTGATCGATTGATAATTCCCCTCCGAATCCTCCGATGAGGAGTCTGTACCTCGCAATGAAGGGTTAAAGGGTGCCGCTGCCACATTCAATTGGGGCCTAGTTGGCCTCGTCAGAAGGTCAGCTACATCAGACTTGCGGTTTGTGGAAGTCTTGTCTGCCTTCTTATTTCGCTTGCCCATGGTCCTCACTCCTGGATTATGCTGAGTTTTGACCAATTTGGCAGGTTTTATAAAATCACATATGTATATAGATTGGAATTAACCCTATCAAATATAACAACTATTGGTATTAGATATATTTCTTGAATTGAGGTGATTTTAATTATGGTCTCTCAAGTCTTTGTAACTGTGTCACAAAATGGATGCCTTCAGCTCACCCTGGTGTAGTCCCAAGGATGGCCGCTACATGAAAATATTGTATGTGTTTCTGCTTTGTGAATATACTATGGACCAACAGACAAGTGTTGATGCTGTGTGTAGCAGTCAGTCACTCGATTGCGCAGTGACTACCAGGGGAGGCTTGACAGAGGCCTGTATGTATATGTCCGAATTGTTTGGCTAATGGATGTCAAGACAGTACTTGTCTGGTATCAAACTGCTCTGGGTCTGTTCAACTATCCGATGCAGATGGATTTGACCTCATTTGGGGGTCTGTTTGCAGACAGGATTGCCTTATGGAGACTTGAGGCACAGAGCTATACCCAGATGTGTCCAGCTATGTTGGCAGTTTAGAATCTTCCTCCCATTTAGTTTTTTTTAACAGATTTTTTTATTTTTACAATTTATAAAGTTTTTTTTTAATAAATAAAGGTAATTTTAATATATTTATTTAATAAAATTTAACCCCTGCATGCCTGTTGCATGATTTTTTACTGATCTGACATTGCACTCTTCAGAGTTTTTTTTCTGTCTGTTTTGTTATGGGGGGTTTGGGAATCAATATTTTTCTTTTTCATTAGTTAGTTAATTAGGGGGGATAAGTGGGTTAGTGTTGCACTAGTTATGTAGCTTATTATTGGGAAAATAATGGAGAAAAACTTTTTTTTCCTCAAAAATTTCCTCTTTTATATGTATTTTTTAATACTAAAATGTAAATCATTTTTATGTATAGGGTATCAAAAGAAAGCTCTAACTGTTCTCTAAAAAACAACATATAACTTGGATGGGTGCGTTAAATGAGAGAGAGGAAATTTATGTTTCAAAAACCGCGTATTAAAAATTGAAAAACGCTCTGGTCCTTGGCCCAGGAAAATCCCTGGTCCTTAAAGGGTTAAACAAGTTGGAAGGAGAACATACAGGGTAAATCATTATTGATACAAAAAAAGGAACAACATATACAGTATACGAAGGAGTTTATAAACTAATAACAGGTACAATCTGTTTTGGGGATTTGGGAGACACTTATTTTCAGGGATTTTAGACTAGAGGATGATTGAGGACTATGAGGAGCTCTGAAAGAGAACGCACCTCGACCTGCTTCCTTTTTGAATGTGCGTTTTGTCAGTGTATCACAATGCTCAAACCTTCTCTTTGCCTATGGCTACAAAAACCCTTGTCCCAGCCCTGCAAAAAAAAGTTAATTTTAAATAAGAGCCCCTATTTCCCTAGCCTTCACAAAGTCGTTAAATGTAAGGAGCTTCCACACATGTATTTCCTTGGCATTCTGACAGTAATGTTCCTGGATGAATGTGGTCTAAAAAAATGTACTAATTACATCACTGAATGAGTGCTTTAATTGCACTTTGTCAATAAACCTGGCTCAAACATTTCCATTTCAATATATAATGCTGTTGGCAGCTTTAAGGTACCACAAATAATTATGCTACAACTGCAAGGACATACTCTAATTTTAATATTGCACTTTACATTAACAATCATTTCCAATGTAATAGATTGACAGTAGCTATTATAAGGGATAATTATTCCATTTTATTTTTCATCACTGTAACATCTCATATGTAAACTATTTACATCATTTTGTCCCATCTCAACAACATCTAATGTGATAATTGATGGATATAATTTATGCTGTGATGTTCACTTGCCAATCTTAATTACATATGTGGTTTCAAGAGACGTTTGCCTGTTTTCTTCTTTTTAATTAAAATGCAATTTAATTACTTATGTCTAACTTGTTCTTCATGTTAATCATTTTGGGATTTTTTTACATTCATACAATGATTTTACCACCTGCTACCAAAATTTTGACTTTTTATATCACTAGATCTTGCATTTCTTTACTCTACAAAGGGTTGATCATTCGCTTCCAATCATCATCACAGATGCATGCAAAGTACATGACTACAAGTGGTTGAGGTTTAGAGCAACTGTTAGTCACTCCTATCTGGACGTCTGGCTAGACCATGCAGGGGAAGGAGGCAGCTGCCTTGCACACACTGCTGCAAAAGGGAATGTGTGTGTTGAAATGGCACTTGTACTCATATTGTAGACACTGAAGCAGTGTCTCAGACAGAGAGTGATTTGAGTTCTCAATTACAGGGGACTGCTCATTATACCCCGAACTTTCCCAAAATGTATCCAGATCAGGGCTAATAGCCGAATTACAGAACAAGCCAAAATTCACTACCCAATACTACGATTCTTCACAGATTTCAGGCCAAATTTTATTTATTATTTACTATCACTATTTATTTTGGTTCTTTTTGGTTTGGACAGGTCTCGGCGTCGAATCGGCTACCAACTGAATTGTGGATCTATTCGGCAGGTCATTAGGGCATATTGGGTAGCTAGACATTACGTTTGCGTTTTCCTGAATCAGTCTGGTCTTCGGAGGCATCATTTCAGGGGTAGTAGACCCTGATGTTTATACACGCTGATAACACTACTGGAATGGGAAATGTATTTAAAGGGACAGTGTATTCCACAAACTCACTTTGGTGTAAGTAGAAGACTACTGCCTGAATAGTGCACAGATTTTTTCCAGTGGGATTTGATGCAGGCATTCTGCATAAATCAAAAATTATATTTTACTCAAGCCCTCTCCCAGTGATTACTCTGCATGTATACTGGAGGTGCAGCAGCACTGATTATAAAGACACTGAGCATATAAAGTTTTGTTTCATTTAGTGATTTCCTGTGCTGCGGGAATAGAATACATTGTGTGAACTCTAAGGGACCTTGTACACAGTAGGTTCTCTTAACAGTGCAATACATTGTCTGATGACATCACTACAGAGACAGAAAATTCCATTCATTTCAATGATTATTTAAATATTCTCATTGGTTCCTGCAGCAATAAAAAGGAAATTGACTTTTACTTAGCTAGTGTGTGTCCGGTGTCTTGCAAACTGCTGTAATTTAGCGATTTCATCTAGCAATCATGTTAGATTTAATTGTAATTTACAACTAGAATCCAGGAGATTGCCTATCCCTTTAAAAATAAAGTAGCAATGTTTTTCTTTCTTATTGTTGCAAATGCAAGGAGGAATTGTAAGAAAGTACCTGTTCCAAACAGATAATCCTTAGTGCTATTTATTTTTGCTCCTCTTAATGCTCTAAATGAGCTTTTCTTACCGTATAGTGTAATGATACATATTGTAAATCTTTTTTTATTTCCCTAGATAATAAGCCAATTTATTTCACTAGTGTTTCTTAATGGGTTAGTCAGCTGAAACTTACAGATATAATAATAATTATTTGTTTATCATAATGCTTATTATTGCTATATTAAATACATTCATTCTTGTTTAAATGTCGTATCCCAGAGGTCATTTTACCTTTCTCAGCATTGTTTTAATATCTATTGTGCGTTTTAAACAGATGTTAATGATTTACAATGAAATAATTACAAAATCATCTAAAATGCTCAATCCGTGCAGTTACTGCTTATTAGATGTTCAAGGTACAGTCTCCTTGAAAATGCCTGCCACTAGTGTTAATTTTGACGGCAAATTTCCATTTCGTTTTAGTCATAGTCTTCTTGACTAAAATGCTATTTTAGTTTACTTGTATTTTAACCATCTTAATTGTTTTAGTTAAGCAAATAAGGCATGGCTGCCGGTGCTCACAGAAGCATAGAGCACATTGATCCAAGATCGCCAAGTTTCATTTGAGGAGGACTGGGAAGCAAAGCATTGTAGAGTGTCACACGGGTCACTTTCTGTGAGGTTTGTTCTCTGTCCTCTGCCAGATTTCCAGGAGGAGTTGGCAGTGTTGATAAAGAGTTCCATTTTGGAATGACAATGTCAGAGAGAACCAGGAACATATGCAAGTCCATCGGGTGGTTCAGCATCACCTGCCAGTTATCCATTTTCACAATAGTAGAGAAGGGGAAGCCCCAGCAGTAGCTTATTTTGGTGGTCTGAAGCGTGGCACTGATCAGCTAAAACAATTTGAATCTCAGCTGGTGGCACTGTCCTGTAGGTTTTCAATGTTTCTTCCATGTTGATGGGACCTCAGTGTCGTGATGTGCAGTGTGCTCAAACAATATGTCTGATATTGTCATATGGAATCCATGTAAGTTTGTCATGTCTTGTATGGACAGTTTGATCCATTTATACGTTTTGTATTATATGTATTTATATTAGGTATTTTATATCAATATTTTGTACTTTCATAATAAAGAAAGAAAAGGGAAAAAAAAGGATAGAAGTCAGGTATCTCAGTATTGTCTGGCATACACTGAATTCTAAGGTTATATCGGTGGATATATCCTGTTATCCAGTTCCTCCATATAAGTATGAACATAATAGCCCTGTTTGTTGAATGTGTTGAGGGAGGGCATCTACATTGCATTGCATTGCCACTTGGCTCTCTTCTAGTGAGGGGAACCTGTCCCGATTTAAACCAGTTAATTTCAGATTAGCTTAATTTCTTGGTCCACTATTGCCACAATATCTACCTTGGATGGTAGAAGACGGAATTCAGTTCTCTAGTCATCTGTCAGCAGTTGGTAATGTCATCCCTCTTGTTGGATATTAATAACTATAAAAATATGAATATGGGTTATTAATTATGAATCACCAAAAATATGAAAAATGTATATGATTCATATATGGGTCCGACCAAAAATACCCATATAAAGAATTTATGTATATAGAGAGTTTGGATGACTTCTTTACAAAAGTAAATACAATGAAAAAATGATTAATAAAATAATTAATTTATTGAAAATAAACTAAAGATCAAAAGATAAGCAAAATAGGGTAACAACAAAATACATTATCAATAGATGTTAATCATAATTCACATGCATGACTTAAAACAGATGTAAAGAAGATAAAACATGAATTATACATCTCTGTAGCTGTATCAACACACTTATGGTATAATTTACTATGCAGTTACGTTTCTGGCCACAAGATGACCATGGGTTTTATTTAGATACAACCACACCTACATCGATAATGATTAGTAGTTAAAATAGTTAATGATAGTACACCATAATTACCTACAAATTACCAGCTTATACTCTATTTAGGTAAGGTAATATTCCTAAATCATATAATTCACTGTGGCTATTTCTTAATCTGTCCAGTAAATGACAGACTAGTTCAGACTTTAAGAATAAGAATCTTAGATAATCCTGGAGATTAGATATTACATATTTGTTTTATGTAAAAATTTTTTTGCTAATTTCCAATCTTCTGGGACTACTTCTGTTAACAGTGATTGGTTAAATAAATCTGTTAACGGTTTTGCTAGTACACCACTAAGTTCTTTTAATAACTTTGCATGTATCCCATCAGGGCCCATTGACTTATTTGTCTTTACTTTAGACAGCTAAAGTAAAACCTCTTCCTCTGTAAACTCACACGTATCAAATGACTCATTAGTCTTTTTCCCTAAATGAGGTCCCTTTCCCACATTTTCATTTGTAAAAACTGAACAGAAATATTCATTAAGGCAATCTGATACGCCTTTATCCTCTTCTACATAGCATCCTTCTTTTGTTTTTAATCTGACTAATCCTTGTTTTACTTTCCTTTTCCCATTTATATATCTAAGAAATATTTTATCCCCCCTTTTTTCACTGACTGGGCTATTTTCTCTTCTGTGTGTGCTTTGGAAGCTCTTATAGTTTGCTTTGCCTCTTTCTGCCTTCTCTTATAGATCTTTCTATTTTCTTCACTCTTTTTTTTTTTTTAATAATTACTAAATGCTAGCTTTTTGTGTTTTACTATTTTGGCCACCTCTACAGAGTACCACAGTGGTTTCTTCAAAATTTTCTGCTCATACTGACAAGCCTAATGCAATTTTCTGTTGCCTTCAGTAGGGAACTTTTAAATAATCCCATTTCTCCTGGACTCCATTTAAATTGCTCCAGTCTCATAATGAAACATCAGGACAAAAACATTTTCAATTGATTTGTTTCACTTTTTATTTACTATACCTTTTAATATAATAATTACTCCTCAATGGTATGTCCTCCAACCAGAAGTCATGCCTTTGTATACCTGTATGCTGGCCTCTTGAACTACAAATGAAATCAGTTAAGTTACATGTGCTGTGACCTTAATGATGGAACAAAACACAGGTGCAAAATTTACATGATGGTACTCTTTTAATGAGTATGTAAAAAAAATAGGCATTAGCCCAGCTTCTAAGATGAATGTCAGAAAGAAATAATTAGAATTGATGAAACTAGCCAGAGGGTAATACGGTTTCCTTTATTTTAAAATTCTGGCCGTGTCAAAGGTTTTCCAGGTTTAAATTAGTTTTATAGATGATTGCATGACCAGCTTTTTAAAGGGGATTAACAATCAAAATTGTTTAATTCTATTTAGATTTGAACATAGCCTTAAGGGGTGTTGTCCAACTTTTGTATTTCACAAAGTACAAATATACTTGTCTGCTATACTGTTTTGTCAGTCACACACCAAAGGGGCGTATTTGTGTGGAGGAAAAACATGACATATCCATAGTATAAGACATATAACCAAGTTTAGAAACAAAAACAACTGTGTGTATACATTAACAAACAGTTGTACAACTCATCAAGTAAAACAATTTTATACCGTGGCTCTCTCTAACGAACAATATAAAAGCAGCAATGCCACTGTAACAATAATATTGAAGATGACACAGACATACACTTATACAAATACACTAACAGAGGATGGCACAACAAATAATAATGTTAAAAAAAATCTCAATAGCAAATCCAGTTGTTGGTATAGCTCTGTATAAAAGATCCACCATCTCTATCCAATGTACTGTATTCATTTCACTGGCCTATATCCAGCTTCCTCTGGACAGAATCAAATTATGTAAAATGGCAAAGCAGACAAGAACAAATAGTTTCACCACAGAACCACAACATCTCTGTAACTGGCATCCTCTATTTTATAGCGATACATTTGCTTGAAAGCCACACTCCCATTGTATGTGTCATTACCCAGCGCTGTATTTACCGCGAGGCAAACAAGGCAAGTGCCTAGGGCGGCACTTGCCTTGTTTGCCATTAGGGGTGGCACAACCCCCCCCCCCCCCAAAAAAAAAATTAGTTACCACGTTAAGAAAAAAAAAAAAGGCGCTTGCCGGCAGAGACAGAGGTGAGAGGAGATCGGAAGATCCCCCCTCACCTTCCCTCTGCCTGCCTGGGGAGCCAAACAAGCAGCACCGAGAAACCTCCGTGCTGCCTGTTCGGCTCCAAGTGCAGAGCGACAAGTGCTGACAGTCATGTGACTGGCGCTCTGACGTCAGACGCAGGCCGGGTCACGTGACGTGTCGGCACAACCGCCGGGGAGCCGAACAGGCAGCATGGAGGACACCATGCTGTCTGCCACTTGCCACCAGGGACAAAAAGTGCTGGGGGCATATTAATGGGCAAATTGGCAGGGGCTTATTAATGGCAAATAATACTGGCATATTATTGAGCAAATTGGCTGGGGAATATTAATGGCAAATACTGGCATATTATTGGGCAAATTGGCTGGTGAATATTAAGGGCAAATAATACTGGCATATTATTGGGAAAATTGGCTGGGGCATATTAAATGGCAAATAATACTGGCATATTATTAGGCAAATTGGCAGGGGCATATTAAATGGCAAATAATACTGGCATAATATTGGGCAAATTGGCAGGGGCATATTAAATGGCAAGTGCTGACATATTATTGGGCAAATTGCCTGTGGCTTATTAATGACAAATAATACTGACATATTATTGGGCAAATTAGCTGGGGAATATTAATGGCAAATACTACTGGCAAAATTATTGGGCACATTGTCAGGGGCATATTAAATGGCAAATAATACTGGCATAACATTGTGCAAATTGGCAGGGGCATATTAAATGGCAAATACTGGCATATTATTGGGCAAATTGGCTGTGGTTTATTAATGGCAAATAATACTGGCATAATAATGGGCAAATTGGCAGGGGCATATTAAGTGGCAAATAATACTGGCATAATATTGGGCAAATTGACAGGAGTACATTAAATGGCAAATACTGGCATATTATTGAGCAATTTGGCTGTGGCTTATTAATGGCAAATAATACTGGCATATTATTGGGCAAATTGGCTGGGGTATATTAAGGGCAAATAATACTGGCATATTATTGGGCAAATTGGCAGGGGCATATTAAATGGCAAATAATACTGGCATATTATTGGGAAAATTGGCTGGGGCATATTAAATGGCAAATAATACTGGCATATTATTGGGCAAATTGGCAGGGGCATATTAAATGGCAAATAATACAGGCATAATATTGGGCAAATTGGCAGGGGCATATTAAATGGCAAGTGCTGGCATATTATTGTGCAAATTGGCTGTGGCTTATTAATGGCAAATAATACTGACATATTATTGGGCAAATTAGCTGGGGCTAAATTTTGTCTGTCAAGGGCAGCACAAAACCAAGATACACCACTGTCATTACCATAGGACTATCATTCTATGGCCACAGTCTCCAGAAGGGCATGCAGAGGGCCCCCCTTTGCCCAGCTTCAGCACTATCACCAGTCCTTATTGGTTCCCACAGAACTGCATTTACCGTCGGAGGCGGCTCCTGCAAACACCAGAGCATGGAGAGTAGGTTGACTGTTGCCATTATCATACCATTGTAAACTACAGCATTGGATATAAAATATGAATAATTAAATATATCCACATAAAACAAAATACATAAAAAAATGTTCTAAAAAGTTATGAGACAAACAGATATAAAGAACATATAATAAAAAAAATAATAATATGATGGACAAACAAATGCCTCTATATACTTTATCCTCAAGGGACAACATAAGGAGAGAAGAGCAACAAAACTTACAAAGATATAATTGTAAAATGTATTTTTGGATACATTTTCTTGCTCTTCTCATATTACCCCTAGAGGATTACAAAACAGCTGAATTAGACTTTAATGTTTGGCTCTGTTCACAAGAATTCTTCTCCACTTGCCCTGGTAGCAATCCATAATTTGTGAGCTAGTGAAAGGGACCAATGAGCTATGGGACAGAGATCTTGTTTCTAAGGGTGGCATTAGAGGTATAACCATTATCCTTTATGCTTTGGTAGCTACATTATCAATAAGGAATCATAGATGATAGAGCTGCTGGGCTCTTTTATGCCTCAGGGCCAAATCCTGATTATATTCCCTACAACAATTTTCTTCTGCTATAGGCAGTAGTCTATCTTCCACAAGTCAAACAAGGCACTCGCCTAGGGTGGCACTTTGCCAGAGGGTGTTAAAGCACACTTCTGTTGCTTCAAACATTTTTACTCCCTCCCCCACCGTTCAATTAATTGGGGCGATGGGGGCATGTAATGGACGTGGTGGGGGTATGTGATGGGGTTGATGGGGCATTTAGTGGGGCATGTCATAGGTGTGCAACGTGGGTGGGATGGTGCCTGAATTTTTCTACCCAGGACAGCACAAAACCAAGATACACCACTGGCTACTGGGGCAGGAAATGTAATATGACACCAGCAGACTGATGCTGTCAGCATCTTAGTACAATTTAAATAACAATCCTAATTTACTTAGTAAAGTATATCTGAATAAATCAATATGTTTAATTCCAAGAGTTAGAACAAAATGCTTTAACCTTCAAACCAGCTTGGGAAGTGACAGTAGCACACAGAGAATGTGTCTCAGAGCAGGCAGTGATTGCATGAACTCCTAGGCCTTATATATGAAGCAGTGAGGGGAAAATCACTCCCAAAGGGTGTATCAGAAGGAAGACCCAGGGACCAAAAAAAAAAAAAAGGGAAAACGATGAAAAGAACCATCCACTAATGATGGGTACAAGATCCCTCTGGTAATCTCAGTACAAACCATGAATATATAGAACACATGTGCTTTGGAACGGTGACTTTGACCTAAACATTGAGAGATAGGGGTTTGCATCTAGCGAGGAAGGATGAACAAATGGTTTTCAGAGCATAGTATGCCTGGGACCTCCGGACAAAGGTGTGTGGCAGACCATAGATGATGTATATAAGGCTGCATAAAATTTGAGATATAGTAACTGACTGAAGGAGAATTGTATGAACATGTTTGATGAAATAACACAGATCCGTTTTCTGTTCAAACAATTCTCTCTAATGAACAGTCTGCTGCTCCAAATTCTTTATGTATACTCTTTGTTTAGTATTGCATTTTTGATTCAAAACTCCTAAAATAACAATTTTCAGCATTCATTGTATGTTGACTCAGTGTGCCTACCTGAAATAAAACCATATTACCAAGACGTTCAGACAAACCCCCCAGATTGTCTTACAGTTGTGCTGATATTTTATCAATGTTTTTCCAGTTGAAATATCCTCTGTATGCAGCTGCAGGCAAGCTTTACTCATCTGTCCATGTATGTACTACATTATCTTAATGGTGAGGATGATGACAGTTTTGGAGTACCACAGTATCTCTGTCTATTTCAGAAGGAACCTGGATGTTCAACAGTGGAACACATAGTACAAAAAAAAAAATCAGAAAATCAAGAAGCACCTTATAATGTTGCTTTTCTTCCTCCTAGACCCCAGCTAATGAAAATAATTCCCTATGCTATCTTATATTTCTACATGTGCAGAAACAGTGGTGAGTCTGTGCTGGAAGCTGCATAGCCCACTGCTTCAGTGCCGGGTCCAATCAATAGTTTGGTTATACATTATTTAGCTCTGGATGCGTTGGGATGCTGACATAATAAAAATAATAATAATAATAAAAAGCTGGTGTACCACTAGGCTAATTCAGCGATGGCAACTATATAATATAATGAATTCTTTATAAAACCAGAATATGGAGTACATGGTTCCAACTCATACCAAAAAGAAAAACTTCTGAACTATGTTTCTTTTTTTTTTGTGTGGAATAATATCAATCTGAAATTTTCTGGGTCAAGATAAAAAAAAAAAAGACTTTAAATAAAAAGCTGTAAAAAAAAAAAAAAAGATGTTCTAATGCAGTCTTGCTCGCAGGCTCCTATTTCACTTCTGTCACAAAGGCTTGCCTATTATTTTTTATGTATTGCCAATTTTCTACTATTTCACATTATGTTCCTTCTAATAACACAGGCAAGTATCATACTGCCTTTGGCAAGTATCAATTCATTGTGTATGAAAATGCATTTGCTCTGTCCCCATACAGTTCTTTTAGATTGTTCTTGCTGGCGTTCTAATAAAGATATTCTGTGGGAGTAATTTAAACCAAATAAAACACAGATCTTTCTCTCTCTGTATGTGAGTAGTAGCATCCTAATATATGGCTAGTACTGTTTGGATAATTCTTATTGGCATGTCTTTGACCTGCTGTGATAAGCAGCAACGCAGTAAATATATTGAGTTGCTGGAGTGCCACCTTCATTAATGAACATGTTTTGTAACTTAGATAAAAGTTTTATTCAAACTCTTCTATTCTGCTCCATAATTTGTACAGTTGCCACGCATCAGTGTTGACTTTTGTATCTTAAAAATGTCTTTCCTGGGAAAAAATATAATATAATAATACATATAGATATGAATATTTCAGTACTCCGGAGTGTCTTATTGGAGAGCAAGGTAACATTAGAAAATTGTATTGTTTTCTTTAGTTCTTACTATACTTCTGTATGGTTGTATATATTTTAATTTGCAGGTTTTAGTGTAATATTTGGAAAACCTACTTTTAACCCTTTTACGACAATGGACATACCAGATACATCACGGAAAACATGTCCCTTAGTGACAATGGACGTACCTGAAACATCCGTTTGGTCACTGCCTATGGTTCAGTCGCTGTTGCTGGGTGCCTCAATATAAATGGCAGCATGCCTGTAGTTGTTAAGGGCTCCAGAAGTGATCAGTACTCTCTTGCTATTGCTAGACTGCCCCTAGAGGCAGTCAGCAACATTAACGTAAAAAAAAAAAATGTCAAACAATAACCCTAGATCTTGGGTTAGATTTGATTAGGGTTGGGGTCAAAGCGTCACTGTAGGAGAAAAAAATGGTTCGGAAACAAAAAATGCTACTTTTGGTTACTACCATTATGTAAACATTGGTATTTTCAAAACTCAGGACAAATATTAGAAACTATTAAGATGGGGTCTTTATTACTGTTTGTATGTGTTTTTTTGTATGATTTTTTTATGGTACATTATATGATATGATATAATGAAAATAATGAAATCTAAAGAAAGACGGTTTTATGTCGATAAAAACCGTATATAATATACAAGGGTACATCAAATGAGAAAAGCTAAAAACAAACACCACAAAAATGTTAAAACAGCCATTGTCACAAAGTGTGCAACAGTTCAATCACTAAGGGGTTAAGAATTTAAGTTGTATTCGTTTAGTCAGAGGAATACATTTGTACACATTATACAATCGTTTTATTGTGTTTAAAGGCTATAAAAATACAGAAGCAAACCATGGCTGTTGAATTTCATTGGTTAATTAATTAAGACTGTCATTACTAGCAGAATTGATTTTCCCACAGACATCTCCAGTATTAAAGGGATTCTTGGTAAGAATATGCAAATAATATCTGTAATTACCACTTTTTTGCCTCATTATACACTGTAGACATGGCAGCCATTACACATTTATCTATTATTGCCCAGAATCCTGTGCAGCACTTTTATGCTAGGAATTTCTGTGGAATACAGGTCTGGTGACTTGTCTTGGATATGCAGAGATGTTCATATTCTGTAATGACTGTACTGTATTGTATGCACCATGGAATATTTTCTTGCTGCTTGCACCCCACCGTGAGATAATGCATGGGTGGGGTTCAAGATTCACCAATTCTGAGAAAACGAGTATTGAGACGCAAGGTCAGTTATCTGACCCTGCGAGATTTAGCTCCTGTCTCCCCGGTCCAGGTATTTGGTTGTCTGGAACACAATTGTTTAGCATTTAGACAGTGTATGCTTTATAGACATGCATAGTTTAAATGCAATGCTGCATGTGCACAGTGCATACTTAGGAGAGCTATACAGCACTGTGTGTATGTCTGTGGCATACTGTATAAAAAAAAATGTAAACAAGCAAACATTTGGCACACCAGATGGTTCGGGCAAGCAGTTTTGGTACAAAGATGGCACAGGCAAGCTAGGGGCTGAGGTGGCGCAGGTAAGCTGGTTGGGGACAAAGATAGCTCAAGCTTGGGACAAATATGACACAGGCTATTTAGGGGCCAAGATAGGATATACAAACTATTTGTGGATAAAGATGTACAGACAAGCTGCTTGGGGACAAACAAAGCACAAAAAGCTATTCGGTGGCAAAAATGTCATGGGCAAACTGTTTTGGTGGCTATGATGACACCGACAAGCTGTTTGGGGCCAAAGATGACACAGACCAGCTGCTTGGGGACAATGTTGGCACTGACAAACTGGTGGCACGATTGGCAGTACATGTTGCTTGGTGAAGTCAGGGAGGAGGTGTGGTTCGGTCCCGGGGCAATTTTTGCACCAGGGCTCTGGTTTCTAGCTATGCCCCTGGTTTGCATCCAGCTCTCCACCTTATAATATGCATTTTCCTGTAACTGTTCAATTACATTTTATTGGTACACCTTTCATTGTGTTCAGTCTCCGATTGGAATATTTGCAGATATTTATCATTCTTTTAGCATCTGCTCTTTACTTTGTGTTTACTTGTCTCACTCCCCTTTAAATAGTACGTTTATAGACAGTACAGTGTTTACATATGTCTAACAAATTAAAGCTTGTAATACCCATTTCTTTCTGTGCTTGGTGTTCTAGTATTTGATGATTTTATATAAGTAAATTGTAATGACAAACTGGAATAGGCAAGTTTTACATAAAAACATTATAATGTCCTTCATAAATTATCGAACATATTGCATTTGCGGTAGAATTGAAGTTTATTTTTAATATAACAATCTAAAGCCAACCGTTTATGAAAAAAATAAACACACTATCAAAAATATATCCAGAGGCTTATTTAATCACTGCAACTAACAAGAATAACAGCTTCCATGTGTGAAGTCTATACGTGCCCACATAATGGCTATATGTGTTTATATAATGTAGTTAAAGAGGCTAGTCACATTATTTAGATAACCTCTGTATGAATAATCATTTTTTTCAGGAGTAAAGCAGTTAATATGACAACCATAGCCAGGTGGCCACCCAGACGATATTTTACTGGCAGGCTAAATGCCAATGTTATATAAAAGGTGGCAACCCTATCCATATTTGCCTATAGACCTGCAGTGACATCTGCATTATCTGTGCTATCTGTCAGGCAATATGGGCCGCACAGAAGCAGGACAAGGCCGTCTCTACCTCATGTACCACTTAGGGTCGCCACCCGGCCAGTATTTTACCGGCAGGCCGGTACATAATTGGCATCAGGCCAATGTTAAGTCTATGGAGACAGTAGCAAGGCCGGTATTTTTCTGAAGAAAAGGTGGCAACCCTAGTACCACTCTGTTCTAGTTTGTCTAACTTACTATTTAGTTCCCTACTGTGAATAACTGTGGATTACAATTGTGACTTCTTTTGTCCAGCCTCAGAGCGCTCAAGAGCCTTGGATTGAATGTTAAATGAATCCCAGTATGTCTCAATTGTGTTTTCCCACTGTATGTAAATCCGTTTACTGTTCTATTGCTTAATCTCTGTTATCAGATGCCTGACTGTATGAATTCCCCATGTTATGCTTTAATAAATGTTCTTAGTTTTCTGCTGTACCGGAGACCTTTGTCAGTGTGATTATTGGGACAAAGAGCAAAGAAGACACTGGCTAAAGGAGGTGACTACCCATCCTAGGATACTTCTCCTTAAACTGGTGGCAGCTTCGGGATCCTCCTTGGAACTAAGCCTAAGCAGATTGCAGCAACGTTGCCCAGGATTATACAATGGCAAAGAATTACAAGGCGTTGAGTGTGGCTGCCCTACAGGACTTGTTGGTCTCCATGGGACAAGATCCCACTGGATTAAAAAAGAATGAAATTATTGCCACACTGGTGGACCTAGATCAAGAGGGACCAAGCAGTCCAATTGTCCGGAATGCACCCTTGAGTCCCGGGCACAATGGGCAAACAGCCCAACCGGAGGAGCAGGACATTGTCACCCTGAGGGTCTGGAGTCGCCTGGCAGCATATGGAGCAGACCCTCCGTTTGAGGTGATCGACCGAGTAATGCAGGCAGTGGAACGAGAAAGGGCCAAGGAGCTGAGCGCCAGCCTTACAGCAGATAGAGGGCGCAACCATGGGGACCTTGGATCTGCTCAGAGCACAGCGTCCAGCCTCAAGGTAACGCACGAAACCTTCAAAGCCTTCAATGATGCCACTGAAGACAGTGATGGATTTTTACAAGACAGTGCCAGTTGCATCAAATAGCTCTAAGGGAATGGGTCCCTATCCTGGTGGGCAAACTCTCTGGAAAGGCTGCGGAAGCTTACCGTCCCCAACGGCTGGCGCCGAGAGTATCAGGAGGTAAAAAAAGAGACTGTTGGCACAATATGCCATAACCCCGGACACGTACTGCCAGAGGTTCCGTGACACAATTGGGGCCCCCGAGATACCCATGCGGAATGGGCTCCCAGATTGAGCTGGGCAGCCAGAAACTGGATGCAGGGCTGTGTGGCTGTAACTACGGAGGAGATGCTACAACAGGTCCTCATGGAGCAGTTCTTCCTCCATGTAGTCAGTGATGCCAGAGACTGGGTCTGAGACCAAGACCCCAGCACAACTGTCCGATAAGTTTGTGGACATCAGATGGTTCGCTACCTGCGCCATGCCCTCCTACGCTCCCAGACCAGGAGCACCCTCTTACCCCTGACATCGTCCCCTACACCCGATGTCCCAGAGCCTCCCCCCAAACCCCGCCATCCTCCACCTCCATTCAGGACCATTGGCAGCTCCAACCGATGATTCAACTGCGGACAGTCCGGGAACATCAGGAGAAATTGTCCCCAGCTATGACCTTGGATGCCGACATCACTGCAGTCTCCCCGGGTGCCTCAAAACCCTGCTTCCTTTTCCCCCCCGAAAGACTAATTGTTGAGCCACCCTGTTGAGCCTTCTGGAGACGTACCGATCGGGGAAATATTATCCCTCAGAATCTACTTGGGAGTCCCACGGATGGGGGCCCCATGACTAAGTCACTTTGATCCAGCAGCCTAATGTGGATAACCGCGAACAGCATTATCAACCAGTGTGGATAAATGGCCAGCTACTGGAGGGACTCCGAGACACAGGAGCAAACTTCACCATGTCTCCTTACACATACTGTGCTCTGTATCTAGCGCTATGTAAATTGTTAGCACTATATAAATAAATGGTAATGTAATGTAATGAGTAGGTGCCTACTGGACTAATGAACTTCAATGGGGGCTCAACTTATAGGTAACTTGGGGATCAAGTTGGTGGTGACTTCATCTAGTACTGCTGGAGGCAAATGGGGAAATAATTAACCATTGCTATTGCCCAAATGTATCAGATTCAACCCACATTAACCTAAACACTTCTATACAGATTTTGCCCACATTTGTTTATAAGCCTATGACTAAGTACCAGAGTGGTAAGAAATGCATCAGGCTATTCAGTAGCCCTACTTAGGCCTGGGTTTTTGTGCAATATATTTATTTTGTTATTTTTTTAATAAAAACTTTTTTTATGGTACTTCCTGAGCAGCCCGTTTTTTGTTTTCTACACCACATTTGTTTATACCCCGTTCATAAAGTCTTTTCATTTATCATACTATTGTTTTTTTAATGTGTAGGTAATGAAGCCTGATGTCTCCATAAGTAGGCTGCCATGGATGTAAAAGTAGCCCCTGACATATAACTGGAGACAACTGAATGTATTTGGTCTGAAGGTCTCCACCTTTCTCCTTCTATATCTGATGATGACTCCTAGGCTGGTAGAGGATGGGCAGAAACGTAACATCACAATTGGTAGCAAGTAAAATTATAATAGTTTTTCCCTTTCCTTTTGACTAGTTACATCTGGATCAATCTAGCAAGTAGCTCTTATTTACTGTGATGCCTGTTTTCATGTAGAAAATCCTGTTTATCCTTTACTATAATTCTAGGTAACATTATTTAGTAACATTTAAACCATAAATGAATATTGATCAGAGCTTGAAAAAGTAATCAGTGGATTTCATATACATTGGATATTATCCACTTTTATGCCTCAAGCAGATGTAGTTATCGACTGCTTGCTAAATAACTTGCTGTAATTGTAAACCACGGTTCAAGCAGCTGGTTTTATTACCAGGGCAATGCTTACATTGTAGAATACTTCCTAAATGTCACTTTTTCTATAATAATGTATAAAATGATCTGCTGCTTGACTGTATTATGTTACAGATACTGGTCTCTATTCACTCACCTGAGTTCATTTATTACTGTGCAGAAACTTGCAACACATGATCATTAGTCAAAAAGGTCTACTCGGTAGGCCTCGATCTGGCCTGACCTCTGTGAAATATGCCGTTTAGCTACCTAATATGGCCAATTTTGGCATGAAATCGTTGATTCTGGGTTGGCCACATTTGCTTTGGAATGGATGGACAGCAAAATTCAATGGATTGGCCGAAAATGTAATTTAAAAGTGTAGAAGAAAAAAATGAAACCTATTTTAAACATAAAAATTATTTATTTACAATTATAATACATTAAAGTTATATATTATAAAATAGTATTTTCTGTTAACTGGATTCATTTTTATGTATTTAATTACTATGGGAGTTTTTAATTTTTTAAATTTGCTAATTTTTATAACATTTTTGATTCCAGACCATTTTGGGAGGACTTCAGCAAGCAAAAGTTCTCCCGTTGGCTTCTGACTGTGGGGGCCCTTGATCCAGGCTACCATTTCGGCAGCCAAACTACGGAGGAATCACTTCGGTCATCTCTGAGTAACCTTCATTTGAGGGCTACTCGGGTCACTGAAGTGCGTAATGAGCTCTGATGTGAATCCCATTGCAGGAAGGAGTGGTCTCATTCTGTCGTGGAAAATGTAACTGGCGCTCAAAGTGAGCACCGGCTATATTTTTCTAAAACGCAACCAGGATTTTTAGATTCTTTTTGATGATCTGCTTTATTTTGTAAAATTCATTTGAGTAAGTGGTAGTAAAAGTAACTAGGGATTTAACCTCAATAATCATAGTAGCCCTCCCCTATAATACATGGGGTTAGGAGCCACCCAAATGCCTCCGGACCAACCCAATTAAATCATTAATGCCTCTGTAACCACTATAAATACATAGCCCCCCCTAGGTCTGGGGATTGGCCAAAGGCCAAATGCCAAGTTTAAAGGGACTGTCTAGTGCCCAAAATGCATCTTCCAAATATTAATGCATATTAATGTGCTTTCAAAGTACTTTAAAATGCATCTTACATTTTGCATAGCTTAAAATATAAAATACTTACAGATAGATGAAATTGTGAAATTACAGCATTTGTAAGAAACAAGGACTGCCCACACTAGCTGAGAAAAAGTTATTAGCTTTTTTTTTTTTGCTGTGGGAACCGGTGAGAATAATGCCATTCAAATGAATGGAATATCCTGTCTTTCTAGGGATGTTCTGCTTATATACAAATCAGTGGAGAGGTGTATAAGCAGAACACTCTGCCGCTACTGACATTTCCCCTGATGAAGTCCGGTACTGGACGAAACGCGTTGGGTTGCATTGTGAACTCTGAGAGCCACCATACTAGCTGGTATGATTGAACTAGGAAGTCCAGACGAGGCACCGAGGTGCACGGAGCAAACGTCTAATGGGACTTTTTCTACTCTCATGGTGTTTCCTTTTTTTCTGGCATTCTTTTTTTTTATTGCATTTCACCTATTGGATTAAAGAGGATTTCATCTAACGATACGGATCATCCTCGTTATTTCTATTACCTGGAGGCTGCCATCCTGGGATGGGGCAAGTATACACATATATACACCTGTGCCAAGCTCCTATGTTGTTAGGAGCTTCATTTGTGAGTTCATTTCCTTCTGAATAGAAGCTCCTCCTATAGTACAATATATATTGCGCTATTTTGTATACCATTTGTATTTTTACAGGTCTGCCAAAAGGACTATTGCTCCTGTACTAAGTATTCATACTTTTTTTTATTGCATCATTTTGCTTATACATATTTTTTCATTATATCGTTTCCTCGCGTTATATTGGTTGTTTATATTCACAATATGTGCACATAATCACAAATACTGTTTGTTCATCTAATTTGTTAAAAAGTTTTATTTCAATCACTTTCATTCAGTGTCTAGGCACTGTGCGCTGATACTACCCTTTGTTTGAGAACATAGCTGCATAATCCATTGTTAAAAAGTGAGAGATTTGAAAGATTGAATTATGCATTATCTATAGCCAGCTGAACGTTTCTAGCAGAAGAAGATTGCCAGGTTTGGCCATGCACAATGTATGAAATAGCCATCTCACCTTTTAGTGGATGGACCCCTCAGGCTCGTTGCATAAGGGGATTCTTTTGATAAATCTCAATATAAGTTATTAATTATGAACTATTTTAGGTCATTTTAGTCTCTACAAATGTCCCACGTTAAGGTCTGTATTTGTGAAGGTGATCAATCAACGTCAACACCACACAGAGGAGAACAGTTTTTTTCCCCAAATGCTCTAAAAAGCCTGTAATTCAGTTCCACAAGCTCAACATAGCATTTTAGTGAGAAATGCTATTAAAGAAATTATCTGATTCCAATGCATAAACAAATTGATTGAGTCAATCGTAATCCCTGTTTATATGCATATCTTGAGAACATGTGGGCACATCAGTGCAATAATTATACTGGGCTGGGTTACTGGATTAAACACAGCCAGCACTTGTTATGATGTGTCCCCTTTAAAGGACCACTGTAGAAAAAAAATAACTTATGTTTAATTGAAAGATTGTATCAAGTGTAAATGATTTATAAAGAAAATCTTTAATGACAGAATACAAATAAAGTTCCTTCTTGAGCCTACTTTACTCCATATCTTTCTCTCAGGTGGCAGACATCTTGTTTAGAATCTTGGGTCAGATCTTCACTGACATTGGATCAGATGAAGAAAGAGCTGACCCATCTAAACAAAATGTCTGCCTCCTGGTGGAACTAAATAGAGTAAAGGTGCCTCAATAAGGTATTTTATCTGTATTCTTTCATTAAAGCATTTCTATATAAAATGCCTACACTTGGTGCAATCCTTTAATTAAACACAACGTCATTTTTTGCTACACTTGTCCTTTAAATGCTTTCTATGCCACATGTGGCTGCTGCTAGCCAGATGGAGACTAAGTCCTTAAAATCACTTTAAACTTGTCTAAATCCTCCGATGAGAATTATATCACCACCTGGACAATTAGAACCCTGAAACTTCACTTCTATCAAAAGTGGATTCCATGTGATGGATTTTAGTCAGTTTTAAATATACTTAGATTTAGCATCTAAATAATATGCTTGAGATTTCAAACATCTACAGACGCAATACACAGCAGCGCACAGTTTCCAAAAGTATATGTTATTTTTAGTGATAGAATCAAGTAAACATTGTGTCCTACTGTGTTTTCTGTTACAGTAAGAAACATACAAATACTTAATTCTCCAATGCTTTTGATGTAAGACTACATGGGACTATTTGCTACGATCTATTTGAAGTACAAAATGTCAGTACAATTCCGCTAGTGTGTTGAATTGCTTTGCAATCATATCTCTTGGTAAATTTTGTATTCCACTTATGCAGTTGGGTTGATTCACTGCTAGTACAACTTAATGATCTCTAATGTAATTAGCTGTCAGAGGCTTATAAATGCTAATTTATGCTCTTGAGCTAAACCTATATAAATCAATATACACTTTTTAATTATTTCAGACAAATGCAAGACCTGACATTATGTAAGGATAACCAAACTAATTACTGAACATTTATAATTCCCATGTCTCTTGTCTGTATCTGACTATTCCTGCTACATGATGTTGTTATTCCTTCTTAATACAACGCTTTTCAAGAAAATATTATTGTTCGCAGGTGAAAATGTTATTCCGAAACCAGATCCGCCCATTGTGGGAAAAGTGACTCATCACAGCATTGAGCTTTACTGGGATATCAGTAACACTTTCCAACGCAAAGGTCCTTCCAATGAGTGGCTTAAGTTTACCATCGAAGAAGAAGATGTGAAAAGACATGCATATGGCACTATTTACTCGTAAGAATTTTGTTTTCCAAAGATTCAGCAATAGCAAGTTTAGATGTGTAAAATGCTGGGTTCTGTGTGAGATATGTACATCAAACTATTACAAAGGGGGATGATATACAGGAACTCTCCCCACCCCACCCCCCAAAAAGAAAAACTAACGAAAACGTATGGCTTGACATATTGTTACAGTTACTGTTGGCAAAAAGGTACATTTCAAGGGAAAGAAAAAAAAATTTCAGTAAAACTATTTCATTATCTCCCCCCAAACAAAATGGCAGTATACATTTAGTTACAATAGTAAAATGGATCCTTATTTTTCAACTGTCGCACGCAGTGCAGCAAAGCCAGAATGCCGTGTAGTCATTGTAGACCTGCTTGCCACCTAGGGTTGCCATCTTTTCTCCCCAAGAATACCAGCCATGCTTTAGCTTCCATAGACTTTTTAACATTGACCTCAAATTTTTCCCAGCTTGCCGATAGAATAACAGTTGGGTGGCGACCCTAGCTTACACCATGCTGCATCGGCACCCTGCAGTTCTCAAAGCAAAAATGTAGAGCTGATTGTAATTAAATGCATTAAATGGAGAGAACCTCATTTTTTGTTGACTTCTTTTATGACATTAAAATGGCCCCCGGCTTCTATATTTGATTTGCACATATCCACCCAGTGCTGCAGCTGAGCATGAGCACAAATTATATTTATTTTGTTGCATGTCAATGAATATGTGATTGAAAGAAAAAAATGTAGTAATTGCACACTGTTTCCGTCCCTAGACTATACATGATATTGTTTTGTTTTATATTTGCCTGCCCGCAACCTCATTAGAGGGAAAACAGCAGCAGATGCATGCTACCAAATGTGCTGAGCTCTGCTAGACCAACACAAATGCCCATCATTAACATTTATAGATCAGCAAACATGCCAGATTGCTGGGTTGGCAAAGAACGCTTCTCAGATAAGCCAAGAGAGTACTGTCTCGGGGTACTTTTTATACTGTCATTCCATTAGAGATGTTAAAAAGAATCCGATTGGATATATGATGTTAAATGTACCAAGATCCGTCTGTGGAAGGACATAAAAAACAAACAAACATTAATGAAGATATACACATTTATGTCATATCTTCTGTAACGGTAAGTAAGCTAACCACCACCACCACTGAAACAATACCAACATTTAGGACGGGTCTGCAGCTGAAAAAGCAGGCCAAAGATCCCCTCAACAGGGAGCTCTCACAGTGGGCTTCCCTTCGCCTCTAGTAGATCACAGTCCATTCTCTGTTGATAATGGGTTGTGTTACCTGATAATAGATTGCAATGGTTCACAATCCACTCCTGAAGAACAATCCAGGTTTCGGGGAATAGCCCATCTTGGGGTTCCTTAAGGAATGATTTCGGAACCACTGTGTATTCCTTATTGTGAACTGGTATACAGTGAGGAGAGGGATAGGAAAGTTGATTCATTGGTTAAAACTTGTAGGATCGCTTCACCCCTGAGTTTTGCTAAAATCAATTGAAAATAGGTAAAAGATAGGAACCACAGACAACCACTTACTGTGAACAATGTCCTCAAACGTTCAAATAAAAAAGCAGAAGCAATGCAGTCTATAACTGATATGGACGCAGATTCAAAGTATAAAGCAAAACAGGGTTATGAATAGATATACAAATATAGAAGTACTCCATAACAGTTTAATAAAAAGGTTCAATAATTCACAAATAAGTACATATCTAAATACATGAGACAGCAGGTCAGCTACAGGACTCCTAATTGGCATTCCTTTAAGCTGACTCCTACAAAGTAAGATGTGAGCATAACCAATTAATGCTGATTTGTATATTTCAATCTCACTTTGTAATGTTTTCATATATGTTAAACTCTATCCTTACATGGCCAAAGCTATGCATTTTCATCTCTGGTACTGAGCAATTAAACAGAAATGTATTCAATCCATAATCTATACAACTGTGTGGAAGGAGAGATTTTTGGGTTTAGAAATATAGTTGACTCCTCTGGCCTTTTTTGCTGTAATTGGGCATTTATTACACTATAGACTAGATAGCAGTTGCATACAAAGTACTGCTTTAGAAGAATAGTCTGTGGGTCATAACCCTTCTATATTAAATAATGCATAAAACCAAGAAAGCCTTGTTTTTCTATTCCATAATTTCTTTCCCATAATCTAGCAAATGTAAGAAAGTATAAATTAAGAGACTGTTACTGTAAAGGGGATTACACAGGAAACCTTGTTTACTGAAACTACCGTTTAATCCAGCTAATTAGCAGCAATAGTATGTTTCCTCAGCAATTCATTTATAATTGTGTTTAAGCACATTTTGTGATATTGGAAAAGTGACTGGTATATTTGCATATCTGTCCAAAACACAAACAATTACAAAAAACTGTACGTAGGCCGGAAGCTCATTAAAAGGGTACCAATGCGTGAAAGAGCTATGTGCTCTCTGAAGAATCAGAAATAAATTCTAGGTATTCTATAGGCCATTGATGTTCAACTAGTTGGAGATGGTGGAAAATGGTTCTTGGGTGAGCTCCACGCTTGCTGGAAAGACTGTGGATTCTATGGTATTACATCAAAAAATCAACAAAGTACAGCTTTGTATTACATCAAGAAATCAACAAAGTACAGCTTTGTATTGCATCTAGAAATTAACAAAGTACAGCTTTGTATTACGTCAAGAAATGTTCTACACATATTGTGGCCCTTGTCCTTAAACAAGTTCAGCAACTATGCTTTAAACACTAATATACTTTTACCCACAATACTAAAATGAACATAAGAGTCATTGCATTACAATGTGACGTCTTATGGAGTACCAATATTTTCATTATCTGTTTTAAAATGAAATGTTTTCCAAACATGCTTTAGCTTGGCGTGCATGAGCTTTAATTTGTAGCGATCCTGCACCATAATTCTTATTTACCTGGATACAATATCCCGATGTATGCTAGTGGAAAAAATAAACTTAGCTTGGTGAAAATCATGCACAGTCATCATTTTCTTCAGTATCCCCCTCCCTTTGAACTTCAAATGACCCTTCAGAAAACCACGCATAATCTAGTTTATTGCTACAACGATCCACATGATTGGTTACTCTGCATTTGATATACTGCAGTACAAGGTCTGCTATCAAACAATACCCCCTCCCCCTTTTAATATAAATGAGTTTTCTTCTTCGTTCATCACTGCATCGCCCCCATACCTTATGTAAGTTTCCTTGTCAAAATACCCATCCAACTTCTGTAATTGAATAATCGTGAATTCTGTCCACTAGGTGGCAGAATTTGATAGTTAATGATGTGATTTTATGTGTTCTCCCGAGACTCCTTGATTTATAGATTACTGGCTTTAATATTTTAAAACAATGTATATTAAAACAATGCAAGGGGACTTGTAGAAAAAAAAAAATGTTTTTGATTAGAAGATGATGATGCTGCAAACAAAAATGCTGACTTATTTTTTGCGTTTAGCGACACAAGCTTGCTGGCAGCTCCTTGGAGCACTGTAAATATTTCATCAGGATATTTACTTTACGCAAGCTGCAAACCATTAGGAATATAGGTGAATTTTAATTAAAGGAAACGGTGAAATGCATGTTTTTCTTTCAATTTTGTGATGCCACGAATACACAACTAGCAAAATGAATTTATTTTCTCTTTCTAGAATGATGGTGAACATATTTCACGCTTGTTGCATTATATTCACCTGCCATTTTGTTCTTTCTTGCAGGGGATACTCTCGGCAACATTCCGTTGAAGGCTTAGAGCCTAGTTCATCGTACCGGTTTAGGCTGAAGGTCACAGGATGTAATGGGGAATATATGTACAGTCCTATCGTCTCAGTTTCGACCACACGTAAGCTCAGATAATCGCTTATTATTCAGTTTTTTCAATCTCATACATTTTTTTGAGGATCTAATGGCAGATAAAACACTGAATTATACAATTTATTAACTTGTTACACATGGAACATAACTAATATTAAACGTACGGTTATCGATTAGTGTATGTCATAAAGATTAAGAGGCTATTTGTGTAGGCATGCATAAAAGCAGTTGGACAAATATGATACTGTCTGGAGCATTTATCAAAGTCTTATGGCTACAAAACTGAGGAAATGGGAGTGTACCCTGGTTAATCAGCAAAAGCCATTCCTAGAAGATCCACTGTCCTTTATTTACAGATTAATCCATTCAATATGTTTTTGTCGTTTCACAGAAAATAAATTTTGTGCAAATAATTTCCAAACCTTTTGATTTTTGTGTCATGTACATTTTAAGTGTAGTATTTAAAATTAATTAATATAATATATACCAGCTGAATCTGCCAATAAACCTGTGATTATATGTAATCTATGAGGTCACGCTGTCTATTTCATTCTGTGGCACTCAGAAATGCAATTATACCCTCAATATTTGTAGCTGGGATTTCTATTGTTTGTTTTCACTTTACAGGTCAAGTAAGAGAGAGACCTTCAGGGTGGTAATTCTAAAATGTCCTGTCAGAAATATTGGTTGCTCATAGCATCCTTGTCAGTTATCATATTTCATAGTACTTCAACCCCTAACTGTTCTATAAATAAAATACGAGAAATGGGTCTTGGGGTTAAAAGTCCATTCAGTGTGTAATGATCTGGTGCTATGTGATAGATAGATAGATAGATAGATATGGGTGTGTGTTTTTTTATTATGGTTTGCTCAATTGCAATTATGGTATAGTACTGTAGACCAGGGCTTTTCAAATTTAATTTACTTTAGGAGGCAGCAAAAAAATCTAGGAGCCAGACGTCTCCTCCGTGCAGTCTTCCCTCATGCACAAAGAAGGGAAACACAGTCACAGGATATGACGTGTCAATGTTTATTTTGTTTTTTGTTTTTTCCGGCTGCCGCATCCAGCTGATGCAATGCGCTGTGAAGAGGGCACACAAGGGCTGGGGGTCCATGGGGCAGCTGACGTGGACCCCCCAGGAGTAACTGGGCCCAGGGTTAAACACGGCCCAGTCTAGGTATAGTCTAAACCAGGGCTCGAAAAGCCATGGTGAATAGGAAATTGTACCTGGCGCCCGGGTTGCATCATCAGCACATGGTGCTCCTCGTCCTGAGATCAGTTTATATATATATAAAAAAAAAGTATTTTACCTTCGCAGGGTAAAGCATAGTGTGCACTCCGCCCACTCGCACTGTAGTGTCGGATCGGTGGGTGTCACGTGACATCCCACCGCTCAACAGTAGTGTGCAGATGGTCGGTGCCTATGTGACAGGCATGGACCAGACTGCAGCAGAAATCCCCCCTCCTGTGCAATGAGGTAAAACAGCAGGGAGAGGGGAGTTATTAATCTTAATGGCACAATAATACTGGCATCTTAATGGCACAATATTACTAGCATCTTAATGGCACAATAATACTGGCATCTTAATGGCACAATATTACTGGCATCTGAATGGCACAATATAACTGGCTTCTTAATGGCACAATATTACTGGCTTCTTAATGGCACAATAATACTGGCATCTGAATGGCACACTATTACTGGCATCTTAATGGCACAATAATACTGGCATCTGAATGGCAAAATAATACTTGCATCTGAATGTCACAATATTACTGGCATCTGAATGGCACAATAATACTGGCATATTAATAGGCAAATTGTCTGTGGCATATTAATGGCAAAATAATGCTGGCATATTGATGGGCAAATTGGCTGTGGCATATTTAATGGACAAACCGTGGCATATTTTAACAGGGAAACTGGCTGTTGCATATTTTAATGACAAAGTGACTGTGGCTTGTTAATTAGTACCTGACAGTGGCATGTTCTGTGGGGCAAAATAACAGAGTTCTGTGGCTACTCTATGGGGCTGTGTTAAGTCCTTTAGTTGCAATGTGGGTGCAGAAAAAAGGGAATAAAAACAAGAAATGCAACTCTTCAATAACATTTTTATTACATAATAATTTTATAATATTAAGAAGTTCATATAAGTATAGATGCAACAAGTGAGAGAGAACGAGATGTGTAAAGATATGTATAAATATACATGAACATATGTAAGTGCTCTCTAATATCCGTGTATATTTTTGTAATTTAGATAATGAGTAGTTGTATTGCCGTGTTGCATAGTAAGAAGGTATACATATTGCAGCCAAATATACACATTTTGATCCATATATACAGTTTATACACTGCAATTATACACATTTTATACAGTGCAATAAAAATACTCACTGCTTCAAAAGTCCAATTGTGTGTGTGCTTATATTTGTGTTTTTGTGTGTGGTTATTTTTGTGTTTTTGTGTGTGTGTGTTTGTGGGAAAGGGGGGGGGGGGGGTTACCATTGTGATTGTAATTGCATGCAGAGGAGGGGGCAGGGTCCAGATCTGGCGCATGGGTATTGTTGTCCCTGCATAGTGTCCTCGTTGCTGGGATAATTTTTGTTTTGTTTTATCCAGCGGAACGTAAGGGAGCACCACACTATAGTGTTCGAGCACCAGGTTTGCTCAGCAGGGCTAGAAACAAAGATGGTCTGTGCCTGTGTGAGAGGCACAGACCAGGCTGGAACAGAAATTCCCCCCTTCCCTGCAATGAGATATAGCAGCAAGGAGGGTGGACATATTGATAGATGTACTTTTTCGTTATCTGAAACAACAACAAAAAAACTGCTAACTTGTGTATGTGACTGACTGTGTGTGTGTGTCTGTCTGTGACTGACTGTGTATGTGTCTGTCTGTGACTGACTGTGTATGTGAATGGTTGTGCCATTGTCTGGCTCCTAGAGTTTTTTTTGCTGACTGCTAAAACTCAGTTAAATTTATCAAGCCATGGTATATATAATATTCCTTATAGGAAGCAAGGATTAAATAAGGTGGAATGTCTCTTTAAGAGCTAGCCTCTCACTGTCACCCCAGCAAAGCTTAAATGTCTGATCATGAGCGGATCCAGAGCTGATCTTGGGAGGGGCCCTGCAGATGTCCGTCTGTCTCTCTCCCCCCATGTCCTTCTGTCTTTTCCTCTCCCCCAAATTCTTCTCTCTCTCTCCTCTCCCTTCCCATGTCTGCCTGTCTCTCTCCTCTACCTTCCCATGTCAGTCTGTTTCTCTTCCTTCCCATGTTCTTCTCTCTCCTCTTCCTTGCGTATCCTCTTTCTTCCCATGTCAGTCTCTCTATCCTCTTCCTTTCCATGTCAGTCTCTCTATCCCCTTCCTTCCCATATCAGTCTCTCTCCTCTCCCTTCCCATGTCTGCCTGTCTCTCTCCTCTACCTTCCCATGTCAGTCTGTTTCTCTTCCTTCCCATGTTCTTCTCTCTCCTCTTCCTTGCGTATCCTCTTTCTTCCCATGTCAGTCTCTCTATCCTCTTTCTTCCCATGTCAGTCTCTCTATCCCCTTCCTTCCCATGTCAGTCTCTCTCCTCTCCCTTCCCATGTCTGCCTGTCTCTCTCCTCTACCTTCCCATGTCAGTCTGTTTCTCTTCCTTCCCATGTTCTTCTCTCTCCTCTTCCTTGCGTATCCTCTTTCTTCCCATGTCAGTCTCTCTATCCTCTTTCTTCCCATGTCAGTCTCTCTATCCCCTTCCTTCCCATGTCAGTCTCTCTCCTCTCCCTTCCCATGTCTGCCTGTCTCTCTCCTCTACCTTCCCATGTCAGTCTGTTTCTCTTCCTTCCCATGTTCTTCTCTCTCCTCTTCCTTGCGTATCCCCTTCCTTCCCATGTCAGTCTCTCTCCTCTCCCTTCCCATGTCTGCCTGTCTCTCTCCTCTACCTTCCCATGTCAGTCTGTTTCTCTTCCTTCCCATGTTCTTCTCTCTCCTCTTCCTTGCGTATCCTCTTTCTTCCCATGTCAGTCTCTCTATCCTCTTTCTTCCCATGTCAGTCTCTCTATCGCCTTCCTTCCCATGTCAGTCTCTCTCCTCTCCCTTCCCATGTCTATCTCTTCCTTCCCATGTCTCTCTCTCCTTTCCCTTTCCATGTCTGTCTCTCCTCTTCACCCATGTCTGCCTCTCTCTTATTTAAATGTCTCTCTTCCTCATCTCTCACACCGTGTTCTCTCCCTATCTCCTCTCTCCTGCCCAACCTGTTATCTCTTCTCTCTCCCCCCAACCTGTTGTCTCTTCTCTCTCCCCCCAACCTGTTGTCTCTTCTCTCTCCCCCCAACCTGTTATCTCTTCTCTCTCCCCCCAACCTGTTATCTCTTCTCTCTCCCCCCAATCTGTTATCTCTTCTCTCTCCCCCCAACCTGTTATTTCTTCTCTCTCCCCCCAACCTGTTATTTCTTCTCTCTCCCCCCAACCTGTTATCTCTTCTCTCTCCCCCCAACCTGTTATCTCTTCTCTCTCCCGCCCAACCTGTTATCTCTTCTCTCTCCCCCCAACCTGTTATCTCTTCTCTCTCCCCCCAATCTGTTGTCTCTTCTCTCTCCCCCCAATCTGTTGTCTCTTCTCTCTCCCCCCAATCTGTTATCTCTTCTCTCTCCCCCCAATCTGTTGTCTCTTCTCTTTCCCCCCACCCTGTTGTATCCTCTCCCTCCATCCTGTTGTTTCCTTTCACCCCATCCTGTTGTTTCCTCTCCCTCCCCACCGTGTTGTTGTCTCTTCTTACCCCCAACCTGTTGCCTCTTCTCTCTCTCTCCCCACCCTGTTGTATCCTCTACCCCCACATGTTGTTCTCCCCCCACACCCTGTTGTTTTCTCTTCTTATCCCCAACCTGTTACCTCTTCTTGAAGCATGTTGTCTCTACCTCTCCCCCGCTGTCTCCTTGCCCCTCTCCTCTTTACCTGATGCGGTGTGATACACTCAGCGGTGAGGAGCTGGCAGCATTGGCTCTGTGTGTTAAACACATGCAGAGCTCAGTCAGTGCTGCCTTGCGCTACCTGCCATAATGATGACGCAGAGCATCGTATTTCTGATGTTCTTTATCATAAGTTGTGGGGGGAGATCGGAGACTTGGGGCTGAATCATCCTTTAGCCACAGAGTATCCATTAGGGGCTATGGAGCTGAGATTCAGGGCTTCAGCCCCAGTAGAAAAATGCTTAACCGTGATCAAATAGTATTTTGTAATGGCAAATCAAAGAATTTCTGCGTTATGCTAATCTTATAGAAAATCAACTAAGCATTGCAATATGCAAAGCCTTCAGAATCATTGAAAGGTTGCCTTAAGGAAAATCAATATTATCCAACTGTTTACTTTATTACATTTTTTCCAGCTTTAAATTAGATTACATTACTTTTCTTGTAAATGGTACCATTAATTAGATAGTAAATAAATTATTGGACTTTTTTCATTCCCTCTTGGAAACAATTGCGTTCGTGATATTTGTGTTGTATAATGGTTGTGTATCATTGTGGACAGTTTGATTATTCTAATTCATTTAATAAGTCTCCAAACTGAATTGTGGATGTTAATAACTAGATGCCATCTCTACTCCAGAAGAACTAAAACCTATTCAATTTCCGGTTTTCAATGAGCAGGTTAATCAGCATATTGATATTAAGTGTTGATTTTCAGTACTCACTAGACAGCTGGATTAATTCTTGTTGCTCAATGGTGCATAGCAGAAGCTGACAAATACTTGTAGAGTTTAGAAACTAAACTGGCATGATTAGGAGCCAGTAGACTTCAACATAAAAAATTCGAAACAACTGCGCAAGGATGACACGCATATTTGTGAATGCAATATTCGTTGTTGATTTTGCTTGCAGCAATACCGACCCCAATTTTGAAGAAGCTGCCCCAGAATGACTGCCACCTAGTAAACAAAAGAATAAAAGAAGGAGGATCTAGTTTTCTTTTTGCCGTGTACCCATTATCCCAAATTGTCCCCTCTACTCCCCCTCTCTGCAGACAGTCCTTGGTGACTTTTTGTCATGGTTAAACTAGTTATTTTTTTTTTTTTTATAGAATTTTTTTTCCCCACTTGCACAAAGTGGATTATTTCCATTTATGAATTTGCATGTTTGCTATTTCAACAATCTGCACTTATTTTGGTAGTTTGAGTTATTTTTTTACAAAAGCAACCTGGCATCTGTTTACCCATACCTGATTTCTGCACATGGGCTGTATCTGTAAAAGCCTGTGTGCTTTATGGTAGCCAAGTTAAGATTTGGTTTTCAAGATCAAAAGCTGCTCAGTCTGTTCTAGGGTTGGTATAATCTGGTTCCATTTCTGTTGAATCAAACATGCCATACTTTTTTTTCTTGTGACATTTCTGTCCACTTACAAGAGTTAGACGCTTGGTATTTCCTGCCAAGGCCCCCTCCCCCCCTAATTTTGTAGGTTTTTTGATCCATAGGTTAATCTATTATTTTAATATAAACTTAACCAAGGGTTACTGCTATACATGTGCATTCGTTTTCGCATGAATGCATTTTCGTCCGAAAATAGCATTTTCGTCCATTCGTCCGAAAAACGAATAATGAAAATGGTAAACTAACGAAAGACGAATGAACGAATGGTTAATTAACGAAAATCATTCGTCCATTTGTGCTATTGGCATTCTATAAACCGAAATAGAGTCCGTTTATAGAATACTAGACATGTGCAAAACTAAAATTTGCGTTTTGTTTTCGTCCATTCGGACGAAAATCTTATTTATTTAGTCTAAAACGAATTTCGTTCATTACTGCATTCGTTGCAGATGAAATTCGTTCATTATTTCGTTTCGTATGAAGTTTGGTTCATAGACTTTCGGTTTATGTAATGTGTAGGTCAATTGATTCGTATGAACGAATAAAACGAAACGAAAATAATGAACGAATTTCGTCTGAAACGAATGCAGTAATGAACTAAATTTGTTTTAGACAAAATAAATAACATTTTTGTCCGAATGGACGAAAACGAAACACAAATTTTAGTTTTGCACATGTCTAGTTACTGCCCCTTCTTTGTGTTTGAAATAGATGGCCTGCATACAGAAATATTTTGCCCATTCCCTCTGTAAAAGCATGACACTTTTGAGTTCATATTTCTATGCATTTGGGGGCTAGTTTTGAGTGTAGATTTTCTGTCTGGGGCCTTCACCTTCAGAACATTTCTTGTTACCTTTTTGTCTTGTTACTAATATGGAAGTCATTCTGGCATCTGACATTAATAAATCTATCAAGATAAAACATTAAAAAATCCCAAAAAAGAATTAAGTGATATATTGGGAACCTTCTAGGGTTTGTTAATTGGCACTAAAGTTAAAATTGAAATGTCACATTACAGAGCCACATTTTCTTTTCTTTTTAAAAAAAATAAATCAATTTATACATAAAAAATAGATGCCTAGAGATTATCACAGAGTTTCTGGGTGCTACAGAGAGAAGATGGGACCCCATTATCAATCATGTCATCAAAGCCATCCAGGGTATCTTCATTTTCCAGTGAACTCAGTCCAATCTGTCCAAATCTCATTGGAGTATACCCTTGTGCCCATTCTATCACTCTTTCCATTCTATTGTCTCTCCTTTATCTTTTAAATTAGGCTTGGATCATTTTTCCAATGGCGAGCAATATTAATCTTAACATCAACCAATACATTCGTGATCAACAGGCGCTCATTTTAACCGACTTCTGGGGCCCAGTGTAGATGTAGTAACGCTACTCTGCAGTATTATCTGCTCTGTTGTTTATCCAAGTTTCAATTAAATTAAGGACGTTTATCCATAACTTGTTTATCTTAGGACACTTCCACCAAATGTGGAGATATGTGCACTTAGCCTTAGAATACCTCCAACATATACAGGAAGATGACAGATATATTCTTTAGAGTTTTGCTGGAACGTAATGCCATTTATTGACCTTGTATTGGTTTTCTATCAAATTGAGACAATGGATATTTTTGATGCATTAAGTAGTGCATTGTAGCAGTTCTCTCTATGGATTTTATGTCCAAATTATTTTACCCACTTACTAATTGACGGGACATCAGATGGTTTCTCCACTGATCTCAAAAGGTTTAAACTTTTTGTTAATACTTTATCATTTCTGGGGTTTTTTTAAATTTGATTTATTGTTTCCTATCAGATAAATACTACGAAATCTCTTTAATCTTAAAAATCTAAAAATGCCATTGCCTGTCAGCTAAAACTCTTCTCTGATTTGTGGAAATTGTTTTAGGCTTGTTCACCGCTATTATTTGGTACATTGTATGTATTCCCTTATCCTTCCATATGCCTAAATCCAGATCTTCCATATAAATTCTAAGAAATCCAATCCCAAATGGAAACTTTTAACTCCCACTTGATTTTGAATCCCTTAACAAGCCTTCATCATTTGTATTGTTGATATCTTTTGTGGATTGTTTACTATTATAGTTCCAAAATTTAGACCCTTTACTTTAGTGACTTCAGTTTCTATACTGTACCACCCTTCTGTTAAGTTTTCTTTCATCGCCATCCTATAAAAATGTGCTATGGTAGCAGCTTGGTAACTTCGTACAGTGTTAGGGTTTCCCATTCCACTTTTAATAGTTTTTTGTGTTAATAGCTTTATTAACTTTATTTATTTGCTTTATTTGTGGTCTTTGCCCTCTCCAAATAATGTTGGAAATGGAGGAGCCTCACACTCAGAGCCAGTTACATAAGGCTCCATACTGTGTGAGAGTATTTCCTTTGGTGGGAATTAAGTATCTTTTATCTGTGACATACAAAACTACACATTGTGTCTATATATTTTTTTTATTTTTTAGACACTTCACTCGAAAGAAAGTTTATTTTGTGATATATTCCACTCAAGAGCAAGCCTTTTAGATAAATACTGTTTTGGTTTATTTATATATATATTATTTTGCGCAACACTTTTTGATTCACTGTATTGTGTGCCCTTCTGGGGGAGCTGCACTAGTGTTTTCTGCACACCTTATATATTTTATCTGTTTTACTCACATAGCGCCTATCATTTCTGTATTTTCATTTCATTAACACTAAAACAGAAACAATCACCAAGCATTCAACGCAGTTTCAAATAAGCTAAGTCCTTGGTGATGTGATCACCAAGGGACTCAGAGCATCACTCGCTCATTGAAAATAATTGAGAATTTATTACGATGTCATCACCCAGCACAGCACTTTTGACCTATTGCAGCCTTGACCTAAATCGTGGATGCTCAATAAATTTACCATTCTTCATCAGACCAGTGAAATGCCACAGAGACAAGAAAAACGGGCTTGGGGTTTATTCATCCAGAAACTATATGGTTAGAATAATGTAGCATACAGTGTTTATTGGCAGGTATAAAGACTAAACAAAATCAGCAAACATATAAGCATAGCTATTCATTATAAACATTATGTTTTTATGTAATAGACATTTTGGGCACACATCTAAATAACCATGTTTTATATGGAAGATTGTATTACGGCATGTAATCAGAAAGTGCAGATTAGGTGCATGCTGGGAAATAGAATATTAAAGTACAAAAACAGGTCATGAAAGTTCCAATTTGTCTTCTGATCAAAGAATTTTAAAAATGCTATGTTTTATTGTTTATTGATGAATGTGACTTGGCGAGGGGGGGGGAGTTTCAGGTGCCATATTCACCAGCCTTATGGTGCACATCATACCCTGTTACATTATTTCATTAAAGTTCTTTCAAAAGAACACCATCACCCACCCCCAAAAAGTATTTGTTCTAACAATCTAATGTATGTGCCAAACAGATCGTTCCAGATATTAGTGTTATTTAAAAAGGATCACTTTCGATGTAGATAAAATGTGATGAGCAACGCAAATTGCGACTTACTCTAACGTACACAAACGCTGACTTTAGCAATTTGTTAGATCACACGCTTTGTTTCACTTGATATGCTTGAGGGATTATATGGGAAAAGCTGCATCATAGAACCACGATAAAGTACATTACAACATTTTAGTCCTGAAAGTATATTCGAATGGAGTTTAATCTCACCAATGCAGCACTTAAGTAATCTGCTGCAGTTGTTGTAAAAGGTATTGTGGCTGAACTGCCGGTTTGTGAAATTTCATCATGCGAGCTATCTAAATCCCCTTTCATTCCATTTTCTATGCTTTTTTTTTCTGAGCTACAAATCTATTTAAGAGCAAAGATATATTAATGTCTTTTTAGAAAGATGATGTTTCTGAGCTGGGAAGAATATGTTTTACAGCATATTTCTATTGTGCTAAGAAATCCTACAGAAAATGACTGGTTTTTTTTTTCCATTTGCAACAAAATTCTCTACTTATATCAAATGGAAAAAGAGTGCTATTTTATGACATTTTCTTTTCTTTACTTTCATTTGAGACTAAACTCTATAGGGTTCCTGAGAGCTCTTTTTATTTGCTTTCTGGTACTAAACAACAAAAGTGTAATTGTGAGAGTTTATTATGGTATAAAATATCAGAAAGTAGAGGTTTAGATATTCGCATGCTCAATATAATACTGAAGAAGCCCATACCTAAGCAGGAGAGGAGAATGCTATATATATTTATGCCTCCTGAGATTCTTTCCCGAACAGCTAAGCCGGGACTCTCCTTGTTACTGTGGCATTTAGTGAACTCCTATATGTATACCAAAATGGCATGCATTCTGATTGTATACGTTTTATACAAATCTATATACTGGTAATGTACTTTTTACTTGTGTTTTAGTAAAGAAGAATTAAACACTGCAAATAAAAATTGCCTTATTTAAGGCCCCCCCCCAATGCTTACCTTTTTTTATCCAGGTCTAATGTGCAGAAACAAACAACTTACCTAAATCTTCAGCACGTTCTGTGCTCCTTCTTATACTATTGTGCTAACATCTTGTGTCTGTCTCACTGTCTGCCTGCTTTTTCCGACTACAGTATCATATTTCCTAGTTGTTTTTATTAGTATTCACATACGCATATGCAATTGCACCTTTCTCCTTCCTAACTGTTCACAATACCGTTAGCATACTCATTAGCCTACTTCAAAATCATCCTTCTTAACCGTTCCCAGATTTCCATTTTCAAATGCATTTTATTCACAAGTACTTTCCTCCCTCCCATCTTACATGACTGACACACGGACACACCACTAGGAACTACCAGTGGTCCCGGACAACAGTTTCACAAAATGATTTCTCCTAAAGTCTTTGGTTTTTGACATGGGATATATTTTGAATGGTACATTCCAGAAGTATGATTCACAGTGTTTAAAAAAAAAAGAGGAAGAAATGGTCTTTCATATTTAAACATTTTTTTTGGGAGGATTTACTCCCTTTTCAAGCATATGCCTAAATCCTGACTAGTTGATAACATTAGAAGTTATTGCTATGAAGCGTTAAAGAACAACAGTCGCAAAAAATAAGTTGTACTTAATTGAAATATTGCATCAAGTGTAGGCATTTAAAACAGAAATGCTTTAATGAAATAATACAAATAAAGTATCTTATCGAGCCTTCTTTGCTTGTATAGTCCTATCAGGTGGCAGTTATGTTGTTTAGAATAAAGACCTGACCCAACATGTCTGCCCCCTGGTAGTGCTATACGTCGCGTAAAACACACAATAAAGGCACTTTATTTATATTATTTCATTAAAACATTTCTAGTTAAAATGTCTACACTCAATTGACGCCATCCTTCTATTAAACAGAAATTCTTTTTTTGCTGGCAGTTGACCTTTCTTTGGATGTATGTTACCTTTAATAAAGACAAAGTCTACACTGACGCGTTTCATTGATTTCTAGAGAGTAAACTGTATTCAATGCCCACATTGCTCAATAACAAATTGCGATAAGAGGTAAGGGCCTTTACTAGGGTTGCCATCTTTTCTTAAAAAAAAATACCGGCCTTGGTACGGTCTCCATAGACTTAACAGTGGCCTGATGGCAATTTTTGTTTCCCAGCCTGCCGGTAAAATACCGGCCAGGTGGCAACCCTAGCCTTTACACCCTGGTTAATAATAATAATATTTATTATGTATAGGAGCATGGCTAATGATGGGCATTAGAACTAGCCAGCTGGTTTTATTTACTACTATATTTAAATACATTGTATCATTTCACTACTGACCTATGCTTAGTAAAAAAAATGAATGGTCGTAAGAAATGGAAAATATTATTGTGATAAGCTGACCTTGAAAATTGACCAGCTTTCCCTGAAGACTCTAGCTTTTGATAGGTTAAACGTTTTCTTGTTCTCACCTTTAACGTGGAACTGCCCACTTCATATCTGGCCACCAAGCTTTCTATATTCCCATGTACGTTGACTGGACAGTTCTCTCCTTCCAATTTGGCATTCCGTTAAGCTTCTATGGTCTTTACACTCCTCTAGTGTTTATTCTGTGTCCCTTCCTTTCGGTTACTTCTGCGATTGATTGTTCAGGTAAACTGACCTTAAAGTAGTGAAACTATCATTATTAAAAGCATCAGAAAGGATATGGTAGCATGAAGTGACTAACAAATTATTGGCAGTAATAAATGCAATATTTGAAATCAACTATTTCAATTTGTTCGATTTATTAACATGTTATCTTACTTGTTTATTCAGAGTATGTCCAGAAAGGATCATTTAAAATATAACCGTAATAGATGCTGCCATGCTACTGTTCCCCATTAGAACCATCTGGTGCACACAATCTGGGATTATTACAGCTATTCATTTTCATTTATTAGCTATGAAGGTAGTCAATAAAAAAGTGGTCAGTGGTTATATTGCTTCAAAGGAAGTGTCAGCAGTGAGACCAAGGAAAAATAAAACACTTGGTTGATAGAATAATGTTTGAGATGATAGGGGAGATTTATAATGAAAAGTTGAGTTTTTGATATTGACCATTTTTGATTTATGACCTCTTAAGAGGCTTGCAGGCATAATAATATGATCTGCAAAACTAATTTCCATTTATTGAATTAAAAAAAAAAAAAACTCTCTGCTAACAGCAGTAATTTCTAAATATTATAAATAAATAAATAAGTTTCTTATTTGTTTATTTTAGATTCTTTTTTTAATTTATTTTTCAGGAGAACCAATGAGTGGAGCACACCTTCACCAGGCCGTGAACATGAATGATGAAGCCAAGGTCTTCAGCATACTTCAAACTGGGTTAGACCTTGTCCACTGAAAGCTTGTGAATCCTGAATTGGAAAACTGTAGATGAACAAAACAATATGTACTTTCATTTAGGATAAAGGATGAATGCATGCATCTGTTTAGTATCTAAGTGTATATCCTACTATATGTACTTGCTTATTAATATATTTTGCGGAATAGGTTAAACTGTTGTGATGTACATAAAATGGTAGGATGATATAAGGCTTTTCTCTGTTCCGATCGTTCCTTCACAAATAATCTTCCTAATCCCCTAGGGAATTTCCATCTGCTGTTATATTTTTGGTAAATTGCTCCTTGTTTTTGACATTGTATTCCTTCCCTTAGAAGGTCATCAGTACATTTTCGTTTTAGTATTAGATTTGTACAGAGCTGTTTTGAACAGTGTGTAGACAGTGCTTTACAAATCATTTAGCATGTTTGCATGCACATATTGGTAAATAATATGTACAGGTTGAGGAACATAATCCCAATATGATTCTTAGTATGTGTTAGGTTAGTCTTTGGGAACTTTGGCTGGACTCCCTCTTTGGTTGGGGGCTTGTATTCTGCAGGTCTGTATTGAAGCATTCATAATGTGAAATATATATTTTCAGCATTATTTGATCAAATAAGGAGAAACCATAACCTAATTTGTTAAACCTTGTCAAATTTGCTTTGATGACCTTGCAATCTCTTTTAGTGTTTTCAGTGTTGTATTTTCACGTAGGCCAGCTAGGCATAGGGCAGCAGCAGACTAAGGGGGTAACAGCAGATCCAGCACTAGTATTGTTCATGGTACAAATTGTGCAATGGAAAGAATAATGGGGCAATCTGGCTCTGTGGACAGAGAAGTATGGGCAATCTGGACTAGTGGAAAAGGTGTGCTAGGGAGGGTGCAACATGGAAAGCAAGGGGTATAACAAATGAGGGTTGGGGGTTAGATGAGTCAGGCCTAGGCTCACACAAAACCTAAAATACACAAATAAATGGGCTCACATTTGCATAGCTTGGAGTTATAAGAAGGGTAATCGAAAATCCTGGTGTTCTATGTGTTGGCAACCGATGTTATAGAATGATGAAACACGGAAGATGCTAACTAATGGGAGTTGCAGTCTACAGCAGCTGAAGTGACACAGTTTATCTCCTGTATAATCCAGTGTATAATGTGTTTGTATTTTACTGTAGGATGTTCTGTTCATTGTAGGCATGTGAAAGCAGACACACCAGATAAATTTGGTTTAACCCCTCTGATGGTAGCAGCACAAAAGGGATACTTAAGGTACCTTTTTTAACTTTTCACTCTGTTTCACTTTTGAATTCCATGGCTATTATATAGATCATTTATCTGGGTCAAGGTTTATTTCTGTTGCGTATTCGTATCCCAGACTTCACTACTGATTAAGACCAGGTGAAATCCACTAATATGTGTGTCTGGGAGGAGGGCATGGGGAATGTTCTTTAATTGGAGCAGCTGGCTCTTATTACTTACATTATGGATTCTTATACAGGAAGGCTGACAGCTTGTTATATATGAGCAACCTTCTGACTATCTGCTAAGCAGTATCACTAACTCAGGAAGAGCTTAGAGAGGTGAAATTTATTGGCCATGGGTACGGTAAGCTGATTCATCTTAGACAGACAGTGAGTCTCAGAGTTCACAGATAACTTCTGAATGACATCATGGAATTTCCAAAGGAGAGAAGGTTGTAATTGGTAACAGTTGTTATCCCATGAATAAACCACCCTTAACATCTACCAACCAGAAGTGGAATTGACTTTATGACTGGCGAGACTTCATTTATTTCTTATGAGGTGGAACCCCCAGCTGAAGCTTCCTTACCCTATGACCTGACCAGTGACACATTCTTGGCTTTCCAGAATACATTGAAATTACTTTAATACATTTGGAGCATGTAGTTTGAAGTAATGCTTTAGACTAGAGGAATGTCTTTTGCTGTATACACAAAAACCTATGAAAACCTTCATGTTTCTGTCCTGAAATCATTCAAAAACGACATAACCAGCAGAATTATCTTCTCTGGACATTCTGGGTTTTCAGGACCTAGTGGAAGTTCATGAGATGGCAGTAGAACAGTGGCCTGACCCAGAAGAATATGTCAGCATTTGGCCCAGAAACGTCCTTTAAACAAGGCTTCTTATAGGTAATGCGTAGTGCCATGCAAATAACTCTCAAAGCCAGTCATGAAGTTGCCACAACTTCTACATTAGCATGATATTCTCAAACAAGATCTGTCTCAGTACATTTTCTTATCCAGAGACATTTTTGTTTCTCTGAGAATACCCAGAATTCCTGCTCTTGCAGAGGGTCTTGCAGTATGGAAGTTCCTGTTGTGACTTGTTTTGCATTGCTACTCTTTACACACATGTATAAATGGTAGTACAATGTCACTGATGATTTACCAGCATAGCTCTGGCAAAAATCCCACAAGAATACATACATTTTAGGCTTCACTACATAGAAAGATGCTCATTTGGAGAGACATGTTCCTGTATTCTATTTGGATATGGTAACTTAAAAGGAAGCATAACCAGGCTATATTCTTGTTATATTACTATTTACCAATTGTATCACACAATACAAGCTTTTCCAAAAATGTTTCCATTAGGTATATGTATTATGCTGTCAGCTGTACTGAGGCCTCATACCAGCGTTAGATCGATTCAGCAGCCAGTTATGTGTTTAAAGCATTCTGTGATTTCCTCTATATGTGTTAGAGGCATTTTTACACTTATTGCTAAGCATTCACAGCTGTGGCACATGAAGAGTTACAATCTACGTTTTTGAAAAAAGACTCAAAGAATTTGAAAACTAACACGCTGTGTTTATTTGTATTACTTAGGTTTGTGGAAATACTGGTAGCTCATGGAGCTGATGTAAACCAGGAAGACGGAAGTGGGAAAAACAGGTGAGTTCCTAAATATTCTGTATGGGTTAGTGATTATTTTTTAAATGCACAGACATGCACACGCTCGATTTGCTAGATTACAACCCAAGTGTCAAAGCTGAGAGCTCTCGCTGGTTTCACATGCAGATAGCATGTTTTCACTCCTGTACCCAAGGGCTGGAACCAGGGCCAGACTGGCCTACAGGAATACCGGGAATATTCCCAGTAGGCAACCTGCCCTGGGGCTGCTTTAAGGATGATGCAGCCGCTTCAAAGATGTGGCTGCTGTGAGAAGCAGATGAGGCCATAAGATTTTCTTATCTCACACTCTCGCGGCAGCACGTGTGATATATCTCACACACTGCACTGTGGCCATCTTAAGGATGCAGTATAGACCCTTTCACAGGGCAATATATTCCACCTAGTATGTACACAAGGTTATATATCACACACTGCCCTGATACATACTCCTGCACAGGGCAATTCATATAACCTTGTATACATACTGGGGGATATATTACCCTGTGCAGGGGTGTATGTCAGTTTTATCCATAAATAATACACTTGAATGTGCTTTAAAATGCATGTTTTTCCTTTATATGACCAAGAAAATAATGTTATGCTGTGGGGCTGGTGTAATGGGCACTGCTATGGGGCTGGTATAAAATTATTCACAGTGTGGCACTGGCTGGAGCCAGGTCTGAGATGTGCGTCCCATGATTTTCTCTTCTTTTTATATAACATTGAGTACAAAGGCCACATTTGTACTCTCCGTTTCACCTTTACTTGCTCTTTCAGACTGGCACCGAATAGACATAAAGACTATTTAGTGCCACAAATACAAAGATTAATGCACTGTGTTGACATAAGATTTTGTCACATTAATACCCAGTCATGTTCCTTCCTCATATATTCCCCAAAAGGTGTTTTGTAAACAAGTGACAAACAGCCCTGCAGAAATAACATCTCCTTTATTACAGATTTCTGTGTTTTCTCATCTACTTGCTGTGTAATAGTCAATTAGGGATATTTTTTTTCCTATGTGCAAGAAAAATTCTGTACATCTTTGTTTTGGTGCAGCTGTACTCTCAATCTTTTTGGCATGTCTGTATGCCTTCATGAGCATACTGTATCCACTAAGAAATATATACATATTTGTTGTACCTACTTCCAGCAGCTGAAGATATCAAGCTGAATTTTAAATGGAATGATAACAACATAGTTGAAGGAAAAAAATAAATAAAATATTGTCATTATCCCATTTGACTTTAGAAGATGTTGAATGACATAACCATTGGATGTTCTGTACTTATATTATAAATATGTGACATTCCTCTTTCAGCATAGCACTCTACCCATCTTATAATAATACCGTTGTGCACCCAAAACCTCTCTTCCATTCATTGGCTGTTGGTTTTGTGCATTTGTAGATCTATATGTTGCTTTTAGTTAGTTTAGTGTGACTGCTATGTGTTTGTGCATATTGGTTATGCAGGAGGTGAGGAGGTGGAGGGGAAGAGTTGGAAAGTAGATTGGCTTTTATTTAAGTGGTTGAGATGGACTCAAAAAGCAGAAGTGCCATGTCTTCACCCATTGGAAATAATTGCTCTCGCCATCCTCAGAAAAGGTGAGAGGACTAATATGGTCCCATAACTAGTGTTGAGCGAACCCGAACCGCATTGTTCGGGTTCGTACCCAACATTACGTGTTTGTACCCCGGACCAGAACACGGACATTCCACTGAATGTTCGTGTTGGAGTTCGGGTTTCGGCGATTACATTGTATGTAATGCTATTGGCTTTTATAAACCGAAATAGAGTCCCCATTCATAAGAAATTCTTATGAATGGGGACTCTATTTCGGTTTATAGAAAGCCAATAGCATTACATGTATTCCATAGACCGAAAGTCTATAAACCGAATGTCTCTATTTCTATTTCGGTTTATAGAAAGCCAATAGCATTACATGGCTATTGGCTTTCTTTAACCGAAATAGAGTCCCCATTCATACGAATAGGTCAGTTGACCTATTCGTATGAATGGGGACACTCACCCACATTTTACTTCATTTTGCAGCCCTCTAGCCCTTTCCAGGACTTTTTTAGAGGCATTTTAGTGGCCAAAAGTTCGTGTCCCCATTGACTTCAATGGGGTTCGCGTTCGGGGTCAAGTTCGCGCACCCCGGACATTTTTTCGAAGTTCGGCCTTACCTGCCGACCCCGAACATCCAGGTGTCAGCTCAACTCTACCCATAACCCATGTTATTTTCTATATTAGATCTCCTGCAGTGATATAGCTTCATTATTCTAGTGTTTTGATTCCAAAACTGGGTGCAATAGCTGGGGATAGAACTTATGTCTGCTGCAGTTACCTGTTCCACTAGAGGGATCGTTATCATCCATTAAATAATTGCAAGGGCCTGTATTCATTTTGACTTGTCTGGAGGTATATCCCATTCAGTGTTTGTTATTTTCACTCAGATGCAATGTGAGAAATACATCATCTGCCTACATTTCTTCACAAAAGGAGCACAGACATACAACTGGGGTGATTGATTGCTACTCGATTCTTCACTGTCAGGGAAATGGAAAAGTTAGTAATAAAAGAGAAACTTGAATTAAATAACTTCTAAAGCAGTGAAGGGTTGTGATAACAACAAAAAGCAGAATAAAAATCTTTACCCGAGCTAAGGTGCAAGTCTAAATTTCTTTTGCTGCTTTTGAACCAACAGCCTTATGTTAGCATGTTTCTCGGGCCACCTGGATGTGGTGCAGTATCTAAGAAAACAAGGAGCATCCTGGGAAAGCACCGATAAGGGAGGGTGTACAGCCATGCACTGGGCAGCAGATGGAGGTCATCTGAAAGTTGTTCAGTGGATGATTAATGATGGCTGTGAGGTATGAAAATAATGTTCCTTTGCTTATACACAAACCTATGGCTTAAGTAATTGGTTTAGGTTGAAAGTGTCACTGTATAAGCTTCCTTGCAGAGGACATCAATATTTACATTAAGCCATTTATGTCTATTATCATACATTCTATATTCTAGGTGCCCAAATTATTTATCTGTGAATATGTGTGACATCTACATGTAAATTATAGTCAGATATATGTTCAGTGTTCATTTGACTAATTAGTAAATACACATCAGCTCAGAATCTTGGACTGCTTTGTACAAACTAGACATCAGTCAGATTGTGAGTATTTCAAAACCAGGTGTCTCCTCACTGGGTCACATTAAACCTGTGTTAATCTTCAGGGACACATTGATGTGTGTTCACTAAAAGGTGAATTAAGGCGAATGAACATGCACAGTGCAGTCCCATGTTTCTTCATAGAGGTGCTTGGGACCATACATTGTGGATGAGCACAATATTTCTATTACAGGTTGAGTATGCCTTATCCGGAAATCCGTTATCCAAAAATGTTTGGGGATTTTTGCCACAAGTTCATGTCCGAATGCAAGCATACATCAGTTTATTGTCCAGCCCCCTTAAGCTGTGATTTAGTCTATTCATGCAGATTCCCCCACACCCACAAAGGGTAATACAATAACACTTGTGCAGACCTGACATGCTAATGGCAGGTTCCCAAGGATGCCTCACATCACAGCCATGGTACAGAAATAGCTTGTATTTGCATTCATACACGTGTATTTCAGGAATGCTGAGAGGCTTCAATAAATCTTATTGGTGAAAATGATCAGTTATCAGAAATTATCCGTTATCCAAAATACTTCTGGTCCCAAGCATTTTTGATAAGGGATACTCAGGCTGTATATGGCTTGGGCACCGCTATTTAACTCTATGGGAGCCCTTCATCTGGCTGCCTTTAGTTGCCGGTTACACCTCCAATCTCTTTGAGTGAGCCTGAAAAATGAAGATGATAAACATTTATTACTTATCACTGTAAGCGTATGCTTTAATAACTAACTTTTTTCATGTCGGAACATTTATTCATTTGGGCACTCATTGAGTCCCCCCCTTCATCTATTATTGTATTTCTGATTTCTTAAAATGAAGCATTAGTTAAATTCGTTAAAACTTGCAGTGTAATTCTGCTGCTATTTATTTACCGAGGGCCAATATAATCCTCAAAGCAATATCATGGCCTGTTCCCAAATCAGACTGAGATATAAGAAGGTTCATTGAAATTCAGATTATAAAAGGAGCAACGCATATCACTGACGACTTTGAGATGTTGTAAAAATATGTGTCTTCCTTTTCATAGGTTGATACTAAAGACAGACGTACAGAATGGACCCCACTGATGAGAGTTTCTGCAATAACTGGAAACGCAGATATTGCACAATGCTTAATTACAGCCGGGGCCAATGTCAATGCAAAAGATAGTGATGGAAAGACACCTTTGATGGTATGGATCCTACTGGTTACAATATTATGTCTTAGTAACTATAGCTTTACTATGCTGTTAAATCACCCGTTAAAACAAGAAGTACATTTCTTACTCCTGCCACAAATCCCATATCTTGCAGTAAACAAATACCTTTTCAGCTTTATGTGCCAACGATTCTAAGTAAGCCTTGCTCCTGTAAATAAACTTTATAATTATTATTCTCTCATTGGCTGGAATGGCTCATTTCTTTGGCTCAGTGAGGCATATATGTAAGATACATGTACAGTGCAGGGTTAGGAAAACATTGCACTGTTTGCAAGATGTAAATAAAGAACAATCAGAACACATTTTTAAGTAAAAACATTTCCATTAGATTCTCCAAATATTGTTACATTCTCCTAATATTGTTACATTCTCCAAATATTGTTACATTCTCCTAATATTGTTACATTCTCCAAATATTGTTACATTCTCCTAATATTGTATACGTTCAGTAAATAAACTGGAATGTAACAACAAATTTTCGATATTCGGAAGCATTTCTGACCAACAAAATGAAACATACAGGTTAAATCTCACAACTATACATAATGATAAAGGGGTAAAATAAAAAATATAGAATTCATAGGTCTAGTCCAGGGAGTGTCCAAGTTTGTTCTGCAGTGGGCCACTTCACTGTAAATGCATTTGTGTGTGGGCCACATTCATGTTTCATTGACAGAAAATGTATTTATATACACATACATATGTGTGTGTGGTGTGTATACACACATACTTACACACACAGTCACACTTTCACACACACTCACACACAGGCATTGATCGTTTACCTGTTATCTGTAGGGAGGGGGATTGTTTCATCTGTAGGGTCCTATTCTTGATCTGAGCACTGGGATGTCACCGACACCCGGTGCTCCAACAGGGTCAGAGTGTGATAGGCCGAAGAATTCTCCCCTATGTGAGAGGACAAAGCTCCACCTCTTCATGCTCTGACCCTGTTGGAGCACCGGGTGTCAGTGACAACCAGGTGCACACTTTGTTGGAGCGGCTCAGAGGTGCGCCTACTGCTGCCAGTCTCAAGCGGGCTGCACCTCTCTGGCCCACGGGCCGCATGTTGGACGACCATGGTCTAGTCCATGAACAAAGAACTTAGGAGGGTCATTAATAATTAGGCCTGATTAGTTTACTTCTCACATATAGTCCACATGCTTAATTTTTTATCATCTCTTCATATACTGTCTACGTGTTTCATTATGCCTCCTTCTCTAGAACTAATTCAAAATGGAGTGATTGTGTCCAGAAAATAGGTAATTACAATTAGTGAGTGATACTAAAACCAACAATAGATGAAAAGAAAATGTAATTGGACTAATTAGAACAATAATTGGATTAATACAGATACTAGCACTAATTTACTATAGTAGCCAATAGTCTAAGGTGTATATAATGTAAACAAATGACTACTACTTCATAATTACAAATATGTATATTATTCTATAGTAACAATGTATACTGAGAGCAGGAATGCAAATAGCAGTGATTAATTAAATAAGTAATGTAACCATTGATCTATAAAAACACAATTAAAAATGCTTAGGGCTAGAACTCTTGCAATACAATAGTAAGTTAACCACTGAAGTTTGGGTGACTGTCCTATATAACAAAAAATCTTATTAGTTCAATTTAACTTTCTGTAGCCATGGTCTACAGAAATATAATTATATATAATTATGACCATCCATTGTTGGTTTTTAGTATAACTTGATGGTTATCCTAACTTTGTATGTAATATGTTAAGTTTTAACTGCTTATTTTTGGAACACAATTGTTCTAATATTAATTTATTCCTATTCATGATTACCACCAATCCGTTGTCCTTATTCTTTCATTTTTAGCATCAATCTTTGCTTTAAATATCTTCTCTATCAGAGACCTGGTTTATATTTTTTGAAAACATTACAAATATGTAATAATCCCATGTGTATGAAGAGTAGGACATTATACCCCTGGTAGAATCCCTCTTACACTGATTTGGTAAATTCACTAATACTGTTATTACCCCAGTTTAAAATCACAGCTTTGTTGTAATACTTCTTGTGGATTTTTGCAGATTGCGACATTAAATGGCCATGAACACTTGGTCCGCTTACTAACAGAAAAGGGCGCTGACTCCAACGTCAAAAACGAGGTAGGTTAGTCGATGACATGAAATGGATTGTGCCCAGTAAGGTTAATAAAGATGGCTAATGCAAGGTTATTCTGTCTCTTTATTCAGTATGGAATAAGCATAATGGACATGGCTAAAGCTTTCAACAGACAGGTAAAGGGATTTATAGTTTGCTTGCTTGTATTTGGGTTTTGAGATGCACATTCCTGATGAGTTTTACTATCTCTTTGGTAGAATGTGCTGGTGATATTAGAGGAAATGAAGAATCAGCATGTCTAGGATCCATCCATTCACATGATAACCACGCTGGAATACGCTGGCTTCAATACGTTTACAAATCTTCATGCCTTTTATTTCACATATGGTTTTTTTGATTTGAGTATTATTAAATAATGACTTGGTTGATAAAAAGATACATGTTCACCAGCTTAGACACGAATCTCCAAAAAGACCAATCTGTTAATCCAAAATCCATCATATTTGTTTTACTTGGCTCAGAATTTCCTCTGTTTAATGTATTTATTGTAGATCAGTAGACCAATGGTTCATACAAACATATTGTCACATTTGGAGAAGGTTTGGCGCTGTACTCTGTTTTTCACATGACTTGCTATGTACTGTATATATATATATATATATATATATATATATATATATATATATATACATATTAGTACCAATCTTCTCTTTGCAGACTAATTTTAACCATCATCAGCTGGCTTGAGAGCACATGCTGGGAAAAGGGGTTTTATAGCAATAAAATTCTAGTGTATCAATTAATGTCAGTATGGCAGTGTCATTGGTAAACCATTTTAAGACCTCCCGCTCATCCCCATCTGTTGGATGTCACCTTGAAATGAACTGTTTTGGATTATACTTTGTTGTAGTCACCGGGTGGCCATTCCATGCACAATGAAAGGAAAAATGTAGTGCCTTGAATTGCTGGGTCATGTTATATTACACTATAATGCATTTTATACTAAGAGTCTTCTGTCTCCCTTATGATCAATATTTTTATAAATTGACATTTAGTTGGTTTGAAGCCCTTTTTCTCTTGCAATTAGTTTTTCAATTGTGACAGTTTTGTCTTTATTTTTAGAATCATTATTGATGAACATGATGAATCATTATCTTGTTGTATAATGCACAAGCATATTGTACAGAGCTATGGATGGCTATATACATACATACTAAACATAAGTTGACTGATATTTCCTGTTACATAGAAATGCATGGCCATAGTTCCATGACCTTCCTTGTTTGCCAGACATGTGGTAACACACCACAGGTCTGGCAAACAAGGAAGGTCATGGAACTATGGAGCTGATGGTACAAGAAAATAATTAACGGAGACGTTTGTCTTCCTTACAAACCTATATATGTCCTATATAGCCCACTTTTGGTTGATGAGAGTTAAAGGGACTCTAGCACCTGAACACCGTTTTTACTGTGTATGTAGAGGACACAAAATGATTGAAAATGATCTATACATTGTGTTAGCAAAACTGCAAGCAAATGCCTAAATTAGGAGGAAAATGTGTCTGTGGAGTCTCCAGTTGATGACATCACCTGTGGTTTAAAATACACAGAGAAAAAAAATCAAACCGTATTAGGCATGTGTAAGTAATGAGTAAACATTACCCATATACAGCATACATTGAATAAGTACTGCAGGAAATGAAATAAGCATATCGATAACATCAGCCAATCGGATACCGCCATAGCGACGAATCCAGATATAGCGCCCAATTATATAATCCCAAGGCAGCTTAAAGACTGGTGTAAACTAAAACATGGGTGAATAAGAGTCCCCAACCATATAATAATGATAATATAAATGGTCTAACAGCCCAGAAACCATTGGGCCAACTGTCAAGTAAATAAAGACATAATTGGGGACATCTGCCTTGTGTCTCCAATCCCAAATATGGATGATCATATCATAATTGAGGGGGGCAGTTGGCCATTTATTTTAAAATCAGATAGCGATAAGGGCTGGCGGCTCCTGAAGATTCGAGCCTACATGAAACCAGACAGTTACGTCTACCAGCAATGTTACCGGGCTAAAACATACTAGATGTACAGAGTGGGGAGAGACAAACAAATAGAAAATAGATATACAAATTTAGATGTGGGTTCAGAGAAAATAGAGGGGGAGGAAGGAAAGATCCATTTCGCACCAACAGGGATTTGGCTGTATCTTCAAGCAATTGCGTTTACCAATACCAGTGATTAACGAAAGCAACGGCAAAAAGCACCGTAAAGATGGGGTCTGGGGGCCACTCATTGTGGTCCATTCTGGCCAGGAATGGCTAAGTGCCCTGGGGGGTGGTCACCACAGAATCTTTGAAACATATTTTTCTATCAATCGATGCATTTTCTTACAATTCTGCTAACACAATGATTATTCAATATAGTTGTTAGATTCTTTCTGGAAAATCTTTTGCATACTGTTCTTATCATGGTTGAGACTTTTTCAGTCAGGCCTGGACAATATGCCATTGTATTCTCTTATCTCATTAGATGTGGCTAGAGCGGTGTCTGTATTGGATGTAAAATGGTAAACATTTAAATAACTCAGATATGTTACTTATGGAAAGTGTGAAGTGCGTTGCTGTATTAAAATGAGTATACATCTATTATACACAGCTCTAAATAACCACTTGGGTGCCAAATTCCACTGCTAGAACCACTTAGGGCGCTATTCACCAAAAGGCGAGATGAACAATTTATCTCGCCAGTTTAGCTATACATTGTGAGGGACAAACCTAGTAAATTTGCTAAGCAGGGGAATCGCTTCATGTTTGTCCCTGCGCATTGTATAGTTAAATTGGTGAGATTAAATTTTAATCCCACCTGCAACTCGCCTTACAGTGAATAGCCTCATTAGTGTGTGGAGAGTCACATAGCGTCAAAACAGTAAATAGTCTACATAACTTTATTAGAAATGCTTAACGAGATGTACAGAAAATGAAAAGGTTATTTTATTTAGGATTGTTGATTTCAGATATGTCTTTTGTTATGTGACTGTATTTATGTATTAAAATATGTAACTAAACAAGTGACCACCTAGGGACTTTACAGCACAAATTTCTCACTTTGAGTATAGGGACACAGAATGCAGTCTAAAAGTCAGAATTCTGATCATAGACTTGCATTGAATGGGAGGGTAATGTAACTATTACATCACAAAGGGGATACAGGTAAAAAATGTTGTACACAACCACCTAGTCCTGCCCACTATGATAAACAGGATCCAGTAAGAGAGCAGGGGAGTATCTTATGATATCATCATGCAGGCTTTGGCAACAGTTGTAAAGTGAGACTGGCTGGAAGATTTTGGACGATGTTGCATCATGGGAAATATTCACAAAATGGAGCCAGGACATATACACCTAATTTTAATTCAATCATATAAAAAAAAAAAAAAAAAAACCAGCGGCATATGATATATATATGTATTTAAATGACCAGGTTATCTAGTTATATCTTATGTAAGTGGTAGTGTCCCTTTAATCTGAGAAAATAAACAATATCAATATTAATCTATATAACAACGAAATCATAAATATTTATATTACTCCTACTTGTTAATCAGTAGTTTTCAAATATGTGTTTATTGATGTGTCTGGATCACTGCATTAAACATTCACTTTCACAAATATATAGAGATTTACATTAAATAAACAGCCAGAGTTCAGTTGTTGTGCCATGAAACTGTGTATGTTGTAGTCATAGATACCAAATGAATATATTGTCTTGTCTGCAAATGATCTAAGACCACCATGGACCTAGCATATAAATTCATATTGTTGAACTATTAAATGAACTGTATCTACAATAAACATTTCCTGTGTAATTCCTCTGATTCATGAAAGCAGGATGTGATCTTTATAAACAGTACAATATAATAACAAATAAAAAAAACTATTCTTAAATGGACATAGCATTCATCAGAAACTATCTTTTATGTATCTGGCAGTATTTAGCCTGTACATTTGTTTTGCATATAGATACATACAGGCAATCCATGGAAATGTTTTCCAAAGTTTTATGCTCCAGCAATCTTAAATATATTTGTTTTTGTTTACATTGTGAGAGGATCAGTGCAGATTTACTGTGATTGCAAATGCTCGGTGCAAGAGGAACCAGAAACTGGTAATTACCTTTGTGTTATTTGTGTTTTTCTTTTGTGAATGTAGCGATTGGAGGGACAGGACAGTTGTATGATGTCATTTGTGGATCTCCATGCATTTCTCCATGCATTTCTACAGGAAACCTCTGACTGGCTGCCAGCACTGGCTGCCAGCACATGCCCCCCCCCCCCCAAAAAAAATGGGCAAATTATAGGAAAAATACTGTCATCCAGTAAAACACATTTGGATTAATGCAGCTGTGTTTAAGTATGGAAAATCCAATTATTTGTCTAGTCATTGCTTGACTGTAAGTCAGTTTTGAAGCTCTCCATTTAGGAATGTGCCTTACCTGCTCAGGACCAATTGAGGCAATGTACAGAACATAAAAAAAAAAAAAAAAAAGAGTCCGTACACAGGGAGTGGCCAATCAAATACACCGAACAAAAAAAGAAGAAAATTCAATTGTACAAAAAAAAACCCAAACAAAATCACAAACCAGCCACTCTTGCTTTCACAGTACATACATTTTCGTTAACTCATTTGTTGGTTTGCACACAAATAAACACCCAAACGCATATGGAGTTAATATATTCATATATATTTATTGATTGCATTATCTTTTCTCTAGATCACAATCTTTCCAAACTCTTCTTACCAGTTTGTTGATATGTAACAATATGAACTGGTATGTGCTAAATCGAACATTGGGAGATTTGTAATACATTTTATTATGTAATGAATGTAAAGTTTAATATATGATTAAGCAAATGCATAATATATATACTTGATTATGTGCTTGTAATACTTTGTTCGGAGCTAAATGTTTAAAGGTTTATCATCTTGCAGAAATATGGCAGGCTAAGAACGCTCTATACGTACGGATAGCCCTCTATATAAAAGGAAAGCCCTATATATATGGAAATCTATGTGCATTTCCTGTGTTTGTTTGGAACTGGTAATTATTCCTTGTTATGGTACTGATCTTATATTTGTACGTTTAGCCTGATAATGACCCAAGCCGACTAGAATAAAGGCATAATACAAAAGATTGTCAAATTACAAAGCACTAACTAGATAAGAGTTTGAATCCCCAGTAACTGGAACAGTTTAGGTTGTCTATCGATGCTGTTGACTATTATTATAATTGTAAAATGTGCTATGAAAATGTTATAAAGGGCATCATGCAATTTATTGCTCATTGTCACAAATATGCTAACTATTCTTTTACTTTCCTTTGATAATTAATAACTTACACATAAAATAATTTGCTTGTGTACATTTTAATACTCTCTTCTGTCATTGATTCATTTTAACCATTCACAGTGTGATGTCCTTATGAGAACAAAATTGGAAGAAAAGAAAAGTCAACTATTGTGCTCTTTTCCAACTATCGACGTGTTGCCGTCTTAGGTAAAGACACTTTTCCATGTATTGATTTGCAGTATATTTATACGGTTTCAGCAGGAAATTTGAAGACGTTTAAATCAGATGGTATATGAAGCTTCTTAAATACATAGTAATTGTATTAAAATACTATGGCAAAATAATGGAATAAAACAACTAAAAAGTGAGTGAATACGTTAAAGAGCCATTAACCTTTTTTCCGCTTGTAAAATAGCATCATTTGTGCTCCTAATACTTGTGCTTCTCATATTGTAATAAAGAAGCAAAACTCAGAAGAAAAAATGAGTAACCCTAATATGAGGATAAACTGGCGTGTACTTTTTAAGGCAAATGCCAGTTTATCCTCCTTACATAGAATGTGTCGGCAGATAAGAACCATTCGGTCCATCTAGTCTGCCCAATTGATCCTGCAGCCATGATACTGGGAAGATGACAGACACTGCTAGTGCAGTGAGAGACCTCCATTTTCACATGCCACCACTGAGGGGTCCTTAACATGGGAAAATGAAGGACTCTGAGTAAATCAGAGTGTACCAGATATATATGTCATGTTTACTCCTTGTATGTGGCAAAAAGCTTTCTTAACTTTTGCTTCAATTAATGAATTAAAAACAATGTTTAGTGCCACTTTAACATGTATAATGCTAGATTTAGTTCCTGCAGTGCTTACATCAATATTTTGGAGGATCAACGGTCCACTCTAAATTCAGCAAGTGTGCACAACTTTAGAGAACTAGTCACTAAAAATTAGGTACAGGTGGGTTGAAGGAACGCTTCCAGCAGGAGTTCAAAGGCGAATTGAACTCAGCCTCCCACTTCAACCAATTGTTTTCAAATGTTCATGAATAGACCTGTCAGACTCTATTGGGTCTATTCAATAAAATTCGACTTTGGAGGTCGACTTTCATTTTGCAACTAAGTAAAATTTGGCACTCGAGTTTGAAACCCCCCCCCCCCCCACCCCCAGGTTTAAATCTTCCCCATTGAAAGTAATGGGAGGGAAAATGAGCAAAGCTATTTTTGAGACTAAGTCAAACTTGGGTGCTGAATAGTTGACCTCCAAAGTCGAATTTTTGTGAATAATCCCCTATAGAGAGGTTACTGAGGGCACTTGTAAGTTGATAAGAAAATCATGGAATGGTAATAAATTAAGAATGTCCTCAGGTGTCTAAAGCCAAACTGAACTCCATATTGAAAGTAGTGTGACTGCATCATCATTTTATTCAGTGACAATACTCCATAACATGTTCAGTCTACCTCCTTCATTGTATCCAGTGCAGCCATGAATTATGCATTTCTCATAGCTGCCCGTTGATCAAACCACCCTTGTTGAAAAGTCGGTAATTCTATATTATAAATGTTTTTATAAGTTAGCACAAACAGAGATGTTTACATAAGTGTGCGAAAGGTATGAGACCACCACGACAGAAGGTCTGCATTTTTAACACGGCAAGTAATTAAAGTTACAAAGAAGAATACAATACAAAAGAATAACTGAAACCTTTGAAGTCAAAGTTGCTCGATAACAAAGTAATAGAATCTGAATTATTGTCTCCGACCAGAGAAGACACAGATGATTATTAACTAAAGGCTCTTTGATAGAAATATGAACAATATAGCTAAAAGTTTGTATATTTCATAACTTTTACATATACTATTCAACGTTTGCAAATGTGCCATTCCATACGATTTGAAAGTGAGCTGCAACTTTCAACTGGACTAGGTAAGTCAGCACCAAATTTGTGGATGGCATGTCTCCATGATTGTTGGTTATTCATTTTATAGGTGACATGATTTCACCATATACTCAACTCAGGCAATTGTGAATTTGGGTTATTTATAAAAGTGGTGCAAGCATAGACCATACCAAATAACGATGCTCTCGCCTCCTGCTCCAGTCTATAACGTCAGAACCTTAAATTAATACCTTTTCAAAATATATTGGCCGATTTTATATATAGAATGTCGCTGTCAGATTAGGTTTGTGTTTGGTTTTACACTGCAGTAATTTTAAATTGAGTTATTGGAAGCCATTTTCACATACAGCAATACAGTTGACACTTTAGTGTGTGCATGTACAGGACAAGCATCTTTTGTTTGAAACTTCAGTACAAAAAAGACCTCTTTTATCTGCTAACGATTAATGCAGGTTCAGCATTGAATGGAAATGGTGTTACTTTTTGTAGTGCGCAGTGACCTACATTGGAGCATATTCATCAGAATGGTGATATAATGTCCCAAAAAGTATTAAATCCTTGTTCCAGATCATGCTTTAGATCAGTGTTTTTCAAACCTGTCCTCAGGACCCCGCCATCGGTCCAGGATTTAGGGATTACCCAGTTGTATTTAAATATGAATATGTAGAACACCTGGTATGGTTGCTTAATGGTTAGGGAACCACACCAGGTGTACATATTCTCAATTAAATACAACAGGGTAATCCCTAAATCCTGGATTGTTGGGGGGTCCTGAGGACAGGTTTGAGAAGCACTGCTTTAGATTTATCAGTCAATAAATTATTTTCAACATTTCAATTAACCTCTTCCATTAAATAATACAGCACCATGATCTTATCTCAAGGAAAATGATATTAGCAATTAGTAGGCTGTATGGGGCACTATATAACCTCTGTAGGGTCCATGTTCAGTGCAAATGGTGACTTAAGTGTACACTAAATTACACCATATGTGGCTGCAACTTTGCTTTACATTTTATATAAATTAATAGGACTCTAACAAATGCAGTACTGAGTACATAATTCCAGTAAATGATTTTCTATACATTGAAACAGTGTAGTAATTAAAACTACTGGTTAGGAATGTGCCAATCAATGCCTACGTTTGCTGAAAAGTGAGTTACAATAAATCGTAACCATACAAACCAACTATAAAAGGTAACAATGATTCAAGTGTAGTAAACATTATAAAAAATATTTCCCTTTGAAGAAAAACACTTCTTTGGTTAAATATATTTAACACAGTGCACTGCACTGTACTAAACATGAAACATAAATTAATAATTTACAAGTACCTGAGCAAATATATAAAGCACCACAGACAAGCATAGCACCAAAGGCCAATGAGCTCAGTTCTTCTAACAAAATATTAGTGTTTTTTTTTCTTTCTTAACATTTTACAAAGTGTTGATGTACGTAAACAAACTCCAACTTGAGTTAAAACATAGTGCAAATTTCACATAAGGCATTGTGACTTCTCACTTCAGGTAAGCCGGTTTGCTGGAACGTTGCTGGTGAGCTGGGCACTTGGGCGCTGGTCTGAAATAAAGCAAAAACAAAAGTGTGTAATGGTAGACGAAGAAAGTTCAGGATGGATTAGCACAAGGTTAACTAAACTGTATCTTTCCACCTCTTAGACTACAAAAAGATCCCGGAGTGAGAGAGATGACTGTAGTTGTACCACAGTAATAACTAGAGCACTATACAAAACTAAATCATACCGGTTAGTTGAGCAGCAGCATATTTATAATCTGTGTACATGAAGGCAAGCTCCAGAATGCCTTCCTATGCACAGATTATATCTATGCTGTTGCTCCAGACTGCCTTCATATACACAGACTATATCTATGCTGCTGCTCCAGAATGTCTTCACATACACAGATTACACCTATGGTGCTCCTCCAGAATACCTTCATATACACAGATAATACCTATGCTACTGTCCCCATGAAGGCTTCATATACAGAGATTATACCTTTGCTGTATGACTATTAAAGTACACACACAACATCTGCTTTGCTTTTAAGTAGAGAAAACAGCAGTGTATATTAGACTGGCTGCACACACTGGTTATCACAGATCAATTCCAGTCCCCTTTTTCTACTGCCTGGAGGATTTAAGTTTACAATATACACAGTACGTGAATTAAGGGAGTAGTACCAATTCCAAACCAGCATTAGTCTCTTGGATTTGCCAAGCAGTGCAAGGGTTAACCAAAGTTGGGTAACAAACATTTATAGAAAGCACAGCCATTCTGCAGTCCTCCTGACTTTATTTCTGAATGTATTTGGCATACCTCACAGGAGTAATTCGAGACACTGCTTCTTGATGTTCATACATTGAGCTGGAGGCACTGTCAAATCGGGCAGTTTTATTCCAAGGATCTGCTGGCAGTGGTTTCTGAGGAGGGCTTGGTATGTAAGATCCCTGCAAGCAAAATAAAAGAAATGAAAACCAAAAGAGCCATTGAACTATTCTGAATAAACATTGAAGTATCTGTCTGCAAGTACTGTGAACATTTACAGTTTGAACTCATTCAATGTGTGACCTCTATCATTTTCACTGTTATACTTTATGGTCTTCAATGCCACAGATGCGGATAGTTTCCAAACGACCAGACTGATTTATGTCAGTGGCTGAACATCTATGTTCATCGCTTTGTATGGCAGCAGAGATGATTGGTTCAACAGGTGCCAGTCATGGTATCCCAGAGATACTAGGGAGCCACAGCAAACTGCTGGAAGCAGAAAGTCAAATCAGAGAAAATAAGTTAAAAAGTAACTTTTTGATTGTGTATCAAAGATCTTGCAAAATAGAATAAAGAACATCATATAAACAAACAGAAGTGTGTGAATTGCTACCAAAATATTGTGTGTAACAGAAAAAAATGACTAGACTCCAATGTCATATATTTATACCACAATGGGTAACCCTAACAGTGCTTAAAGAAATGATAAATGTACAAAGAATGACTGGCTGAGAAACAAAACCATTCCTGATATGAAAGGTCCAAAGTATGACAATTGGAAGAGAGCAAAAAGAGACACATGGATGTGTAATCCCAGTATCAGTAACCAAGATTACAGTTACATCAGTTGAAGGTACCAGACGATTAAAGAAGGATAAGAAATAAAGGAGGAAGAAAAATGGCAAGGATGGAGGGAAGACTAGAGAAGGAAATTGATAAAGAAACATGAGAAATGGAGGGAAAATGACTGACGTGATGGTTAGAGGATGAGATGGAGGGATAAGGAGTGATATTTAGTGCTGTGATCAGTGCTATGGGTTCAATTTTATTCAATACCATCATTGTTCATATCTATACTTGATATCATGCAATCCCAGTAGTGGATTAAAGCACACATGTTACACTTTTATATTTACATTTACAGATCTGTGACTGTTTGAAACAGCAGGATCTTTTGTTTAAGCAAAAACATAACACATAAATGTAATGTACTGTATAAAGATTGCTGAACAGTTGTTTAATCCGTTTGTGCTCTCCAGGCTGGCATTCAAGAAACACACAGCACAACTGCAACTTCAAGAACCAAGTCAAGAGAAAGCAGATATTGCTAAAGGCAATGGTACCATTGAGTATTTGTAAACGATTTAAGTGACAATTTCAATATTTTAGTTTGGCCTCCCTAGTGTAAGCAGAATGAAGTAAACTTAATATACCATCTTGGACCCGGATTAGAGGTTAAGTTTGTTTCCACAATGTCCCGGGACGAAGGCATTGCAGTGTGCAGGACGTCAAAAGGTAACTGATGTTGTTTGGGATTTTCCTAAATCAATTACAGTATATAACAGGAGCTGCTAAGATGATGCTTAAAATTGAAAGAGTTGTGAAATGCCGATGATGCAGCAAATCACTGTGTGGAGAAAGGTTAGGCAGGTCTGATACTGTAGGCAGGTGCCTTGGGTGCAGGGGAGGGCTGGCAACTATTGGCCCAAGGGGCAAAAAAACAATTGAATTGCGCTTGGTGGCACTTCATCAGCCCAACTGATACCATCAGAGACAGACACATATGCAATATTTGCTGACAGATAAGGTACAGAGATTGACAGGCAGACAAGAAAATTGATTAGAAAGATCAAACGCGTCACCAACTGGGGCATTTAAAAGTGATGCAGCCCATTGAATGAGATTAGAGAGCTGCCCTCCTGTTCCCCTTGCCAGCCCTTCCCTGCTTGGGTGCAACAAGATGAGGAAGCACAAGGCCACCAGCTTCCACACTGAAATGTAAAATATAGTGTTAGGAGGTTGACTTGGGAGGTCGACTTTCACTTTAAAGGGGGTGACCTCCAAAATCAACCTTCTTACACTAACCATAACTTGATCTGCCTCTCCCCTCACCTCACCAAAGTCCATCTTGATCTCCCATCTCAATCTCCCTCTAGGGAAAAGCAATAAAAATTGCTATTCACTCAAATCTGATGGGAGTTTTAACTGTGAGAAGCGATGGACTTTGCAAAGAAGGCGTGTTACGGGAGGGCGATAGATGCCAAACGTGTGCTGAGGGCTCCCCAAATGGCCGTAACATATTTTTATTATTTATTATGTCATCTGGGGCTTTGAGCTGGTCCTGGACAGGGGAAATTATTATGTGGGTATTAGTTATTGGAGGATAAGGCGTTTTTTATTGGGGTGAGGTGGTTTATTATAATCCCACCCCCCTCCATCACTGTGTGTGTTATTTTTTAACTGGCCAATTCATTTAGTGGGGGGCAGGCTAGAATAAATTTGGCATGCTCCCAGTCCCAGTGACATTGTTGGGGGGCTGGGAGCCATGAAGCAGGCTCCATGAAGCAGGCTCCCAGCACCAATATTATAATGGGGCAGGAGAGCTGGGAGCCATGAAGCAGGCTCCCAGCACCGATATTATATTGGGGCAGGAGAGCTGGGAGCCAATAGGCAGGCAGGGAGAAAAAAATGACAGCTAAACACAAACACCGTAGAAATGTGAAAACAGCCTAGGTCATCAAGGGTGTGTGTTACCCTTGGTGACATGGGCCATTTTAAAATGTCTGCAGTGTTTGTGTCATGTCACTAAGAGGGGTGGGGGAGTATTTTTCTCCTAATGTAGGCTTTTGCTTGCAATTGTGCTAACACAATATTCAGATCATTTTCAATATTTTTTTTATTCTCTACATTCATGTGATCCAGTCCCTGAATTATCATTTATCTGTAACTTTCCCAACATTTTATTTTGCCGTCTATGGTATTCAATGTCCAGAGATCAGTGAAGAGAGCCCAATAAATGCTGTGTAAACTGTAGAATCAGCTTGTTTGCCGCTGGTGGTAACCTGTACAATGTTTGTGTCTACAACGGACGCTGAAAACTGGAAAGGGAGATAGATGCCTTACACAATTTGTGGAGAGAATTCATTGATCTACATTGACTCTTTGTTGCAGGCTGTCCACACGGTGGTTACCTTCTGGAAGTGTAAGCTATTAATGGTTTTGTCTGTTTCTTTTTTACGCTGTGAAGCATGACTACATCCTTGACAATAATAAATATATATATAAATGTATATTATTGCACTTAGAGTAACTCTTATATGTTTATGTGCGCACAGTAATATGTCACTGCACCAGAGATTGTGTTTTCAATCTTTTCCGGTAATAATAGCAAAATTAAAACTAATTTACTATAGGACAGAACATCTATTAATATTAAAATAATTTTCTCTAAACAACCACTGTTATTACTGTAGAATTATTTCCCATTTTAAAACGGTTTACAAAAGTATAGTGGATAGGGTTGTTTCCTGGGCAGACAAAGACAGAAATAAGAATGTCTTATAAAAATAATATTTTGGAATTTGTTTTTTCCTGTTCTTAGTATAACATTTTGTGTGTTGCCAACCGTCTGATTAGACAATCGTCGTGAAGACAGTAATCTCTAGTTTCCTGGATAAGGATGTGTAGATATATTTTGCTTATCAGTAATTGTTTGTAGAAAGAACATTGGAGACATAAAAGGAAGTATTGGGGACAGCACCAATATCCATGAAGTATTCAGGCATGGCAAACAAGGACATACAATGGATTTCTGTTTTCAGTTGTACAGCCTCTCTATTAGTGTGATGGGAACACTGCCATTTAGCTAGTCTACAACATTTTATATACTGCCTAGGGAAACCTATTCAGGTCCTGGGTACAAAACAAAAAAAGTCTTAATCTGGACACAGGAGATCAATCCACGTGGGTGAATTGTATTGTAAAAGATATACATTTCATGAATAACACAGTGATTTCTTTTATACTAAATGATATTACATGAGAAATATGTTTAGTGTGCAGGGCATTGCAAAGCGAGTGCTGTGTTTTATCCAGTATTATTTTTTTTAATCAATTCTTTTATAGTGACTGTACCTCTGAATAGGTACTGAGCAGCTCTCTGTTTAGTGACTGTACCTCTGAATAGGTACTGAGCAGCTCTCTGTTTAGTGACTGTACCTCTGAATAGGTACTGAGCAGCTCTCTGTTTAGTGACTGTACCTCTGAATAGGTACTGAGCAGCTCTCTGTTTAGTGACTGTACCTCTGAATAGGTACTGAGCAGCTCTCTGTTTAGTGACTGTTCCTCTGTATACCTACTGAACTGCTCCCTGTATAGTGACTTTACCTCTGTATACATACTGAACTGCTCCCTGTATAGTGACTGTACCTCTGTATACACACTGAACTGCTGCCTGTATAGTGACTGTACCTCTGTATAAATACTGAACTGCTCCCTGTATATTGACTGTACCTCTGCATAGACACCAAGCTTCTTCCTGTATAGTAGCTGTACCTCTCTATGAAGACTGAGCTGTTCTCTGTATTGTGATTGTACCTCTGTGTAGAGAGTGTGCCACTGAGTTCAAAGAACCTTTATCCAATGATGTCATATCAGAAATGTAGCAATGTCGCCTGGGTCTTCTAGAACTATTTGTCCCCATTTATACCTTATTTCCATATGCAGGAGATAAGCAGATATGGGTAACATGGACCCTCCCCAAAAATAGTGTAGCGGGTGACAGGTCTTCATAGATCTGTAGTTCCACATTCACGTATGTTGCTGTTTCCTTGCTGCATATAATTATGCCATATTTTCAGTCGTTGATTTCATTTTGACAATGATGTACCTTAGGGCTTTGGCAGGAGCTTATTGGGTATTTCGACCCAAAACTCATCCAAGACCATGATGTCCATATTCCCGTGGAGGCAAAGTTACTGCAGCAGGCCATACATAATACCAGCATTAAGTAGAACAAAGTGTGCACTCCACTCGCCAAGTAGTGAATGAATAAAGTGCTTTAATGCTTTCAAAAAATCCAAACAAACAGGGTAAGGTACAATCCACGGATGATAAAGTGAAAAGGGAAGGCCACCTAACGTGTTTCGCGTGTCACCACGCTTAGTCATAGGTTATAGGTATACATAATACCATGTACATAGGGTTGGAGAGCATTGGGCCCTACCATCTCCAGCACCCCAAGTACGTGTGAGTATATACGTTTGTTGGACCGATTGGTTTGCTCGTTTGGTAAGGTCTTGCTGTGCATTGTGTAAATTTGTTGTCTCTGATTCCAGACCTTCCACCTTAGTTTGGGTGTAAGAGAGGTGTAATGTCCACTCTTGTAGCTGGGGTATCAACAGGGAGAGAGGCTCCTGTCTGTCTAGTAGGGTGAACAGGCATATAAGTTTATTACCCGTCTGAGGAGTTCTCGGATTCCGAGTGGGCAGTTTGTTGTAAGGGCGTAGCCATGGGCAGGTGCGACCTAGCAGGCTGAGATAATAAAGTCCCAATATTGGGTGTGAAGTTTTTTCGTCTTTCTAAGCCAGTGTCTACAGTGCACCTTTGGGTATTTAGTCATTGGGAGTTTAGTTTGATTAGCCATATAAATTGGGTGAAATTTGTTGCCACTGGAGGAGCACATAAAACACAGCCGCTCACGCCTATGCTAGCTCTGCCGCCCCCCCCCCCCCCCCCAAATATGCATTAACTGTTGGAAGATACATTTTGGGTACCGGACAGTCCCTTTAAGCAGGAGCCGGATCATATTGAGGCACATTTTAGTAATTTAAAGAATTGTAACAAAAAAGCAGGCAGGCGAAGAGGAGATCCAGGAAACATCAGCTGGAGTGCACTGCTCGATGCTACCCAAAATCAGGATGTGGCCATTAATTACTCATCAGTAAATCATGAACTATACAAATGCAGTGCAGGAAACTACAGATCAACATACAGACAAGCAACACTACATAAACAGAAACTGTATCTCAAAATGCTGGAAGGAAATGAACTTGTGTCTCTTCTAACCTTTGTATAGTCTATGTTGAAAACTTGCTGATAATGCAATGAATCAATATCACAGAGAATACTTTTAATTTATTGTTTATTTATTTGGTGTCAAAGTTTTTATGTTTCTCTCTACAGAATGTGTGTATTTTAAAATATGTACTATGGTGCCCTATACATAAATAAGGAAATCGTTAAAAATAAATATAAATAGAGGATTAACAATATCAAATGCTTACTCTAAGTAGAGAGACAAAATGTCACATACCTGCTATATTCATAAAATATCATATAATATGTAAAATAAATATATAAACAATATATCTGTAACTCCTATTTTCATTATGTTTGTATGACAGGGTTCCTTTAAATATCAGAAAGCATCTATTGGTCCATTCAGGTACCTGGGCATTAAATACTTAATGTTATGCATTGCTTTTTGATATTGGCGGATTTATGACTGTAGGAAACCATAAAAAAAGCTATTGAGCAAAGTTTCATATTTCTGTATTTCTGTCTTTAATGAGAAATGATATTGATATTTTTAAAGTTTAACACCACATTCAGTTTGATATATCTGCTAATATACAGTGATACATGTCATTTTATTATGCCCTACGGTTCTAAAACACAGAAGATTTATCTTCTGTTCTCCAGTATGTGGTCTCACTATATTCCTTTCAGTGAATGACACCGTGAAGCACATGATATACAATCAAGTTCACTTATCATACCTTTTTTTCCTTTGACACACTACTAGGTTTATCATGAACACAGTTACTTTAGTAAGATTCATGTCATTAATAGTCAATGTTTTGTTTCTAAATACATTGGGAAGTTATCTCCTTCACAGATGAAGCTCCTCATTGTGGAGTATAGACTAGGGCTTGCGATAAATGATCGAGTATTAGTTCAGTTAGTTAAATAAGTTATGTTTGGGAAAGATGTAGTAAGTCAATCTATAAGGTCTGCTCAAAGAGCATTTCAAACTTTCCACCAATGTAGCAGAGTTGGGAAAAGGGACGCCCCCATTTGCCTCCCAGGACAGATATGAAGCTTATTATGATTTTGTGAGCATTTGCATCTGTTTTGTTTATATTTTCAAAGTAGGGAATCCACCTTTTCTTTAAAAAAAAAAAAAAAAAAAATACCAGCCATGTTATTGTCGCCATAGAGTTAACAGTGGCCTAAAGCGGCCGGCTGGGTACATACTGGCTTGGAGGCAACACTAATTGAAAGTAGGTGTAAGGCAGTCAGTGCCAATAAAAAGTGTTTATCACTGATGGGACATGCTGGTTCACCAATATGGCAATATTATGTCAGCCTTATGCTGACCTAGTTACCCTTTAAGGAGCAGATAGTTTTTCTTCAATTCACTGATCTAATCCATACTGCATCCTCGGGTGTGACTTTGGGGAAGGGCCCTGACCCTGCAATATTGAGCTTGACCCTACTCAGAACAGGGTGTGTGGAGGTCACTTCTAGTGCATTTATACTATGTTATAATATTTGGTTTAAACACATGTTCAATGCACTGTCCATATATGTCAGGACAGACTCGTCTTTGAATACTGTGTAGTGTTTTCCTGAACTCATTGATTCCAACATAACATACCTGTCTGGTAGACGGTTTAACAGGAAGTGGTCGCATGGGCACATTTTTCTGAACAGGTAGATTGTGGGGTCGCGGTGGTTGCTCTTGCCGTGGAATACTCGGCTGTGGTAATTCAAGTATGCTTATTGGGTGACTAATGTCCACAGGCTGATAACGGGGCAATCTACTCATTCTTCCTTTCTCCTAAAAAACAAGATTTATTTGTCAATGGAAGTACCTGGATCTGTTCATCATCCCCTCTAGCCATTTTCTACTACAGGTAATTTTATACAACTGCAATCATTACTATCTCTGTGACAGTCAAAGGTTTAAGAGTAGAGTCATCAAACACACATGTTTATTTTATGCAAAAATGAAAAGATATGTGCAATGGAAATTCCCCCTTTTTTATTTTATTTTTTTAATTAAAGAGGGATGCTTATATTTTGATTGTTTTGTCTTTTTGAGCATACAAGAAGCAAAAGTTTCCAGTCAGGTCCTTGTAACTCTGTCTACTCATTTGGGAGAAAAGGAATATAATTTCCAGCATTGGCTAGAAAAAGGCCTGGCTACTTTCAATAATATCTGGTCAAAGGGTATTTTAACATACGATATATAAAGAATATCAAGTTTTGTAATAATACTTTATTTGTAGTTTGTTTGTTGTTAGCTAAATGACACCAACTTTCCTCTACAAAAATGTAAAAAACAGCAATAACTTTGGCTCTGTTCTTAACCTAAAAAAATGAAACTCACATATTAAACCACTTATCTGGTACTATGTTTCCCCGCTACACCATGATTAGTACTCTGTGTTGGACCATGTATAATATCCACAAGAGAGGGAACAAAGTCAAAATCAAGACAAATTCAGACATTTCAACTTGATGCAATTTTTCAAATGAACATATACTTATTTTGTGCCTAAAGTGTTTAAAGTAATATGGTATAAAATCACTTGTTTATCATGAGATGGTTTTGTTAATTTGCAAATATTTTACATTTCAAGTGTTAAGTGAGGCTGACAGTCTCGGTCATCTTATACCATAATAGTGAAAAGGTTGATTGAGCATTAATATGAGAAGCAGCCTTTTAAGGTTTGATTCATTCATTGTATTCAACATTTATCCAGGGGGCTTCTCATTATATTGCATACTTGTACTAAAATCACATATGAAGTTTCTAATTTCCTGTTTACCCAAAACGCGCAGGGGTCATACCCACCTTTTCTAAGTGCGTGGGTTTGCTCAGGAGATGTTTGCAGAGAGTTGTGGTATATTCTCGATTAGCCTCATTTGAACACCCAGTTCTTGATGGACTCACTGACCTGAAATATAAATAATTGAATACAACATACCATTGGAACGGAGAAGAACTTCAATTTGGAATGACACTTTGAAGGGTCTCTTCATTTTTATTCACCATGGCGGACAACGAAAGTAAAAATGATCAAATACCCTTGCAGGACTGAAAATAAATATTGATTTTTTTAGAAGCCAGTAGCCTGTTAAATTAGCTTCTGCAATCTGTGGAAATGTGTCTTTGATAACACCCTGGAGACTATTCTAATGAATTGAGTGCCTCTGAAATAATAACCTCAAATATGGAGGTTTCAACTCACTTGACTAGGCTTTGATCAAAGGTGAGCCAGATAGCTGCAATATTTAACACCAGCTGCAATAACCCCAAATCCGGATTTGTAATTGCGTAAGCCAAAACCTTAAATGTTACCAGTTATGTATCATGTAGAATATGCTAACAGTGCAAATCTGATCATAAACTAGATAACATAATGCATGCAGAACAACTGAGAAAGTCATCTGCAGCAAGTTCTGATCGGTTACTGTCAAGAGGATCCGTGTATCTGGTTAGAAGCCGGCATATTCTTGAACACGCTTTCATTTTGTACAGGCCAAGGTTAACACATTGCTGCCTGTAGAGACTAAAGACTAAATCAAGGTTATTGTCGGCTATGAGTGTGTCGGCCTTCCCTTCCATGGTACAAATTGGATGGTCATTTATTCTGGCTCTGAAAAAAAACCTTGAAAGTTACATTGAACAATTAAAATGTCAAAAATAAAACAAACAAAGTATTAGTATGGCTTTGCTTGCAAAACACTATATTATGCAGTGGGGAAATACAAAAATTGTATTGTATAGTTATTTTTACTCTGGCCCACTGAGGCCTTTTGTTTTGAAGTTTATCAAATGTACTGTGGACAGAAAGCAGAGTTCAATGTCTGACAGCACTCGGTCCGATAGCTGTTGCTGAATTACAATCTTTGGCTAAGTGGACATTTTAGAATTTGCGCTTCAACAACAAGATGGAAGAACATGTGTTCATGATGGAAGGTGAGCAGAGGACCCATCTACGACAACTTGTCCTATGACTGTCACACACCCTGTCACTGCTTGCAATGTACACAATAAAACAGGAGCAATAACACATTTTACTGAAACCTTCCAAAGTTTAACAAAAGTAAGATGTAATTGGAAACAGCCAATCACCTTATGTGTTTCATGCTAACACAAATTGGTATAGACCTAGATGTATCTGCTGTTTGTTTTCCAGTAATACCGGGGGTGAACGATCTATAAACGTGAATTGTGGGCCAAAGTTCTAAAACTGGTCCAGTTACCATGGGAACCAATGGAATATTCCTGTTGCTTAGATCACTTTTAGAACCTTTTCTAAGAAATTAATTTTATACAGAACCCCACTGTGCTCGTTTTGGGTACCTTGTACAATTTCTACTAGATCCAAATGGTCAATTACACGTATTCATAACTTCTGACTCTTACTGATAACATGTTTTTTTCAATCTTATTAAAAAAGAACCCATCGTAACTGGTTTAAATTACATTAATTTGGACAGGCTAGCAACTTGTGCTATCCACACATCATTTTTATTCCTCTTTTAAATCATTAGTGTCACAGACTTTAGAAAACTGTTCATTTTCCGAAACACAAACACCCTCCTAAATGTTATGTGAAAATAAATTAGAATAAAAGTATATAGTGATTACCTTAATTTCTCGATGGTGCTCTTCTTATTTGTAAACAGCCACTTAAACAGGGTTTTTCTTTTGAGGTATATGGTAAAAGCAGCCACAGTGATGCAGATAATAGTTACGAGAACTCCTGTGATTAAACTCCTGTTATCTAGAAACAAGTGATAGTACACTGTTAATGTGCATGTATGGGTCCACAGAATAAAATGCAGTCTTGGGAGAACATTTGATCTTACTGCTGGGTATATAGTACTTATGCAATATGAGGTGTTTAGCTCTTTTAGTTTAATTTTATTTAAATGTCCTTTAATACATTTAATTAATATACATAAACAGCACTTGACAAGGAACCATGGCTTTTAAAACCATTACTGCTGGCTCCTAACTTTTTGTTTGCCCTGGCTCCTAAAAGCTAGGCTGACTCTTAGACTGGTCGGTTTGGTTCCTAATGTCTATACATATTTGTCAATCCCTGAATGTATAATATGACCATTAATACTGAGGTCATCTTTGCTGTAGAGAATTATAAGTGGCTCTTAGCTAGGTGGATGTCTGCTATGCTTGGCAAGCTACAGAAGCCACGTTTCATAGTTTTGCCATGAAAAAGAAAACATATTTTAATGACTGAGGTTTAGGCACAGGGTATGACCAGAAGAACCAATAGAGCCACTCCTAATCGTAGGCTACTGGCCTACAAAGAAAGCCATGTAAACCTATACATAGAATGATCCCAACACTCTTATTCTAAAGTGTTATGCAACATTCTAAATGCTAGACAAGGGACCTGTGCTACACTAAAAGGGTTAAGGTTCTATGGCAGAATTCTAATCACTTACCAGTAAGTCTCATTGGTCCACTGTCAATGCTTCCGCCATAACCTGGTTTATCACAATATGGAGGAGCCCATTCAACTGAACAATGACAGTTCTTTTTATTGTTGCACACCTAAGTAGTGACAGCAAATATATTTTGTGAACTTATGTCAGTACAATTCAATGGATTATTTTACATTTTACCTACTATAACAAACATTTACAAAAGTAATTGGGAAAGTTTCAAAGTGTGAACTGATCCTGCCAGGAACAAACCTGAAACCCTGCAATGTGAATACTTCATTTGTAGCGTTTACCAACTGAGCTCAATGTATGGTAAAAAACCCATCTCAAATTTAAACCATTCATTCATAAAACCCTTTTATACAGCTAAGAACAAGCATTTGCTCCCATATATTTAGACCTTTATCTTGCTTCACAACAATCTTTTCTTTTTAAATATTAATGGTGTAGGCATGCAATGGGGGTGATGGAGGTATGTAATGGGGGTGATGGAGGCGTGTGATGGGTTCAGTGGCGTCCCGAGGGGGGGGCGGGGGGGGCGGCCCGGGTGCCACTGACTAGGGGGGTGCCACCGGTGCTGCCGGCACCCCCCGCGCTGCTTACATTTTTTTTTTTTCTTTCAGGCGGCCGAATCCTCTGGATGCGGCCGCCGGGTGAAAAAAAAATAAAAAAATCACAGCGACCGGATGTGACGATACGTCACATCCGGCGACTGTGTTTCCCTCCTCCGTGCAGGATGGAAGACTGCACGGAGGAGTCGTCCGTCCGGGAGAAGCAGCGATTTGGTAAGTGATGGGGGCGGGGGGGGGCTGGCACTATATTACTGGGTTCTGACTGGCACTATATTACTGGGTTCTGACTGGCACTATATTACTGGGTTCTGACTGGCACTATATTACTGGGTTCTGGCTGGCACTATATTACTGGGCTCTGACTGGCACTATATTACTGGGTTCTGGCTGGCACTATATTACTGGGTTCTGACTGGCACTATATTACTGAGTTCTGACTGGCACTATATTACTGGGTTCTGGCTGGCACTATATTACTGGGCTCTGACTGGCACTATATTACTGGGTTCTGACTGGCACTATATTACTGGGCTCTGACTGGCACTATATTCTGGGTTCTGGCTGGCACTATATTACTGGGTTCTGGCTGGCACTATATTACTGGGTTCTGGCTGGCACTATATTACTGGGCTCTGACTGGCACTATATTACTGGGCTCTGACTGGCACTATATTCTGGGTTCTGGCTGGCACTATATTACTGGGTTCTGGCTGGCACTATATTACTGGGCTCTGACTGGCACTATATTACTGGGCTCTGGCTGGCACTATATTACTGGGTTCTGGCTGGCACTATATTACTGGGCTCTGACTGGCACTATATTCTGGGTTCTGGCTGGCACTATATTACTGGGTTCTGGCTGGCACTATATTACTGGGCTCTGACTGGCACTATATTACTGGGCTCTGGCTGGCACTATATTACTGGGCTCTGGCTGGCACTATATTACTGGGTTCTGGCTGGCACTATATTACTGGGCTCTGGCTGGCACTATATTACTGGGTTCTGACTGGCACTATATTACTGGGTTCTGGCTGGCACTATATTACTGGGCTCTGACTGGCACTATATTACTGGGTTCTGGCTGGCACTATATTACTGGGTTCTGACTGGCACTATATTACTGGGTTCTGGCTGGCACTATATTACTGGGCTCTGACTGGCACTATATTACTGGGCTCTGACTGGCACTATATTACTGGGCTCTGACTGGCACTATATTACTGGGTTCTGGCTGGCACTATATTACTGGGCTCTGACTGGCACTATATTCTGGGTTCTGGCTGGCACTATATTACTGGGTTCTGGCTGGCACTATATTACTGGGTTCTGGCTGGCACTATATTACTGGGCTCTGACTGGCACTATATTACTGGGCTCTGGCTGGCACTATATTACTGGGCTCTGGCTGGCACTATATTACTGGGTTCTGGCTGGCACTATATTACTGGGCTCTGGCTGGCACTATATTCTGGGTTCTGGCTGGCACTATATTACTGGGTTCTGGCTGGCACTATATTACTGGGCTCTGACTGGCACTATATTACTGGGCTCTGGCTGGCACTATATTACTGGGTTCTGGCTGGCACTATATTACTGGGCTCTGGCTGGCACTATATTACTGGGTTCTGACTGGCACTATATTACTGGGTTCTGGCTGGCACTATATTACTGGGCTCTGACTGGCACTATATTACTGGGTTCTGGCTGGCACTATATTACTGGGTTCTGACTGGCACTATATTACTGGGTTCTGACTGGCACTATATTACTGGGTTCTGGCTGGCACTATATTACTGGGCTCTGACTGGCACTATATTACTGGGCTCTGACTGGCACTATATTACTGGGTTCTGGCTGGCACTATATTACTGGGCTCTGACTGGCACTATATTCTAGGTTCTGGCTGGCACTATATTACTGGGTTCTGGCTGGGACTATATTACTGGGCTCTGGCTGGCACTATATTACTGGGTTCTGACTGGCACTATATTACTGGGTTCTGGCTGGCACTATATTACTGGGCTCTGACTGGCACTATATTACTGGGCTCTGGCTGGCACTATATTACTGGGCTCTGGCTGGCACTATATTACTGGGTTCTGGCTGGCACTATATTACTGGGCTCTGACTGGCACTATATTCTGGGTTCTGGCTGGCACTATATTACTGGGTTCTGGCTGGCACTATATTACTGGGTTCTGGCTGGCACTATATTACTGGGCTCTGACTGGCACTATATTACTGGGCTCTGGCTGGCACTATATTACTGGGCTCTGGCTGGCACTATATTACTGGGTTCTGGCTGGCACTATATTACTGGGCTCTGGCTGGCACTATATTACTGGGTTCTGACTGGCACTATATTACTGGGTTCTGGCTGGCACTATATTACTGGGCTCTGACTGGCACTATATTACTGGGCTCTGACTGGCACTATATTACTGGGTTCTGGCTGGCACTATATTACTGGGTTCTGACTGGCACTATATTACTGGGTTCTGACTGGCACTATATTACTGGGTTCTGGCTGGCACTATATTACTGGGCTCTGACTGGCACTATATTACTGGGCTCTGACTGGCACTATATTACTGGGCTCTGACTGGCACTATATTACTGGGTTCTGGCTGGCACTATATTACTGGGCTCTGACTGGCACTATATTCTGGGTTCTGGCTGGCACTATATTACTGGGTTCTGGCTGGCACTATATTACTGGGTTCTGGCTGGCACTATATTACTGGGCTCTGACTGGCACTATATTACTGGGCTCTGGCTGGCACTATATTACTGGGCTCTGACTGGCACTATATTACTGGGTTCTGGCTGGCACTATATTACTGGGTTCTGGCTGGCACTATATTACTGGGCTCTGACTGGCACTATATTACTGGGCTCTGACTGGCACTATATTACTGGGCTCTGGCTGGCACTATATTACTGGGTTCTGGCTGGCACTATATTACTGGGCTCTGAGTGGCACAATATTACTGGGCTCTGGCTGGCACTATATTACTGGGCTCTGGCTGGCACTATATTACTGGGCTCTGACTGGCACTATATTACTGGGCTCTGACTGTTACAATATTCCTGGTATCTGACTGGCACACTATTACTGGGCTCTGACTGGCACACTATTACTGGGCACTGACTGGCACAATATTCCTGGGCACTGACTGGCACAAAATTACTTGGCATCTGACTGGCATAATATTCATGGGCACTGACTGGCACAATATTACTGGGCATTTGACTGGAACACTATTCCTGGGCTCTGAGTGGCACACTATTACTGGGCACTGACTGGCACAATATTACTGGGCACTGACTGGCACTATATTACTGGGCTCTGACTGTTACAATATTCCTGGTATCTGACTGGCACACTATTACTGGGCTCTGACTGGCACACTATTACTGGGCACTGACTGGCACAATATTCCTGGGCACTGACTGGCACAATATTCCTGGGCATCTGATTGGCATAATATTCCTGGGCACTGACTGGCACAAAATGACTTGGCATCTGACTGGCATAAAATTCATGGGCACTGACTGGCACAATATTACTGGGCATCTGACTGGCACAATATTCCTGGGCTCTGAGTGGCACACTATTACTGGGCACTGACTGGCACACTATTACTGGGCACTGACTGGCACTATATTACTGGGCTCTGACTAGCACAAACAATAATACTGGCTCTGACTGGCACAATATTCCTGGTATCTGACTGGCACAATATTACTGGGTTCTGAGTGGCACACTATTACTGGGCTCTGACTGGCACATTACTGGGTTCTGAGTGGCACACTATTACTGGGCTCTGACTGGCACATTACTGGGTTCTGAGTGGCACTATATAACTGGGCTCTGACTGGCACACTATTACTGGGCTCTGAGTGGCACACTATTACTGGGCTCTGAGTGGCACACTATTACTGGGCTCTGACTGGCACACTTACTGGGCTCTGAGTGGCACACTATTACTGGGCTCTGACTGGCACAATATTACTGGTATCTGACTGGCACAATATTCTTGGTATCTGACTGGTACAATATTACTGGGTTCTGAGTGGCACACTATTACTGGGCTCTGACTGGCACATTACTGGGTTCTGAGTGGCACACTATTACTGGGCTCTGACTGGCACATTACTGGGTTCTGAGTGGCACTATATAACTGGGCTCTGACTGGCACACTATTACTGGGCTCTGAGTGGCACACTATTACTGGGCTCTGAGTGGCACACTATTACTGGGCTCTGACTGGCACACTTACTGGGCTCTGAGTGGCACACTATTACTGGGCTCTGACTGGCACAATATTACTGGTATCTGACTGGCACAATATTACTGGTATCTGACTGGCACAATATTACTGGTATCTGACTGGCACACTATTCCTGGTAACTATAATTGTACAATTTTCAAACATTGAAAAAATTGTGGGTGTTTTCTTGCATTTTTATTGTGGGGGGGGGGGTTCCACACTCGGGGTCCGCCCCGGGTGCCAAATGCTCTAGGTACGCCCCTGGATGGGTTCATTTAATGGAAGCCTGTTAGATTGGCTCAGGTGCCATGTCATATAGAGCAGACTCTTTGTATTGGGGCAATAGGAATATGAGAAAGCTTGACCTCAACTGGTGTGAGCAATTTAAACTTCTGTGTTTTGTTTCTCAGAAATTAATGGGCAAATTTAATAAAGCCAACCATTCAAAGCCAATTCCTTTAAAAGCTTCTTCGTTTTTTCACCCAGGCAAAGGAGAAACATGTTAGTGAAGAGACCATCTGGATTTAATTAAAAATGTTAGCAATAGAGATATCATATTGTGTGTTATAACTTTATGGCAAATCATTAATAATCTTATATCAGTTTTCGTACCGTTTCATTTTCTACTGCACTTTGGTATACATTGGGTGAACCATTGAAATGCTAATAAAACATTTCCATTTGAATAGGAATCTAGATTCCATTTCATATTATTAAATCAGATGATGAATTAATTTGAAATCAGACATTAGATAATATTTTCTTTTGCAATGCTAAAATCTTATCTGGCTTCATGAAAAGAGAAAACTGAGTCTATTCTGAGAACACTGGCAGAGCCAGAAGTAGTGCAAGATATATAAGACACTCCCTGCTCTGTGTATGTAATCTTCCACCATATTATTATTTAACAGGAACAATATGGGACACATGCTATTGAGCAATGAGGAATCAATAAAGAATGTGCTATATAATACCCTGCATTAACACACATGGATATCTTGATTGAAGTCCAGTGGGTAAGACAGACATCTTAATGCCTTTATTTTGTTTAAATTCTGAATCTAAATTAAAATAAATCATCTTTTTGCCTAAATTGGTTAGTGCTGAGGTATTTTTTGTGTTCCTATTTTGTGAATATACCCTAGCTGTACATATATATATATATATAAATCTCTCTATATCCATCCATCCATCTTTCTTTTACACTGGTCCTATCCACCAAGGAACCTATAGCCTTCATGTATTTTGGTTTCACAATATAGAAACCGGTTCCCCGAGCATTTGAGTTCCATATATTTTCCCTTTAATCACTTTTACAACCCTTTCTATAAAGTGACGGTGCCATATTTCTGCTTAGTTTAGCTCATTGTGTTGTAGGATAATATGATTTTTAATGACCCTTGATAATCCCATTGGACATAGCCCATGTAAATCCCATGCAATAAATCACCAAAGTCAGGATAGCAGGATTTGAGACTATTAATTATGTTTTGCCCCAACTTTACATTTCCCACTGTGAAAGAGATAAAAAAATAAAACCATCCTGAAAAAATACAAAACATAAACAACATAACTGAAAATTCTACATATACAGTTTTGGAACCAACCTTCTTAAAAAGGTTTTCAATAAAAATAAAAAATAAAAACTGCTCAAAGTGATCCACCTTTCTCTGGAAGTCTCACTGAGCTGCAGCTCTGTGACAAGGTAGCACTGATTTGGTGTGCAACCTCTGAGACAGTGAAGACACCGCCAGCTAGGAAGGTAATGCTCCTCTCCTCCCTGCTTTTTGCTGTGTACAGTGCAATTGATGTGCGCATGAACCAATTATGGAGGGAGCTTGAACGGCTCTCAATGCTGCCATGTTAAATACAGCCCCCTAGTTTTAAACACTGGGGGTGAATAACTTGAGATAACTGTTGCACAATTCAAAAGGCAATTATTAATGAGGTAGACCACTAGTGGTCTATGCTACAATCTGACATGGAAAGTTCTACCCATTTGTAGCAGGGCTCAGTAAATCCGCTGCTAAACAGACAGGCCATGGAATGTAATTGGTCATTGAAAGGTCATCATACAAGGTGAGAGTAGCAGAGATTTCGATGCTGTGCCTTGCGGAAGTTGGACATGTGGTTTCTATATCTGTATAGGACATTGAAGGGCAAACATACACTTCCCTTTAAACCTGACTCAATGGAATTTAGAGATTAGCATAGGAAACAAATGAAACGTAACTCTTTCCATTCATAAGTTTTAAATGTGTTCCCTTATCAGTATCAGCATTGGCTGTATATGTAAATGATCATGTTCTAGCAGGATAAGTTCTCCCATTGTCACATTTAGCTTATTATCATTTGAATAGTCTTCTGCAGATAATAATTTGGTCATAATAGCGCAATGAATTTGTGAAATGAATACAGCACTGCCGCCTGTGAATAAATGTACAGTGTAATGCTTTTATTATTCACCAATTTTTACTGATACTGCCAGAATCAAACAAGAAACGCGTGCAATGCTTACCCCGTGTCCGTGGCACTTGATAGCGCAGTCGTGAACGCCAAATGCACTGATGTTCTGGCACTGGCGGTTGAGACATATCTAGAATTTAAAAAAACAAAACAGATCTATTGTATTTGTAACATTTGCCATACCAACACATTCTAATTACAGAACTATGGAACATCTACTACATAGTACAGGAACTGGTGTCAAGGCAGAACAATTTAAAAACACAACAAAAAACAAACAAACTAAACATTGCGTGCATGCTTACACTATCACTGGAAACTTTATTTATACACAAGTTAAAGTACTTTGCTTGTGTAAAACTACAACATCGTAAAGAAAGATAATACAATTAAAACATTACATAATAAATTGTGAAAGAGTAAAACAAGATAAACATTTTACTTGTAAATAACTAAATGAATAACTTATTTATATTTCCCCCTACACCTTCTTTAAGGCAAGGTAAAAGATGCAGATTCTTAGGGCTCAGCTGTACTGGGGCCCACACTGTGCTGTGCTCTGCAATGAGAGGTAAAGAAGCAGTCACATGCTCTCTGGGGAAACTTAATTCCTGTAGCCATGTGTTCCCTATGATTGGTTGTACTGCAGTCAGCTCTACTTTTGCGTCTGCAAACGACTGTTCTGCACAGGATGTACACGTGAATGGTATGTGCCCCCTAAAAATGTATGGGGGCAGAAATACTGATCCTTTCATTAAAACAACAAATCTATTGTGATGTTATACAAGAACCATGGATTGCTGTTCATGGTTAAATTTACACAAACACACATGCAAATATTTTGCACCCTAACTGCTGTGGACTATATTTATATATATACACATACATCTATGTATGGATCTCTCTACAGAACATGAATTAAGAGCATGGAGCAGAGTGGGGTTCAGGGACAGCCTCAAAGCAAACTGAAGTAGAAGACACTTTACTAGAGGTGGGTATAGACTTGCCATTTATTGGCATACAGATTTCTGTTGATGTCCAGCTCCAGTGCCGATCCCTATAGTTTAACACGTTGATGTTTCTGTAATCTTACACTACACAGCGTCTGCACTAATGGTTATTCTGTGTAACTCAACCAATTTAAATTGTATGTGTTCTGAATTGTGTTACAACATGGGAATCTCACTCCTGTGTCTACAACAGCAGAACCAATGCCCATGTATTGCATTATTAAACAGCAATACAAATCAAAAGGAAATCAAACCTAACAAAGGAGAAGAGATGAGATTGATGGAGAGAGCTTGGTAAATAATACAAAGCAATAAAAAGCAGGATCACACGGTCACATATCAGAAGCTAAGGTTTCTACAGACATTCTCTTACAGTCAAGCTAATCTCATAGATCTTTAGTAACTCTATGAAAAGTGAATTATTTTAGCTTGCAGAATTAACCCTGAGCAGACTAATAGCTTTACACCCAAGCCAGAAGGTCATTTGTCTCATAAACATAGCAGTTATTTAGGTATGCTTCTTGGACAAGGTTATCAGACTAATACTTGTAGCACATAGATGTACAAACGTACAATATATGGAGTTGTGATACAAAAGTGGCCTGCATTATAGAGAAAGCAGGTAAAGGGGAATTAAGTCAGCTAGCGCTGCACAAGACCATTTATTCGTGTTCATACTTTCTATTTATCTAGATTTTCCTATTTACCGTCCATATAATATACTCTAAACATCTTGTATCACCTATGAGACCATAGCCATTCTGCTACGCAGACCATCCTACGGTGACTAGAAATGGAGATATTAACAAATAAGAAAAAATTAAAAGTGACTAATGAATAAAAACAAATATATAGTCTCATTTTATTAAATTCCTTACTGTCAGTTTTTATGCTTAGTTAAATTTATTCTCGATAGCTCACATAATAAATATACACTTGGAAAAAAAATAATGATGTTCTCTGAACTCTGTAATTAACGGCAGTCTGGAAATTGAGATTCCCCACGCGTTTCTGAAAATAATAAGTGAGCAAAAACATTTAGACGGAATGAACTGAAAATACCAAGTCGCCTTCTCCTATCATGAAACTGATAGCTCAGTCCTACTGATAAAACTTAGGGTTCAAAGATGTAATTAGCAGGAAGTCACATCATGACAGAGAGAGCCACACAGGTTTAATCAAGGGCCGTGCAAATATGCCACAATAGGGTTATTAAATCTCAGATGATTAGAGCAAAATCGCAGAGAGATAATGTCATATTAAGGCAGAATGGAAAGTGACCTACAGGTTTGCAAACAAAATGTACGCTGGGAGATTCTGTTAGATTCTAATAACAAAGATCAGGGAGGCTGAAAGCAGCAGGCATAATAATTAGCAATAGACAAGAAAAAAAAATGATGCTCTAGTCAACAGGAATTCCTCATTAGAGCTGATATTCCCTTGAGCTAGAAAATAGAATAAAGAAATGACATGAAGTAAGCCTACTTTAGTATTCATACAGACAGAGTATGGCCTGATTACAGCGATGCTGGGAATTTACATATTCACACTACCTAGGCACATAGCATTCTGAAAGCTCTTCATGTCGGAAATTGCCAATCTATAAAGCAACCTACTGGAATATTTATATTTAAAAGCTTTTTTTTCCCCCTGAATTTCAAAAGTAGATGTTATTGGAGCAAGAATAATTTCAGGACTTTTAAAATTCGATGCACCGTACAGTTGCCAGGGTAAGATGGACAAGCTCACTATTTCCGTCCCCCCCCCCCCCCCCCCGGCAGGGAGAGAGTTAAGCTATACCCCTTCTGCCATTTATAATATCAAATTACTGTGTAGCTGCAAATAATCCTCGCAAGCAAGTCGGTGCAAGAAAAATGTTAACGAGTCTGGGAACCGAAGTGTGCATAATGTCTCATTTTTTGGTTTAAACGGATAAAATGTTGTGCTCAGCGGGGAAATGATCTTTTCAAACATCCAATCCCAAATAGGCTGATAATATCCATAAAGGTATGCACTGCAGCGGTAAGCATGTTCAGCTGTGATCACAGGGCACCAGGCTGCATGAGAAGGGATGGACTGAATTATGGTTCTACATTCCAATAACGGAGTAGGTGGAGATTGGAGCCATTCCTGCACACTGCAGCACGGATATGTCTGGGTGGGACAGCACAAATAAAAGGAGATTTCCTTGGCCAACATATCCTGCCAAGAGCTGCTGTAAATAATGCTGTAATAATTTTTCAAGTAATGATGGCTGCAGTATGTTACAGTTGGCACTTGAACTGACAGACGCTGGTATCCACCCATCAATGTTATATGGTTTCAGTAGAGATCTTTCTCTACTGACAGTCATGGATTTTTTTTGAACTGGTTCGTGGTCATACAAAGTCCTAGAGAGCCACGTGTGGCTTATGTGCCATCTATTGCAGTAATTCTGTCATCTAAATTCCTACTGGGATGACATGGTCAGCTTTAGGTAGATATAAACCTGTAATGTTGTGTCAGCAAAGTCACCAGTAAAGATACAGATTAAAAGACATTGTTACCTAAAACTTGTGTCTATATCTTACAAAATGGCTTCCAATATGGACGTGGCTGCTTCTACCTGCCCCCAAATGATTGCATCAACATTCCAAAATGCCTAGTGCACGGTGGTGTTTTAAGGTTTTATGGGGAGTTTAAAAATAATACTCATTATAATATTTAAAAAAAAAAATGCCTCATTAAAGGGAATATATCACCTGAACATTGTGTTTTAAATGCATCTGTGGAGTTTCTAGTTTAGGTGATCCAGTCCCTTTGAGAAAAGTGTCAGAAATGATAAAAATACATAAAAAGCAAAAAATGAATAAATATGAAAAACATACGGAAAAATACAACCATCCCAGACAGGAATATATCCAGGCAGATAACCAAATCAGCAGTCAGTGGCCACACAGCACAAAACTCCTCCAAAGCTTATAACACTATTACCTTATGTTGGTAACATTCACGTGTCCATTGAAAAGTAAAGGCAGATTCCTTGCCAAACACATACCGGTACATACAATGGTTCAGGATCATGTTAATTCTCTGTCTCGGCAGTGTTTTACTTTACAGGTAATGACTGCACCGGGAGGTACATACAACTTGTTATGCGAGTCCAGCTAAAAATCTTACTTTTCCGTCTTCGCATTTCGTGCCAGCTAGTACCAGTCCTGGGTCAGGTAGGTCATCACCCAGGTAAACATGGGTACCACGACAGAGGATCTTGCCGCCGTCATGCTGAGGAATATTTGTTTCTATGGAAACAGCATTGGTTCCAATTACAGGGCGGCTTGCTCCTCCTTGACATTGAATTTTTCCACATTTGGCATCTCTAAAATAAATAAAACAACAACAAACAAACACACTTTAGTCAACTTGTAAAAAAAAAAAAAAAAAAAAAAAAAATAATGACTGCATCATAGTATTAGAACATAAACACATTGTGTTACCTGCTTTCACATTTCATAAATGTACCCACGGAATCTTTCCCACAGTTTCCATAGGGATCTCCTGCTGAATTCACTCTTTCAAAGCAGATACCGGGGGCAGGTTTCGCACCTGAGAAATGAACAAATAAGTCCTGGGTTAGTTAATTCTCTGACACTCTATTTGATTCCTTCTAACCGTCCCCAGCAGTGTGCCACAAGTAAACATGTCCTTAGACATACAGTAAACACACAAACAGGCCGGCATTTCTGAACAATCACTAAATCCAAAGCTAAACAAGTTTTCTCCTCTCTCTCTATACTGTTTCTGCCAAGCGATCATATTCATATATACAAATAAGGTTTGACATAAGAAATGTATAAGATCAATAACACTGACAAAATACAAATAATGATTCTTATTCACAAGCAAATGTACAGGAATAAGATATATAAATAATAGTTTTGAGGAAGAACTCTAAATATGATACAAAAATGTATGATTTTTTTAAAACAAAATCCCTCAGTTACAATAGAAAATGATTATGAATGTATCTATTTGAGAGCATAAGCCCTTGATTAATGAACTGTTGAAAATTATGAAAGTTGGTTTATAAAATGGTAATTATTGATGTTGATACCATGTTATTATGCTTTCATCCAAAAACTTAATTTTTCAGAAGAGAACAGGCAACTTATTGGGGTTCTGCTTTAATTGAAATTATAGTTTCGATTTATTAAAAGGCAGTATAACCTAAACATTGTTTTTACTGTGATAGAGATTAATAATGTATTGAAAATTATCTATACATTGAGTACGCAAAATTGCAAGTAAATGCCTAAATCATGAGAAAAATGTGTTTTACGTGTGTCTATAGAGTCTCCTGTTTATGACATCACTTGAGGCTTGATATGCAAATATACTGATATTTAATAAGAACTGTGTAATTTGCATATCAAGCAACAGGTGTGGTCATAACCAGTAGACTCCACAGACACATTTAAAACACATTCTTTTTCCTAATTTAGGCATTTACTTGCAATTTTGATAATACAATGTATATGATAATACATAATGATGTTCAATTATTTTTAATTCTCAGTAAAAAAAATAATGTTTAGGTGATCCAGACCCTTTAATCACTCCAATCTGAGACTAGATCATCAATTGATGTGATAAACAAAATGGCCTTTTTATCATGGACACCTATAACTTTTACAGGCTGACTTCATATGTCTTCGTATATGTGTGGAAATCAGTATATTAATCAAGGTGGTTCTATGAGATCACACAGTTGAATTCTGCGTACTGCCTTTCAGCATTAAGTGTCCAGAAAAAGAAGAAACAAAGGTCAGTCTAGCAACCCTGCAGGTTGTGGAGTTTGGTATAAATGTTTAAGATAGGACGGCTTACATACAATTCTAATTATTGCACGGATCTACGTTTAAATGTGTGTCCTACTTCTTTTAATAATCACACTGTTAATATGTTTTTATATTTATTTGTAAGTAATGCAAATGATCAGTTTACTTCTCAATTATTACATTTCTCTCCTTATTTTCTTTATCCTTTTTTTTTATGTTCTGTATCCCTAAAAAAGTCCAGAAAAGAATTATAAAAAAAAAAAAATTCAATGTGTGTCCTCTGTCTGACCTTGTGTAACCACCAGGAAAAAATAACTACAAAACCAGAAATAAATGTTCAGATTCATAAAAGATAACTATTTCAGATCCTCTCATTTGCCATTTTTTCTGCACACACGTTTGGGATTGCTCTTGAAGAGAGCCAGAAAGAAATATTGTCTGCCATGACTAGTACTATTTGAGCTATTTTAATCACAATTTTAATAAAGGATTTTAATATAATTTAAGGTTTCCACCCAATTTTTATCATTCTTTCAAATTATTTTTGGGTTATACCCAGAGATACCCCAGTACAGCTCTATCAGCTTTTACGGTATTTGAAAAGTTAGGAAACTATTGACAATATCTCTAATGTCACCCCGTATGGGGTTTGCAATAACTTCTGGTGGACTGGTCAGCTTCAGGGGGTTTGCAGGTTTGAGTAACCTGGCCCACCCATTTACATGCTCCTTGACCCCATCCTGCCGGCTTTAGGATAGAGGAGTAGTTGTAAATACCCACTGGTCAATTTAATGGTGCAGAAATCCAAGAGAGGGCTGGCACCTTTGATCCAAGGGTCAAAAACAAATTGCTGACCTATGGTTCAATTTCTTCAGCCCATCCATAATCATCAAAGATGGTTACAAATAGACAAGAATGTTATGTTGACAAATAAGGTACAGCGATTCACAAAGAGACAAGAAAATTAGATAGAAAGATTTAAAATAATAGTCGCTTGGGCATTTAAAAGTGAAAAGTGGCACAGCCCCAACCCATTTAGCCATCTTAGAGGGAAGCCCAGGAAGTAATTGCCCCTTTTCCCCAATTGCCAGTATTCTCTTTCAGGAATCTCATAGCTTACAGGCTTTCTTCAAAGGGAAGGATTACCGATTTCACTACTGGCTTAGTACTGCAGAGCAAGCCTGCAGACTGGCCTCTGCTTATTTCATTTTTCTAGGAAAGAAATGATAGAGCAAATCACAACCATCTGTCTTCCTATGGGCTTCCACTATGAAAATGCTGTGTGTTCTATTTTTTAATATTTGGACCGTTTTCAGCGGTTTCCCTGTTATATTTGAAGACTCTCTAGTGGGAACTATATTATACTTAACAATTGACAAAGCATTCAACACAAATAGCTATTATGAATGTGTTTTCTAGAAACGATAACTTATTTAGGACACTCAAACACTGAATACAGCTCGGAATAATCAGCCCCTTAAAGGCGCATGGTACTTTCGCTCTTAAAAATGCTCACTTTGAGCATCGGCTACAGTTTCCCTATCAGACTGAGGCCACTCAAAGTGACCTCATCTGACAGGTGGGATCCCACAGCAGAAACACAGTTCATCATAGGGGTCTGCGGTGAGCTGTTAAACGGAGGACGTTCTGTACCGTCCCACTGGACTTTGAGCCCTCTAATTTAGAACAACATAGAACATCCTACCACCATGGAGGTGTTAAGAAGAGTTAATGGTACAACAGAAAACACTGCCCGTTAAAAAGTTAAGTAAGCTATTGCTACAGTATCTTATGTTTATTTACATGGCTTTACCAATTTATACACTGCCTGGCACAGAGGTAAAAGAAAGTTGCAAAACTCTATCAGAAAACCAGAACCAGATTGATAAGTTAGGCAAAGTACTGCTTGCAAGCTTACATAGCTACATTTTCTAGTAATCACAAGCATACATTTTCGCTCCCTCCGCCACCGTTCAGCAAGCTTGAGCTCCTTCCAGTTAATTGGGGTGATGGGGGCATGTAATGGTCGTGGTGGGGGTATGTAATGAGAGTGATGGTGGCATGATGGGGCATTTAGTGTGTATGCAATGTGGGTAATGGGGGTTTGTAATGGGGTGCTTGGGCATTTAATGTGTGTGCAATGTGGGTGATGGGGTATATCGTGGGTGTGCAACGTGGGTGATGGGGCATGTTGTAGGTGTGCAACGTGGGTGGGGGGTGCCCGAATTTTGTCTGCCAACCTGATGTACTAGAAGTAACAGTGTATGAAGAGACAGAGCTTTAAATGAACTGTGTGTCTCAGTTGAAGGTGGCATCACATGAACATGATTTGCATTTCCATTGTAGCAGTCATTTTATATAGATGCCACTAAAGAACTTTAAAGAAATCCTGCAAAAATATTTTTTTAGTTTCTATATTCACACTTTTGTTGATAGAATTTCATAAAGTGATAAATCTTACATGTTTAAGGACAGTAAATGTCCACCATGAACAATGTTGGTACCTATTCTGGCTACTCGGTAGAGACACCAGGAGTGGAGCACACTTCTTCCAAGTTTAGACTGTGTACGTCCCATTAATGCAATACTTGTGCTACATAGGTGTCAGCCATGCAGGGACAGCCCCTAAAAAACTGGGACTGTTCCATCATATCAGGGACTGTCATACAGGCACAGTGTTTGTTTGTGTGTGTGTGTGTGTGTGTGTGTGTGTGTGTGTGTGTGTGTATATATATATATATATATATATATGTGTGTGTGTATATATACATATACACAGAGCAAAAGAGGGAGAATGTTGGAGAAAACATTTACGTCTTAGAATTTATGCATCAAATGACTGTTTTTATATTTGCCTATTCTTCTAGAGAAAGAACTGGCTGTATATTTTTTCTATTGCTGTCCTAGTGCTTTCTATTTATTTACTTGGAATGAGCTGACATCAAGGACAGTGAAAAATATGGAAAAAAAAGAGGCTTGGTGTAGAAAACTGTATAAACAATAAATAATGGGTTATCATAAAAACAGAGGAAAAAATCAGCTTTACCCTTTAGTGTAGTGTATATTGTAGTACTACAGGGTGATGCATTCGGAAACATTTAGGAATAAGGCAAGAAAATACTTTATTAATTACTGGGAACTTCGCTGAAATGATCTTTATAAAATTCACCAACGGATGCACAAAACTGGATTTTTTTTTCTTTACAAGGTATTAAACCACAGGCAGTCATTATAAAACTACTGAGGCTCCAAAACAAAATGACTCCGAAACAAAGTGATCCTGGGAAAAGCTAAAATGCTAAATTAATTTTGTGTGCAAAGGTATTTCTCATTTTGCTCTTACTTCCTGTAGGGAACATCTCTTGTAAACCAATAAGAAAATCAATGCTTGGAAAGCTAGACATATTCATCTCAGTCTAGTTACAATGTGGATTTAGCAGCAGCAGTTACATGTCTCCAGATATGGAGGTTGTATGAGAAATGTCACTTTTTTTAAACATTTCTGCACTGTGACATCATTTTAAAAAACACATTAAAAAATAATAATCTAGGCCAAATGTAGGATAGATTTGGTAAAATTGTGCTTTTTTTTTATCAGTACTTGTTCCATTGGCACAACACGTGAAGGTGGCTCTCTCTCATTAAAAAGTACTTAAGTTATTCTCTGGGATTGCCATGAAGACTCCAGAATTAAAAATTGAGTGCTAGGTTTCTGTGGACAAAGGAACCTTTATACAAACAATAATAGGTTTCAAAGCACCAGCCACTAAATACTTATTGCCACCTACTCATTGTATATTTGCTGCAGACAGGGGAGTCCATGTATTTTTCTGAAGTGGGCTACAAAGGGCAATGGAAAGTTTTAGTTATGAAGAAAGGCTGGAAAAATAAAATTTGTACATGCTGACGAAACAGTGGCTTAGAGGGGATATGATAATGTTATATATATGTAAAGGGCCCATACAAAGGGCTTTCTAAAGACCTGTTCATTAACAGAACAAAGGGCAGGAGGTCAGCCGCTAACACTTGAAGAAAGGAGATTTAGTCTACGTCAGCGGAAGGGATTTTTTACAGTAAGAACAATAAAGTTATGGAATTCACTGCATGAAGAGGTGGTTCTAGCAAAAACTTTAGATGTCTTTAAACACGGCCTGGATACTTTATCAATGAGCCGGAACATAGAGGGCTATGCATGTTAGAATAGGTAATAATATTTATTTAGTGCTTATTCATCCAAGGAGATATCTGAAGTCTTTTTTAACCTAATCTGCTAGCTAACTATGTAACATGATTAGGAAAGAATGGAGAAAGAAACATTAATGGAGAAGAATAGCTGGTTCACCTTCGGTAATCCAAAAACAGTTACAATTAACTTTATTATAACACACACATTAATATTGGTAATGAGAATTGGTATAGTCATCTGGCCTACCGGCTGCATGTTATTCTCCATTTGGTCATTGAGCTGTCCAAAATAAAATCATACAACAGATATCTGATGGCTGGTCATGGAAATGGCTATTCCAGTTGTCTAACTCCCTACTATTCAAAGGTTTGGGGTCACTAATAAAGCAATTTTGACCGTTAAAATAACATAAAATGGATCAGAAATACAGTACAGACAGTGTTACTATTGTAAATGGCTATTCTAGATGAAATTTTAATGGAATCTTCACGTACAGAGGCCCATTATCAGCAACCATCACTCCGGTTTTCCAGTGGCACGTTGTGTTAGCAAATCCAAGTTTATCATTTTAAAAAGCTAACTGATCAGTTAGAAAACCCCCATTTGCAATTTTGTTAGCACCCCTGAAACGTTTGTGTTGATTAAAGTACCAATAAAACTGGTACTTTAGACCAGTTGAGTATCTGAAGCATCAATATTTGTGGGTCTGATTACAGAATTATCCTTAGTACATAATTATAGTAAGATATTAAAGTTGGTATGTTCAAGTTATACTTTTGAGGACATTTCCCTTGAATGTACAGAAATGTGAAACGTTTTGACCACTTTATGGGGCTTTCTCGGAGCTGTAAATGATCTTGATTGAACATATTATCTACAATATATACCAATAAAACACATGATCACTTTAAAAAAAATCAATATAAAGGGTAGGATAAAGGGGGACAATTGTATAAAAAGCAAGTTACAGTGGTACTATTTAAACAGTGAGTAATTTGCTTTGAAAACCTTACACAATGGGGACTACTCACAAAACGTTGAGCTAAGGTGAGATGAGGTGAGTTCATCTCACCATTTCGACTATACACAAACCTGGTGAATTTGCTTAGCGGGAGAAACTTACCAGGTTTGTCGTGTGTCCTCGCACAATGTATAGATAAATTGTTGAGAGGAAATTTTATCTCACTTCAACTCACCTTTTACTGAATAGCTCCCATCATAGAAACATAGAATGTGTCTGCAGATAAGAACCATTCAGCCCATCTAGTCTGGCCAATTTTATAAATAATTGTATTGGTCCCCAGTTCCCTTTCTCATAGCTAGGATAGCCTTGTGCCTATCCCACGCATGCTTAAACTCCTTCACTGTGTTTACCTCTACCACTTCCACTGGAAGGCTATTCCACACATCCACTACCCTCTCAGTAAAGTAATACTTCCTGATACTTTTAAATCGTTGCCCCTCTAATTTTAGACCACAACATGTAGTTGTGGTAGTTTTTCTTCTTTTAAATATACTCTCTTCCTTTACTGTGTTGTCTCTTCCTTTACTGTGTTGATCAGATCATGTGTTTTATTGCTATATATTGTAGATAATTTACTCTAAGGAATGTTTACAGCTGAGTAAGCACCCATAAGCGCATCAGGTTTCTGAACCTTCAATGCAACGTTCCTCAAAAAGTATAATTTGACAATACCAACTTTTAAATGTGTATTGCTTGTAACTGTGTATTAAAGGAACTATTTATTTGTTACATGAATTCCTGGTGCATTTATAGAAGGGCTTGCACCAGTTTGCATTATTATTTGACTCATGTGCAAGCGCTCTCAAAGTCACTCTTTGCAAAATGTATGAACCAGAAAAGGAAATAAACCTTTGAATTTGAGAAAAATGCCATTAAACTGCAGTTATTACAATAGCCATTAAAGAAAATGTCAAGGTCAATGTTAATATTCGCCAGATCAGCAGAAAAGAGTATAAAAAATGTGGAAAGAAAAAATATTTATTGTGCTCGGAAAAGCAAGTTTAGCAATTTCTTCAACAATAAATTAGTTTATAGCGTTCTCTATTGATTTGAACTTTTACGATAATAGGCTAACCCCTGGGCTTAGGTCATAAGGTTTCCAAGTGATTACTTCTAATTATGAAGTAGGTGGTCTTTGCAGGTTACATACACAGCTTATATCTTTCCACTAACATACATTATTAAAACATTATATTGTTATATACATTGCAATTCCTGAGCTGTCAAGGATGTTATTTTTTTTTAACATTGGGAAGTGATCAGAATGCGTAGGCACACAAAATATTTTCATGGATAATATAGAATGTCGCGGAGCTATATATAGTGTATTTTCGGAATGCTTAATGGTCATTGACAATTAAAATGTCATGAAAAAATGACATTAGATCACTTTATAAGATGTACACATTGCGGTAGTCAATTTGCTAGCAACTGTATCAACATTAGTTAAAGAAAAATGTGTTTCTTAGGTTTGCCACTAATCCCCTGAATATGATTTTCTCAAAAAAACAAACATAACATGAAATATCTATACCTAGCTAAAGGCCAACCTATAGCTAACGTTTGAAACCACTGAAGGTTACAGCGGTCATCCACACATGGTGTGGTTTACTTTATGGAAAAATTAAAACTGCTTATGATACAGGTTTTTATAAAGCTAGATGCTAACATCTGTCATTAACATTCATACATTTCCACCTGCTGTAATATTCTCATACCTTTCAATGATTCCCCCAACAACACAGGATTCTGGGAGTGCGATACAGCACATGCACTGACATCTGGGCATGCATAGCATTCATCATCTGGTGTCCCGGACATAATGCACAGTGCACATCTGCACAGTTTAATGTGAGTGAAAGCCATTATTTTAATATTTTACCTAGCCTTCCATGGGAAATATTGACGATGTTTTAGCAGTCACTGCTTCTCAGAATTTCAAAAATATGGACTTCATATTGCAAGCAATGGCTTAAAACAGTCTCATATGGGAAATGAGAAAAAGAAGGACTGAACAAAACCCAAAGATGAATCTTCCTTCATAAAAACTACATGCATAAAAACAATATCTTTGTAGGACTGACAGCATTAAAAAAAGATAATTAAGATTCGCTTGTTTGTTATAATTTCCCTTTAAGTCTTTTATTGCTTGTTAATGTTGTGCGTAACAATTTACAGCCACCCTCATTAAAAAACAAACAAATAGATTTCCAGCTGCATTTTATTTTTCCACAAAAGTGGAATGTGCTTTGCTGGAGTTGGGAGGCAGAGTGGTGCAAGGTTAGGCCACAATCCTGGTGGAACTTCATTCTTTAGTCTTTCTTTTTGTCTAAGGACAAATAAATACAAAGTGGAAATATAGCTTTATCTTTGGTTTCGAACTGCTCTCCATTTTTACTCATTATAACAAAACCAGCATCTGTTTTATTTTTGCGATGGAACAGTATCTCCATGTCTATACGCAAATCATTTATATTTTGCACCTGCAAACCCAATAGCTCATAGCAAGGATAATGAAATTCTAGAGCCTGTCTGTCACTAATTGGTTTGAAAGCTAATTAGCATGTTTTCATGAATGATATTTATATGCATCTCACTTCTTCAATCTCATTTACTTCCCCTCACTTTCTAGCACAGGCCTTCTGGATTGAATTATCAGGGGTTAGTTTAACTAGACCTCTGTAGGATTTGATGTTTTACACATATAAATCACCTAAAGTGTTGGTGATGCGCAGTCTCGGCAGATGGAAGGATCCGCGATCTCCTGTTGGTTTAGGAACGATAGGTATTTGCTGAACTGTGTAACCAAATCATTTAACATTTGTTTATACTTTTCCATCTGCAAAATGACACATCTAAGGTGAAAAGGCATGATGGGTTTTGCATTAAACTTGCATACTGAGCAATTTGTTGTTGTCAAGGGCATTAAGTGGTAAAACCTATATTATACTTTTTTTTAATGTACTAAAGAACACATTTCTTGGGGTGAGCAGTAGCAGCTTTAGATTTTTCTGGGGCGCCACCACTGTTATAGACACGCTTCTTATTTATGCTAGTGTGGTGGTCTTATACTCAGAAATAATTTAAATAGCAATATGTATGTGTGTGTATATATATATATATATATATATATATATATATATATATATATATATATATATATATGTTTATATGTGTGTGTGGTACATGCAGGTGGTCTAAGCAACAGTGCTTCCAGGTAAACATGCTGGCAATTGTTCAAGGCTGGACTGTAAACAACATGGAGTCTGACAGTTTGACAGTCTGGTCACCTGACCAGTGTTACTATGGGAAAGCTGTACCAACAAGGGCCTGAATCTAAAGAGATACACAGGAAAGAGATGTCAGAACTCTCTGCCTGAAGTGCCACCACCTAAGAAGCCAGTCCTTCCATCTGTACAGAGTTCTCCTGGCTTTGCCCATTGTCACGGAACTGTTAAGACTAAGTATCAGCTTTTATTATACTTTACTTTATTTGAATAGAGTTAACTATTCTTGTTTCTATTAATAGATTGGGTATTTTAGCATTGTTTATTTGTATAACATATAGTAGATATTGCTGTGTTATGCTTTAACCTAATCAAGTGTGTGGATATTGTGTTATTTGGTTATTGAATATAATTCTCTAATAATAACTTATGGTTTAATGTAATGTTGTACTATTTCCATTTATAGATTTGTTATTGAGGTAATGCTCATTTGGCTCTTATTGTTATGTATAACCGTGGGAACCAAACTGTAAAGTGTTAAACAGACACCAATTGATACCATATCTGGTATTAATTTAGATATTGAGCATTTAATAATCTTCACCACCCAATACACCAACGAAAGTAATGGATTTAACCAGAAACAAAAATATCACACTGTGTCACACGTTAATAAACACAACTGGTGCCACTGTTTGGTAAATCAAAAAAGGCAATTCAGTGTGAGCACTATTATCAGACGTATTACATAAACTAAGGAACCACCTATATATTACACATGAAACACTCCTTAGACCTTGTACTTGGGAGAACTTCCTTAACCAGCCCAGTGATATTCACTGTGCCCCCTTACAAGCCAGAAAGCTAAAAAAAAAGGGGTAAGAAGGTTCCTGGGGAAGGGTTACAACTTACTGCTACTAAAAATATTTCAGTAGAACCCCCCAGCCGCTGTGTAGGCTTAACTTCCACACAGTCTGCTCAGATGGCACGGTGGATACATATTCCTGCTCATTAGAACAGTAAACATTGAAAAGGAGGATGCTTTAGGACACATAAGGACACAAAACAAAGCTATATAATTTTGTATTTGATAATGGTCATGTTTGTGGGACTCAGGGATGCGCTCGTTTCAGCTCACTTCTTTTACCGTATTTGCTCGATTATAAGACGACCCTGATTATAAGACGACCCCCCAAACATTGTATATTCCTTCAGGAAAAAAACTAAAAGCCTGAATGAAGATTTGACCCAAGATTTCCACCCCCTGATAGTACTTTACAATAAGGTACTTCATTTGTATTCTTTCATTAAAACATTTCTATTTAAAATGCCTACCTTTTTTTTTGCAATAATTGTCCTCTAATCAGATATCATTACATGGTAACATTCCTCTAGATTACTGCTCCCATAAGCATTTATGTTTGTTAAGCAAGCCCCAGTACCCGGTTTTGTAACTAGTGATTCACACATTTGTAATAAAGCTCACGTATCTTTTGTAATGACCCCCTGAAAATCAATTTATATCAAAGCAACAGTGAATTTGAATCACACTTTAATGGCTTTGTTTAATGCCTTTGTCCATCACTTCAGATGCACAATTATTTTACGCTATCTTGCATTTCATGAAGGGAGAATTATTGTTATTGATATCTCATTCTACTGCTTGAGCGGGGATCTATTCCAGCCATTCTGTTTACATCACCTTGACTTGTCTTCACTCCTATTCCACACTGTAAAACGAATGACGCAGTATCACATACAATTTCCCTTCACAATTATACGCGTAATGACTAAACTCCCCTAAGAAAAAATAAAATGATAATATAATAAAAAATAAATATTTTAACACCACCACTGCATGTTTATTACCTGTCTCTTCTGTTAACCCCTTAGTGACAGAGTTCTATGCTGCATTTGAGGTGCCTTGAAGACCAGAATGCCATTATTTTTACATTTGTTTAACTGTGATTTCTTTCTTCGTATTTAGTACACCCACACAGATTATATATAATTTTTAAAGCACAGATAGGGCTTTTTTTTATAGTACTATTTACTATTAAAAAAAAAAAAAAAAAACTATGATGAAAATATAATATGCCAAAAACCCCCCACACTTTTTCTAACTTTGACCTGATTTGTGAAAAAGAACCCGTCTATATAGTTTCTAATATTAGTCCTGAGTTTAGAAATACCAATGTTTCCATGTTTTTCTGAGTTTTAGTTATAGGGCAATAACTGATAGTAGTGTTTTTTTAGGAGCATGCTCCGCTTCAATATGGTACCCGCAATCATCGGGAGGAAAGAAGCGGGTGTTATATGATGATTCGTGTCGAGGCGGCAATGCAACCCCTTGACAGCATAGGCAGTGAAAGCTGATCACTGCCTATTTTCGTTTGAACGCATACGATCACATTCGCGGTGATCTTATGTGTGGGGGTTGGAGCACAACGCTCCATTAAAACTCAGGACATATATATATATATACATCCACATGGTCCTCAAGGACCATGCTTTGCAGGACGTATATATACATCCAGATGGGTTAAGAAACAAGATTTTTATCATAAAATGTGCTCTATATTTATCTTTCTTTAAATACAGTGAACCTGCCCCACTTGCGGTTTCCTCCACCGCGGTTTCACTCAACCACACTTGGCCATGGTATGGAAGTAACTCGCAAAAAATGTTGCGTTGTCTCACCCGGGACATTAACCGTCCCTTAATCCAGCTATGTATCCATGCTAGATATGTCTAGCAGGTTCACTATCAAGCATTACTTGAAATTGTGTTCAAGTAACCCTTATTTAATGGCCAGTATAAAGTATTTGCTGTATATATAATATAGTGTTCGCAACTATCTGCAGTTTTAGGCATTCGTGGCTGGTGGGGGGCATGCAATCTATCCACCACACATATGGGGGTTTCACTGTACATGTTTAATAACCAATTCAGATATCAGGAAATAGCAAGAGGGGATACATGTGTGTCAAAAAGGTACAATACACTGATAGTTAAAAGGCAGGTAGAAAAAAATATATAGATTAACAAGCCATGCAATCTTATCACCATACTTTACTGAAATATATGTAAACATTTTAAATTAAAATACAATTTTCAAAAGAGTTGAACAAACAGATAATACATTTATTCAATAGAATATCCTCAGGAAGCTGTCTCATCAGGAAGCCCGGAGTATACAAGTTTTCCAGCAGCTTTGGATTCTGACCTGATGTTACATGATGTCAGTCCGACAGGGATAATTAATAGTTATGGTGTACAATGCACTTCTTTCTTCAATGTTCTGACTGTGCTCTCATTTTCATTGCTTATCATGTACATTATTTCCTGTGCAATCCTGGATGTAACACAGCTGTGTGGAAGGCTCAGCTAAAATGTACACTTCAGTGTGTATAATATGTTACAATTAATGATTAACCATTTGGGTACCAGGTTTCTAGCATTAATACTTCCAAAAGTATAACCTAAAGGTCCCATGTCTCACAGAAAGGATTCTGTTTCCAATATAGGGTGTCTAGGCAGACATTATACATGGCTGGCTCCCAATCACCTAAAAAACTGTTAATAAAATAAATGAATATATTTAGATGGGGAAGCATGGGTGAAAGTGGCAAAGTCTCTTTATGGTGGAACTTGACTTAACAAGTGGCTGTATGCATCCCTAGACATGTTTAAAAGGGGAAACGATTAAATGGAATAGTCTAGGTCTGGATCTATATCCCAGGCCAATGCAAAAACAAATATTACTAAAGCTTCATACCCAGTAAAGCCCAAGTCCCAGCTGGGCTATCAATTACTTTTTGATTGCAAAATACTTAGCTTACAAGGGTTTACAAAAGTGTAGAGGGCACAATTAGAAACTGTGTTACAAGTGCCATTAGCCTTTCTCTGTGCACCCCCCCCCCCCCCCCTGGCTGACTGAATGCATGAATTCATACTAAATAACTTTGGACAGACTTAGACCACATGTCTAATTATAAGCCCTTTCATCTGTAATACGGGCAGTAATTAGGCTAAAGAGCAGTATTTAAAGATTTATATAACATAAAACCCCAATCAATATTCAAAGCTACCAAAGCTAGGCTGAGCACCTACCTTGTCCCCAGAGTGTGACACACTGTTGTTCATGGGTTTGACACATGCCATTATAGCAGTACCCATCTAATTTGTGACATGGTTGTCCATCATGTAGATAAACGTTAGCTGGGCAGTGTGCACTTGTTCCAGTGCAGAATTCTGGGAGATCACAAAAGTTACTTGAATCCCTGCATGGTATGCCTCCTGGCTTCAACTGTACAATAGGAAAGAAATACAAGTTTCAATAATGATAAACAATATTTAACCTATTGAAAAATAAACAAAAAGATCTTTAATTTTATTAGCCTCATTACACCCAAAAAATAAATCTCTGGCATTGACTAAACCAACATTTTGCTGTCAGCAGGTACCATCTTGCCTAGCGCATTAGCTTAATATCACTGGTGGACCCATTGAAATTCTCTGCATGAACGCAACATCGTTGGTCAGATGATATAGGATTCGATCTTGTTGAAATAAGGGGGGGGGGGGGGGGAGGTGGTTGCCTTCTTCTGGATCAACAGCAGTAAACAAGGAATAGGAAAAGGGTTGAACTTGATGGACGCAAGTCTTTTTTTTAACCTGAGCTAATATGTATATTGCCATCTAAACCTTTTCTAAAAAGTGTTATCCTACAAATTGAGACATTGGGAACCTGCTGATTTACCAAAATATAAGAAGCCATTGTTTCCATGAGTCAGAAGATTGTTTTTTTGGAGTCATTTCTGCGCACTATGCGTGTTTATCTTTCATTGAAAAGGGCAATGAAGGATGGCAGAATGTGTAGAGAAACATAATAGAGCAGAGACTTAATTTGGTACTTATTTGTCCATCATAAATATAACTCTTCATATGTGCACAATGGAAAATATCATCTCAGTGACAGAGAGAATGCAATTTACAGGGAGTAAATGTATATGGGAAATGCAGTTATCACATATGAGAAGCAGAAAGACAATAATACGAAGAGAACTGTCTACAGCAGACAGTCACTGCTGCAAACATTGAGCTTATCCAGACACTTGTTAGGTATGTTTGTGGTTATTGATACATAGAGGTAAAATTACATCTGGTGCTAAATATATCATGGAAAATCTTATTCAATTTCTATGTACTTATAAAAGGGTCAATTAGGTCTGTTTAGGACCAGGACATTCTCTCTTTTTTGGGGAATACTCAGGCCTGCCTTTTCCAATAGGCAATGAGGGCATTTGCCCACAACCCTTCTTAAGATCCCCCAAAAGAACTAAATGGACAAAAACTTTGGGGAAGGAAGAAAGTGGGAAAAAAGCATTAAACGAGGTAAGGGCAAAACCTATTTTTAACTGGAGACCTCTTGTTCTATACCTGGTCCGATGGAGCAAACAACTTCCCTGGGTTCCATTTAGAGGAGGAACGAGGTAATATGAGGAGGGATAATAGTTGTGTGTTCCTTCTAACAACTTTTACAAAGCATATATATTTTTGTAAGTATGGGTGGGATTAAAAGAAGCGAGGACTCCAGGGCCCACAGGAACCTTAAATCCCTGGGAGAGATTGTTGGGGTTCTATGTGCATTGATTACCTTGCTTATTGTGTTGTGTAGCTGGTCTTCAGTAAATGTGCTTATAAATAGTTGCAAATAAAAATATAAATAATATAAAATAAAATGTGTTGACCTAAATAACTGCTATACATAGCTTTTCACAATTTTCATTTGCCCATGAGAAGCATTCAAGGAGCTGGCATTATCCTATAGTCAGTGTTATTGCTAGTAAGCTAGATAGCAGGTGTAAATACATCCATATCATTTTAATCAGTATGACCAGAGGACATTACTATCTGAACAATATAAAGGAGCCATGATGTTAGTTGTAGTATAGTAATATAAAATGTAAGGGAAATGGTTTTGTCTACATTGCTCCTACCACAGCATGGCTTTTTGGATTTTAGCATAAATAATGACATCAGTAAATATCAAGCTCAGATTACTAAGCAGTCCTTTCGGCTAGACAAAATGTGGGGGTTAAAGAGCCTTGTACAATTGGAGTGTTCAGACTTACTCCAAATAGTAATCAAGAAGCAGTGTGACCTCATCAGAAGGTAGGCTTGTGCTGCAGTCTAGCACCACTTACAGTGCCAGAACAGTATAGTGCTGCTTTCTAGTGTGTTTATGGGCTTAGACTGTCAGATTTCCAATTATTCTGGTATTGTGTATAGATGTATAGAAATACACATATAACTATGGATCTGTATGTACATCCATGTATTTATCTAAATAGTCAGCGAGCCAGCCAGCCAGATGAGACAACAGATAAAGAGTGTATTACCTTGCAATTTTCACAACAAAGTCCATGTGCACATATTGCTCCTTGCACTAACATGCATGTACTGGCATTGCAGCAACTGTTCATACATTCCTGTAGAGAGTCAGAAAATACATATTCAGTACAGCTCAATGCACATGATACTTTTTTGACACAATCGAATAACTACCATTTCATTTTGATAGTTTGTTTTTGGGGGTGTAGTTATGGATGTGTCAGTACATCATCATGTTAAGTAAGTTTTTGGCTTATTAATAACAATTTATGTAATTTGCCAAGTCATATAAAAAGTATTTTCTAAAAAAATATTTAAACAATCCCATTAACCCTAGTTTAGGCACACTGTGGCAGCAAGTGCCATCATAGTGAGCCCCCTGGAGTGATGGGCCCATTGGTGATTGTGACCCCTGCAACCATGGTAATTACGCCACAGCCACTAGACCAAGTACCTGTTTGATTGCATTTTAATTGCTGTAGCGTTTACACAGTACAGTTTAGAACCACAACCAACTAAACAGTAGCATGCATACTAAAAAATGCCCTGATATGTTGTTATTATGCAGCTCTGTAGAAATTAGACAAGGAAGAAAACAAATTCTGATGTAGTGATGTTAAAAAACATAATAATAAACATACATCAGGGTGTATAATAAAAAATGTAACTCTCTTCACTGTTCTCTCTCACCTTGCAGGACAATGAAGAAGTTAGATACAGCATTTTATCTGGTGATGAGGAAGCAGAATGTGAGGTCTTCCTCGTTACTCATACTAGACCATTTATTTCTGAAGAGGGTCACGTTAAAAAACCCCATATATCCATATTAAACATGTATTGTACTTCCAGTAGTGGTGAAGAATAGCTTGTTAGCCACGCAAATATATTTGGTTATTTAGCAGTAATGTAAAAAGCATTCAAAAAAATCATTTTTTTCCTCTCATTAATCTTATTTATAGGGCTAATGACAACATGGGTAGTTAAACCAGTTGGGCTGCACCTTGGAAGATGGACTGCATTTGGCACACATGCTGCACATTGCATAGGGACATGCACTAGACCACTGGCGTCTGGACATGGTGGCCTTCCTTGGTATTACACCACTGTTGAAACCAATTTCGTCTCGACACATTGCATGGTCTCCCAATGATGATCTTGCAATGCTTAACAAAGTTATACGAAAGATTGTTTTGCTTTTTCATGTTAAATCCACACATTGAAGCACCAGGCTGACACACACGGTGGGAAATACATTTTGGTATGATTTCATGGATTTCTATTTTATAATCTATTGCAAGCACAATATATTTTTTGGGGCAGTTGAGATGTAATTACTCTATGTGACTAATTTCTGTTATTTTCTGAACAATCAGTAGGTTTCAGACAGAAACAATGATCCTTTTTGGTGAATTGTCAGTGTTTTGTGTGCAGCAGTTAAACTGAAATACATTTTCAACATTTTACATACTTATGTTACCAACAGATGAGCTATATCGCATCAAGCTTCAATCAGAAGAGAATATTGGAGGTGAGACATGTATAGGTAACTTGGACTCGCACCTTACAGTCAGAGAGACGAAGAGGTTGGTGTTGGGGAATAGGGAATACCTCTGATTAAAGACACTTATCCCCTTGAGCACTCAGTGGCCAAGTGGTTCGCAGCATCAGAAACTAAAGCATTTCAGCACTATAAGTAGCTGTAGATATGGACCATATGCCTGTTACTTAATGTGTGGGTTTGTAAAGTGAATGCTCAACAACTAAAACTAAAAATGATGGTAAGAACCAACTTGATGGTGTACACTAAAGAGCTGTAAACTGGGTACTTTATTATTATTTGAATTCTTTAAATATTATAGAAAGTAGGGACTAATTCTGTGGAAGTGTGTTTTAGATCGTGTGATGTGTTTTACATTACTATGGAGCTGCAGTGGTTATCTCTTGGTATTAAGGGGCCCTGAGCATACTACATTTTTACAGAGGGTGAAAGGGTGTCAATGGTCGCAGGGCTGCCTTAAATCTCAGCCAAAAGGCTACTGCGTCTGAACAGTGATCCTCCTGCCACCAGGCGGGCAGAGAACTGGAGCCAGAGATTAGCAAGGTGTCTGCACACATTGGTGGCATACATAGAGCAGTAGAGGTTCCCATAAATATGTCCCAATGAGCCCGACACTGTTCATTCTCCTGCTGTGTGTTCTATTCCAAATCCATGGAGGGTGTAGTGATAACCACACTGCATCCGGGTCATACACGTGATATCCTGCTCCCCCACAAGGACATTTTTGGGGTTCTGCGCTGTGACCATTCCTGAAATGCCATAGGTCCCAGTCTTTGCTGTTATACATCCGTCAAACGCATCTTATGAAAAAAACATAGTTATGCTATATATATTTCAGGACATGCTAAGCAATTCTGTTATTAATGGTGTCCAATTGCGTGTGACTACAGAACACTTTTAATGTGCTGTTTGATTGACTTCCATCTGCTATTCTCCCATACATCTTCACCAAGAGGAACAGACACAAATGTTCCTCTCCCTTTGTTAACAAGCTATCACTAACATTTGCAGGAGAGGATAAAAAGAGATAACTGATATCCTGCAAGCTCCTGGAACCTTATTGACTTTAAAAAAGGTCCTTATACCAGAAGATAAGCTCACTTGACAAACTCTCTCACAGAAGAATGAGTGAGCTGTAAGAAATGTGTAAAATCAGAGCTCCACTCGGAGAGGATAAAGCAGGGACTTGTTATTTTAGCTGCCTGGAGTCACTAGAATATCACAAGAGGAAACATCATCACATTCTTAATTCATATAATGTAAGTGGTTCAATATGGTCCCAGCCCTAAAGCCAGAGCAAATAAATAAGACTTGTCTGAACAAACATCATTTGCTAATTTGGTTTATTTGTTTTCACTCCAATCTAGCTTGGAAACAGTATTGTCCAGACTAGAAATGGACAAATTCCTCAGTATGGAATTGTAGTGTTATTTTGTAACAGAAATGGACAAATTAATCAAAATGCAATTGTTGTGTTATTTTATAACAGAAATGCACAAATTCATCAATATGCAATTGTTGTGTTATTTTATAAGAACACTAGCTCCCACTTTATTTATTTTGTTGATCTTAATACACAAAGACCAGTAATGCTGACTTTAAAGTAGTCTAATCTAGTTCCCTTCATTTTTACACTACGAGTAGATGGAGGGGGTGCCAATATTTTAAAGTGGCACTGAAGTTGTTTTATTACAGACACACACCAGTTTACACTCTGCTATAATGGAAATACTAGTGGGGGAAAAGAAGGTTAAGTGGTTCCTTACCTAGGCACTGCTAGGGAAACATTGCTGGTATATCTTTAAGAAGGATATAGAAAATCTTGAATTATGACAATTCTTAAAGTGGACCTGTCACTTTCATGTCAGATTAAACTGAGCTGGCAAAGATTATGGGCTTTACTCAATAAAGAAACAATCCAGCTGCATCGGAGAATGTTTCTAACCTAGCTACTTTGGCCATACTCGTTTTATCCAGTTGAAGGCCTGTGGACAAGTAAATCCATTTAGCATCCATCTTACCTGAGAAGTTCAATCATTCTATCTCACAACCTTGCAAAAGCAGCTATTAACCTAAACAAAGATATATGACCTTCTATGATATAAAGATGAACAGAAATACAAAGCTATTTTAGCCCACCTATGTCCTGACCAAATATATCCAGAAATCAGGACACTATAAACATTGTATTATTATTGCACGCATTGCATTTATAACACAAAACTAATTTAAAATGCTGGGGAAGATTACAGTATAAAAATGCCTTAACTAATGTTCAACATGACCCCTTCCTGCTGCTATTGCCCTGAGCTGAGCAGAAATACAGGGAGGTCTAATTGGCCTTTAAAAATATGAAGGAAAAAAAAAAAAGTAAATTTGCCAACCCATTGCAAAAATAATTAATGTAGCTTTCACAAAATGGTGTACAATTCTGTCAGAAAATATCAGATTTTTTTTTTTATTTTCTGTACAAAGTACACACATTTGCAAGCTAAAAAAATATGTTTCTTTTTTAAATGTAAAAATAAATGAGTGTCGGTACAGTTTGAAAATATTGTTAATTTAAGTTTTTAAGTGGCAAAGTTTTAGAAGGTGGGCTAATCACCCTATTTAATCTCAATGGGGTAAATAATATATAGAATAAAAATAATAATACATACAGTAGGTAGGAGATATTACTGTAAATACTGTAAGGATCAGACCATAAAATGGCAGGCCTGGTTTGGGAGCGAAACCACTTTCTATCTGTGTATGTAAATAACTATTAAAAAAATAACTAAAAAATATTTCCATAACATTGTTCCTCTTGTAGCCCCCAGGCAAGGTCGGGGAGGAGCGTCCGTGACAGGGTGCTGAGGGGACATGTCGAGCCTATTAGAGGAGTTAGTGGGAGGAGTTGGGAAAGTAATAAAAAGTTAGGGAACAGAAAGTTAGGCAGCCATTTTAAGGAATAGGTTCCCCAACCTGTTGTCCCACCCTCACCATATTTTCTGTTAAGTTTCTATTTCTGTACCTTCATGTCACAGCTTTGGTGGAAGCTTGCCGAGTATCCAGGTGGGTTAATGGAGGAACATAATGGGGGGAGTTAATCAAGACTCTGGTGGGAGGTTCGAGGGGAAAGTGATACCTAGAACCTAAGGATAAGAGGGGGCATCGGAATATGCCCAGCACACGGAAGTCATTCGGCAGCCACCTGGATACTCGTGCATGCTTGGTTGGTTTTCTGATGCTATATGGAATGTTATGTTAGTCATTGTGTAATACTGGAATATGTTGTGGAATGTTATAAAATGTAATACGATGACTATTTAAATAAAGTGCTGTGGCCGTTATTTTTACCCCACTGTCTGGTTTTAAGTAATCAGTTATTTCTAGGAGAATACATGCCCCGATGATCGAAGCTACTCCTGTCCCGACACCAAATAAATATACATTGATACAGAGTATTCTTACTTCTGGTTCTCCACAATCACACTGTTCTCCTTCTTCCACAAATCCATTTCCACACTTCTGTTCTCCAAATGATTTTGTAACTTCAGGCATGTTGTAGAGACACATGCCTACTCCCTTTTCCAGGCTGTTGTCCAAATCCTTTTTGCTGCAGCTGCTAAACACTGTAGGGAATGGGTAGCTACAGAATAAAAAAAAGAAAAGAAAGAAAAGATCTGCTAAATGAGTCAACTCTATGTTGTTATAGAGAAACCTTTTTTTTTTTTTTTCTTTTTTAAATGATGCATCTCTGCAGTGCAAGGTCAGACTATGTTACCCCATGGTCACAATGATAGATCCCCTTCTCATTCTTTAAATTATGGAATCATTCATCTGTGCCATAGTAGGATGACAAAAGACATGAAAAAAATACATTTTATTGACCTTGTAAAATGTGAAGACTTTGTAGACTTCCTCCTTGAAGTGACATATGCGTCTACTGTTTTATTCCTTACACAAACATAATTTTTTGCTAATCCAGTGCCAACATGTGGCACTCACATGATATTATGCCTGGATCTAGACCAGCTGGAGTAATAATGCAAGCCTTCCTCTATCCCTGAAGACAGTAGACCATATATTCATTAGTGCTTCACAGCAAGACAATAATTCAACATTGTGACAAGTGAAATGCAAATCATTAATGAGTAGGTTTTGTTCCTTAAATGACTGCTGCAGTTACCTTCAAATTAAAATGGAGAGAAGCTAGGCTATTCAATACATTGTCAATTTCCCTGCACAAAAGGGTGTTATATAACAATGTAACAGAGAACTGCTTTTTACAAATAAGCTATCATTATTCACTGGTTATTTTGTGTGATTCGTATTATCCTGAAACGATGCATATCACTCCAAATAATGATAACGTATCTTTCAGAATAAATAATATAATTGCATAGAGCCTTACGGTTATGTATTCTCAGTGATCGGCTTATTCCATTAATAAAATGATAAATATAGTTATTAATAGAAAAGAAAGGAAGTGTTTAACTCCCACCTGGAAGTCATATATAATATACGCACAGGTTTACTGCAAAAAAAACCGGAACAATATACACAATTATAAGCAGATGTAACACTTGGAAAATAAACTATGACTTCGTAACAAACAGAAATGAGGAATTTCTTTTTCATCCTAAACTGATGGTATTGTTTGGCTTTGCATATGTGGATGGCAGGAGTGAAAGGAGATAACACTGTGTATTGTAAAGGCAATTAGACCTATAACTTGAATTCTAACTGAATCATACAGTGTTCAAGAAATCTGTTTTGCGAAACTGTCAGTACTATATATTATGTTTAATTGAAAGATTGCAGAAGTATTAATGCTATAATGAAAGTATACAAAAAAACACACCTTACTGAGCCATTTTTCTATGAATAGCTCCCCTATCAGGGGCAGATTTGTTTGGGATCTTGGGTCAGATACAGTATGGAGCCTAATAAGGTATTGTATTTGTATATTTTCACTAGAGCATTTCTATGTAAAATGTTTATACACCTGGTACAATCTTTCAATAACACATTAGTTAAGCTTTTGCCAATAATTGTCCCTTTGAAGAGCCAATTGACTGAAATTATCTTGTGTGGGGAAGTGTTTGCCAAGTTTGGAATGTATCAAGATCCCTTTACAAATTATATTATAACTGGAGAATTGAAATCAATACACTATTTTCTTTATCATTCTAAAAGTCACTGATGCTGATATCAGTATCATCCATAATATCATATATAAACATCCTCCTGTGAACTGTCTTAGCAATTTGCAGTTACATTTGTGTGTGACTTTATCGCTGTACATCTGCTTGTAACATTGCTTGCCAGCCAATATCCAAGAAACTCCAGTTAGGACATTTTGGTATGGTACAGACTCAGAGGGACCCAATTAAAGCACATAGTTCATCGCTTGCTGTCCATCCTCTGCATTGGCGTCACAGGTCAATGTATTCTTGGAATGCAAAACAAGTGAACATAATGTGAGAGAACCTTTAATGGAAATTAACTGAAGTATCCTTTGAAGCAGACCCATCCGTGATCCGTGATGATAAACTCTACATACGTGCTAAATGTACACAATACAGTAGTACATCCTAGTTGTTGACTGTATGTCATTGCAGGGAGTGTATACACTCGTAATCACAATGACCCACCAGTGAGAATATAGCGGATATAATCAGACAGGGATGGAATTCCAATAATATCTACTGAGCCGATTCCGATATATAGAAATATTTATGAGATTATACAGATTGTGATGAAAACCATCTATTCTGCCCATAAGTAAAGCTCAGATCCATTTGTTCTACAGGATAGCCTCATGCAAGGTTTGGGCATTGGGCATAGCTGAATGACCGAGTGTGTCCAGGTCTGCTCCTGTTATCCTTATGTTTTGTCCACAATGTCTGCAGATATTAAGTTGAGATAAGCACAAATCAAAAACAAACAAGGTCAGTGGCAGCATCAGTACTATGATAAGGATAGCAGGGTACTCTGTAGGGCTAAAAGACAAAAAAAAGGGCTGTATAGGATGCATCAGTGTTGGACATTTAGTTTTTTGTGTTTAGTCACAGCTGCCAGGATGGCCATATAAAAAATGGACAGTGACATGTCCCACATGGAGCTATTCCCATTTATAGTTAGCCTCAGCTCAGATGAAGGTACGCAAGCAGGCAATGGGACAGGTAATCTGAACAAAACAAAAAAATAGAATGAACCCAAGCACTTGACCAGTCGCCGAAATGTTTTTGTTTTATTGGACTCTCAGAATATTGGCAGAGCTGATTAACTTCACAAATTAATCCTGAATCCATCACCCCTACAGTAGTTGGAGTAATAGGTCAAAATTCTGGCAGGCTGTTTCTCCTTTATTACACACCCACGTAATAACTTCTGCTTTATTCTTTGTACACATTTTGTGCAAAGTTAGTCTAATTACAATTATTTGTTTACATTCTCTGAACTTTCTGTTGTTGTTCTGAGTGTTTTTTTAATTTATTTTTTATCAAGAACTTTTGTGTTCAGTGCAAGCTATATCCCAGATGGATAGAGAGATTATGCGGCCTACACTTCTATCCTATGCATTCTGCATGATAAACGTTGGAACAGAAATGAAAGATGCTTATTGTTCGTAGCAATTTATTTGCTGAAACACCCACACTACAACAAATTTTGTTTCTGCCAGGAGCGATGAATCATGGTGTATGTGAGAAATGTTCATCTCTATCCTCTAAAGGTATTATAAGAGCTTCAACAAAATAAGTTTGTCCTCAGAGTGGCACGTGAATCTTACGTGTGATGTCATACTGTGTGACGTGACCCACGCTCTTGGTGTTATCTAGAAGTTGACCATACCTATAGTTCAAAACATGTCTTATGACCAATGCTGATAAACAAGAGAAAAAGTGAAAAAAAGTGTCGCTCACGTTCTACTATATATATTTATAGAGAGAGAAATGCTGCAGTACCGCCAATAAAGGAATCTGTATAGAAATAGAGGGTGTGCAAAAAACGTATACAAATATATAAAATGACATAAAGGCACTTATCTCATAAATAGTGTTGATTCTGTGGTTAAGCTTGATAACAAGAGAAAAAAATAGAACAAGCGGATATATATATATATACTCCAACATTGAAAATTATACTACACCATATTTGGTTTCATGACCCATGCTGACCTGGGAGTGCCACTAATGGGTCATGCTTTGTGAGCTGGGATATTCAGTGTAGAAAATAACTAAATTCTGCTTGCTGTAGAAACTACTTTGGTTACAGTTAAATCTGCACCCACATAAAGCAACTGCCCCTCTTCATTTAGGGGTCTAGGACAGTTCAGAGCGGCGGCTTCATCGCTGAGAGTTCAGCGCGGTAGTTAGAACGCTGAATTGTCAGCAATGAAGAATAATGCGGCCGCTTCATCGCGGACGCGGCTATGTAAGTGCTGACAGTTCTTAAAAACGTACAAGTTAAAATAAAATAACCCCCCTAATAAATGAATCCCCCCCCAAAGTGCCCCCCAAACCCCAATACTAAAATTAACCCCAAAACTCTAATACTAACCCCCGAACCCTAATACTAACCCCCTAAACCCTAATACTAACCCCCGAAGCCTCATTCTAACCCCCTAAATCCTAATACTAACCCCCGAACCCTAATACTAAAATTAACCCCAAACCCTAAATACTAATTCTAACCCCCTAAACCACAATACTAAAATTTGAATTCTAACACTTTAACTTTAACACATTAAAACTCACCTTTAGCGATGAAATGTCCCGCGATGAAATATCCCACGACGAACTCTAGCGTGGTGAAGAGACGGCAGTGAAGCGGCTGCGCGGATGCAGCCGCAACGAAGTGTCCCATCCTCTTCATTTAGCATCTGTCTAGGTTTGCCATATTAGCCATTTATTTAGGCAGCTGTGTATACCATAATTGTTTTTACTGTTGTGTGCAAATGTAAAGCTCTGCTCTGCAGTTGGTATAATTCACATGTTGTCAGAAAAGTCAATTAATCTTGTAGGTTCCTATGGGATCCGTATTGTAATTAATTCATTGTTTTCCCTCCGGCAACATGTAAATTCTGCATACTGCTTTGCACCCCACAGCGTGTAGAAGTGATGTATGTGTGTTAATAAATGGGATTTACCATAGATTTTTGTGCTTTATTTGGTTACTGTAAATTTTAGGTCTTTTTGGACTGTTACACTTTAATTACATACATATTATAATGCTATAACTTAACAGAGGTAATGTGTTGGAGGTATCTCAATCGTTTGATGGAGGATTGAACATCTATTCAGGAGGATCAGACATATGTAGTGCCTTGAGGATAAGTACTAAGACAGGAGAAGAATACACTGAGGCCCCAATGTTTCTCCTTTCCAATTGCCCTGCCTGACTATCTAGGTCTGTACCATATCTGTCAGTATGTTACTTGATTTTTCACTATAAGCCATTAAATTGGGTTTGCCCCTGGTCAAAAAGTTCCCAGCCCTCCCAGCTTAATAACAAAAATACAATGCAGAATCTATGCCAGAACAATCTTCCTGTACATAGCATTGTCCATAACGGTCTGAACATTAAGACACTGAATATGAGCCAAATATTCAAATACTGTAATAAAATATTTTATGTGAAGTTTGTCCACACCTGGCTCTGCTTATTTTCCCAGTACGCTTCTCATAAATAAAACAAAGAGTAATTACATACGCCAACAATGTTGCAATTATGTTGGGTACACACTTTTTTATGTTCCGACGCCTCCTGCTTTTCGATTACCTTTTAGCAGAAAAAAAACATAGTGTGGGCCACGAGATGTTCTGATCTAAAGTGCAGAGTGATGGTGAAAGAGAAGAGTGAAGTCATACCGACAGTGAGTGAACAATTACACCTACAAATGCCATTATTGTAATTTTAAACACATCACAAGTCACACAATAATTTAACAAGAAATTAAGAAAGAGCTATTGGAGTATTTAATCACAGCCCACGTCACAACGGAGAATAACACAGTTACCCTTAAAGTGGACTTTAAGTGTATACCGTTGCATTGCTTCTTAGAAGCTGTGTCATTTAAAGTTACCATTATTCATAATCATTAAATGGAACTGGAAGATTCAGTGAATGACAAGCCGCTCTCTTGTCTTGTCAGCTCATGAGGATTTAAAACGTCTGTGTGTAATCAACTGTTATTCCTGTAATGTCAGTTTAAGGTTAACCCAAAATGTACGGTTATTACATTTACAGTGAAAAACACACACACAAAAAAAATTGTCAACAGACCCCAGCCCCATACACTCCATACCTTAGCCCAGTATACCTTTTCCTTCTTGAAGTGTAAAGCCCTGGTAAATTAGTCTGAGTATCAGTAGTGGTGTCACTATGAGAGTCTGACGGGGTTACAGTCTCAAGTGCCACATTATTTTTCCAACACCAGGTTGAGGTGAGGGTCTGTGCTTTTCCCTTTAGAGCCTTTCCCCTGCTGCTATGCAGAGATGCATGCTCTATTAAGTCAGAGTTGGATGTCATGTGAATAGATTCAGGTTCGTGGTACTGCATTGTAGCAGGATTTGGCTCATTTGTTGAACACATAAATTTCCCTATCTGGAATTTAATTCAAGTAAGAAGGGAAGATGTAACTACAGAAACATACTGCATCCTTGATGTGACTTACATGATCATAGACCTCCAATGTTGTATTCTAGGGGTCCCAGACCCCCAGTCAAAATACCAAGTGAGGAATTTTGTACATTCTGGGTGTATGTATATTCATATTTAACACCATAATCAAGTGACTCATTTGAACACAGTGTGTTAAATAACAATATACACATTAGATTATTAATATTGTTTAAGGATCTTAAAAGTATTTTCTAAGATCTTTTTATGTCAAGAAAAGTGTAAGATTTGGTGCAGTTTTATTAATTTGAAAAAGTTATCATTGATTTTGTGCTATTTAAGGTACTAAACACACACACTATGGCTCAACCACTTCCCTTAACCCTTGCTTAGAGCAAGCTTGCAGGATTCTAGCACTTTTCTTTTTTCTACTATACAACCTGCAGATAAATAATGTAATTAAGCTAAATTCCTTAAAGGTTGCAGGATGACCTTAGACTGCAACTCTGAGTGCTCAGAACAAAAGATAAGCCAGATGAAAGTTTTCTTTCAAGCACAACTAGTGATTTTACAAGAGGGAAGGAAGTTATCTGTCTGCTGTAGGGACCTCACTAAGATAAGTAAATACTGTTGGCACTTGGCTGCCAATCAGCTGAACTGGCATGGCCTCCGTACTCAACGAGCGTAACAAATGGGAAGCTTTTATCACCCCGGCAAATAAGTAACGTGACAGTAAAAGACTGGAGGACAGTATTTGGAATACTGCAGACCATACAATTATGATGATTTAAAGAACACTCATTATTGCAGTTATGTTGTCTTCATTCGGGTTTGCATAAGTAATCAGTAATACACTGCGCATGCACAGGCATCCCACCAGCAGACAACCAGTAAATGAGAATGTGTGCAGTTACTTTATTTAGTGAGAGGATCTCCAAGCTGCTTCCGATTTTGTTTTCTGTTTTTTCCTGATGCTGACAGTCATTTCCTCTACCCATTCATCGTATAAGTCAAGCATTTCTGGAAAGACCTCATTAGGTAAGAAACAGTTGTACTGTGCATAGATATATATGATTTGGAAGATACAGTGCAAAGTATGAAATTAAAACCAAGCATATACTTGCCAATATCCGTTCCAGATAATGCCCTAACACAATTTGTCACTGGTACCTTGTACATTATATATTGATGTGCTTTTCAATGGGCCTGCTCACTAAATCAGGCATTAAGCATTCTTAAGTGGTTAATTGAGAGGATTAAAACCAAGCACTGTCCGCATTGATATTATGGTGCAAAAGGTGGCAACCTTACCTGTTAAGCCCATAAACCGGCCTGCATTACTGTATACATACATTTTGTGTCAAGTATTGTTATCTTAAATGGAAATGCTGTAATGAAGTAATACAAATAAAGTACCTTATTGAGCCCTTTTACTCTGTTTAGCACTAGCAGGGGGATGACATGGTGTTCAGAATCTTGGGTCAGATCTTCTTCCATTTGATCCAAGATGAAGGATGATTTAAGATTCTAAACAACATGTCTGCCCTGTGATGGATCTTGATGCAATGTTTCAATTAAGCAGTTAGTTATATTTTGCCTACAGATGTTCTTTCAAACATTGCATCCATGCTATGTGAAAGTGTCCCAAGGCAAATGCCACTATTGTCTAATATCAGATACCAGAATTTTTTAAAATGTCAACATCTGGTTCAAAAGAATGAGACAACTATTTTTGGCATGGGACATCCTGTGGGCGCAGCCGCTGTGTTGCTATAATGCCTTGATGTTGAGGCGTTAAGCAAAACCCAAATGCGGCCCACTGGTGGCAACACTAGATAAAATTTTGCATCTGAATGTAATAAATGGGGGTCAAAATCAATATATTCATACAAAATCTCAGTTATTTATTATGTACATCTGTTTATACATTAACATATTGGGTTAATGTATAAAAACTTCCAAACTGCAAAGTGTTTGGAGTTCTATAAAAAGGAGCAATCGCCGTTTGTTGTGTATATCGGCGATTGTGCTTTTTTTTTTAATACCTCCCGACACTTTGCAGTGCGGGAAAGGAACCTCCGCCAATTTAGTGCCTGTTTTTTTTTTTTTATACATAGGCTGCGCCAGCGCAATCTACATATTTGGTGTACATCACGCAGTCTCCCGAAAATTGTCGGGAGTCTACTTTATATATTGGTGCACACGCCGATTGAGCTGCTATTTTACGTAATCTCAGCTTTACTTTTTAAAATGACAGTAGAGTGATCGGGAAGAACTTATTGAAAATGTAAAGTATAGAGTTGTAGTAAAATCAGTGGTACATTAAAAATACACAAAAGGGAGTACTGGTAATCTTTAATTAAACCTGACATCATAATGATTGCATCCATCCTATACAACAAACCCCAAATGGATAAATCACAAAGCTAAGTAGCAGAGAATTGTTTCTATGATGCTTTTCATTAAAAAAAAATGAAGTAATTTCTAGAAGACTATAGCTCATATATCTAGTAATCAAAGAACAGAGAATATATAAATATATAGAATATGTATGGCATTCTGTATATGCAGATTTTATATATGTAAAAATATATAGTATTTTCTAATTCTCTATGTATAATGTATCCCTTTTGATATACAAGTCTGGTTACCATACTAATTTTTAATTTATTAGCAACACTATTAAATTACTGTCTCAAGCTGCTGCCTTTGAAACCACAGACGAGATCAATCAGCAAGCGCTTGGATTAAACCCTCGGAGGACGCAACAAGGTTGCACACATCATTGAAAAAAGAGTTAAATAGCACTTGCAGAGTTAAATGCATATTGTAGACAGGGATAGTAATATTTAAAGGGATAGTGTGACCTAAAATTGCCATGTGTTTAATAAATGGTTATATGAAGGGTATTTTACTAAATTGATTGTTGGCTTCACGTTAATACCGGTAATTATGGGAAAAACACAATATGTAAAACACGCACTGCGCTGATTGGTCATTTACACTCGTTTATCACTAAGTAGTAATGATTAACTCAGTGACTTCCCAGATAAGCGTGTAGGAATGGAAATATTGATGCTTATTAGGATGATACAGAACTGTGCGTGGTGACAGTCAATATATTTACGGCATGTTCATTTCTATCTATAGATATCATTTAGGTTGTTGAACTTGAATCCAATTATCCTGCAGCATCATTCCACATCAGATCGATACATCAAAATGATCTATAAAAACACTGCGAGCTGACAACGTACAGTGGACTGCACACACCTATGTACACACGAGCCACTTCATCAGATAACACATTCTGTCCATGGCTTGCTGGGAAAACTGATGGCTAGCTATCCAGATCATTATTTAGGACACTGATGGTGAATACTGGAACAGATCAGAAGAACTGGAATGTATGTCAGAGGAAATTAGAAGAAGGCAGTATAATCATTGCTACCAGATGAAGAAAATTCATCATGTTTTTATTAACTTATAACAGACCTACATATTTTACAAGAATATACCATTGAGAAGCAGTGGATCGTTTGTTTCAAGATAGATTACCTTTAACTATATAGTTTGAAATATGCAGATCACCTTTAAGCAGTAGTGGGATTCAAACATTTTAGCAACTGGCTCTCTTTTATATGAAGCTGTAAAATCTGCAGCTGTAAAAACATAACATTTGTATATGGAGGCAATCTGGAGCAATATATGTATAATATTTGAATATGGATTCATTTTGGTGCAGCATAGTATAATCTTTGTATTTAAGGCACTGTGAAGCAGCATGTGCATAATCTTTGTATATGAAGGCAATCTGGAGCAGTATATGAATAAACTTTATATATGAAGGCAATCTGGAACAGTATATGAATAATCTTTGTATATGAAGGCAATCTGGAACAGTATATGAATAATCTTTGTATATGAAGGCAATCTGGAACAGTATATGAATAATCTTTGTATATGAAGGCAATCTGGAGCAGAATATGTATAATCTTTGTAGATGAAGGCAATCTGGAGCAGCACATGTGTAATCTGTGTATATGAAGGCAATCTGTAAATAAACTTTTCTATCAGGTTGTGTTTAAGAGACATCAATGATTAAGTACATGTAAGATAATCATTTGGATATTTATGTGGAAGGGCTTCTCTACTGGTCTGTCAACTTGACTGACAAAAGGTTCTTCACTGAACTGCATTAACAAAGCCAGTCTGTTTGACAGACAGACCCATAGTGGCCACGCCTACAAGCACAGAAGCACATCTCCTAGTGCTTAGATATACTCTCCCCTACAAGAGGCAGTTGAATAAGATTTTGCATGAAAATAATTTAATAAAAACAAAAGGGGGGTAAAACAAGCCTAACATGTTTGTGACAACATCAAACACCTTTACCTTTCTGCACAAGCAAACAATGACATGTTAATATGTGCAAAATAGGCAGGAAAACTTAATTTTCAATTTGTATATCTCTAAGCATCAAATAGGAAGCTATCTAATCATTGCTTGGCCGTTTTATCATTGTTGATAATGGCTAGTGAAAATGGGAGCAAAACGTAATGGTTACTCTTTTTTAAGAACTTAAATCCATAAATGACCTAGAAATGTTTAATGTGCTGTACCATTTTATTACTTCATATATATAATGCTTTGTTTGTGAAAATAATAATAATAATGCAGACTAAATATAACTCAATTATTAACATAGAATTCTTAATTGGTCTTTTAAGTACACACTGTTGGGTCTTCTGCAAGCCTGATAGTTATTACATTCGTGCACAGAAACTAATAGTTTAGTAATTGCTGCATCACGTGATGTAACATATATCTATGCACAGTTAAACACTTTAGGGTGTTGAGTGTTTTGCAGTGTGAGTGTTAAAATAAAAATACAAAACAGATTTGTTGACTGTGATATGTCAGACTAATGTACTGATGTTGACAGTTTGTTTGCAGGCTCTCAAGTAGTTTATATCAATAGCTATCCCTGGATTATTTCTGTATGCAGTCTGTATAGTGGGTATAGTTAGTGTAACGGACCGTCTACCGGACGAAGTAGACCCTCTGTCCGTTGTGGGAAATCACCACCTTAGCCCCCACTCACAGTTCAGCATTCACCCAGCAAGTCTTTCCTGGACCCTTGCTCTTTGTACCCAAATAGACTGGACATCTAGCAGTTAGGTACAGCAAGATTGAACAACTCCTTTATTTGTGTAACAACACAGACTTATAAAAAGACATACACATGACATCACAGACATTAGTATACAATGGGGGGGGGGGGGGGGGGGATGGAACTAAACATAGTTCTCCAACTAACTGGGGCTAGGAAAACATTAGACATTCAGACTGCAAACCAAATAGGAATTAACATAGAGTGAGTAGACCTAATTACAATGCACACAGTAATGTACACAACATAATCAGTTTACCAGTTAATCCAGTTAATCCAGAACAATGGATGTTGGAGTAAACTATTGGAGTCACTGTCACATTATAAACCTTCAGAGTGGTCTACTCACAGAATTAAACATTACACATAACCAATATACCAACAGGATATAACTAACTAACAATATTAACATATAGTGCTATGGCACATCCCTTACCCAGGTAGTCCGTTCATTCGTGAGTTGGTTCGGTAGATTCAATCTACCGAACACCCAGGCAGAAAGGCACGAACAAGCCTTTCTACAGGGGAAAATACAAGCTTTCACCATGGGCCATAGTCCAGAGGCAGCAGGCGAGCAACCAGGCTTCTCCAGAACATAGTGGCGAGGTAGGTTCCGCCACAGTTAGCCACTTCTATACCATGAGCATTCCATTGCTAGTCCCTCTGTCTATAAAAGGGTTAACAGCATCACAGAACAGACATTAGATAGAGCTGCTTACGCCAGTATAACTGCATTAAACAATGACATGATAATGCATTCTCTGGAGAAGAAATACCACGAGCAGCCCACCCACACAGTAAGTATCTGTGACCTTCTTTTAACTCATCATAAAAAGATATTAGTATTAACCGTTCCAGAGGTAGTGGCTGTGTAATATATGGAAATTGATCTCCGAAATGGGAGCTCAAGCAGCATAGGGGTTAATGTTAAATGGATCAAGCTGAGGTTTCATGTTTGCTTTGTCATTGCTATCACCCCTTTACCATTATTTAATTCCTTGTCATTCTGACATAAAGCACTGTGAGGCCATATTAAAAAGAGAGCTATATTTTTGAAGATGGTGACCCTTGAATGTTGCTTGGCACTCACGACTTGGCCTATTGATGCTGCCAGGAATGATCGTTTGGATGAGTATCCACCAAATTAGTTGGTATTGAGTGATATGGTCATAAATGTAATTTGAAGACTTCTCAATATATCTCGGTGCAGAGAATCCCTGAAATACTTTGGATCTTTCTTCTCTATTAGTGTAAGTGAAGTGTATACAGTAGCTTAAACTCATCCTCTCTCTATGAAAGATTATTTTATAACATACATAGATAGACATGGTGTCTGCAGTCAATGGATAGTATGCAAGACTGAGATTCCAACTCTATTAGTAAAGGAATAGTTCTGGGAGAGGGAAAATGATACCCTTTATTGACTATTTAGGTTCACGGCCAAGTTGCTAGGCCCCTCCTCTGGGGAAGACCTTAGCTTAGATTGCTCTATGGTCCAGGCTCCACTGTGAGTAATGAGCAACTATGCCAGCTATGGTGTCATATCTGAAGCTATTTAGGGGCAAGGTGCATCGAAAACACGTCAGAGACTGTGGTGAATTACAGAGTACAACAGGAGAGGACTGAGTATTCCTGTACAATAAGTGTAGACTGCAGCTGAGACCAAATCCATCTGTGCATACCAGAACCGAACAGGACAGGTTCTTCATGTAACTTGTGGGTTCACAGTTGGTCACAGCACAGTCATAGTTCAGATTTTACTTGCCTTGTAAATGTCGCTTATAAACCTTTAAACCAATATAACTTGTCTTATTCTGATAATGTAACTCATGATTATGGTGCCACAAAAAGCACAGAGAATGTATGGACAGTGCTTACTGTTGGAGGACTATGAATGGATTTTTGTCAGCCCTAACTTTTTTCATAGTTTTATACCTTTATATATTATTAAATAGTAGATTTACTCACTATTTATTTTCCTCAGTTTAAAGGACAATAAGTTATGTTTAACTGAAAGATTGCATCGAGTGTAGGCAATAGAAATGAAATAGAAGTAAAGAACATTATTGAAACCTCTGCGTCTACATAGCTCTATCAGGAGGCTGTTATTTTGTTGAGAATCTTGGGTCAGATGAAGAAATATCTGACCCATTTGACCCAAGATGTCTGCCTACTGATAGAGCTACTGAGCAAAGAGGGCTCAACAAGGAGCTTTATTTGTTTTCTTTCATTAAATAATTTCTATTTAAAATTCCAATATTTGTGCAATCTATCAGTTAAACAGAACATATTTAATGCCGACAGTTGTCCTTTAAGGGTTCTGCGAGCATGCTGACAGTGCGTGGAACATATGCTAGTGCAGACATTCAGCGCATACACAACTGTAAGCAGCAGTGATCATACAAGGAAATTATATCCATGGCTTCTGGGGACAAGGACAGTGAGAGCAAAGCTCAAGTGGTTTGAAATGTTGCCAGCGAATCTGAAGATAAAAAAACAGAAAAGTTTCTAGTATTTCAGTTCGGCTCATGAATAATTCCATGCATGAAACACGCTGCCCTGTGATGGAACATGCATTGAAAATCTCTTTAGAGCAGCTTATGGTATAATGAAGTACGCGCTACACACGGAATACGAAAAAAAAAATCTCAATGGAACCTGTATCTTTAAACCCCTAAAGAATTCTATTATTATTTAGTATGTATTCCTTTTGCTCACCTCTCTGGCATGCAAAGGATTCATTGGTCATCTGAATATAACAGTAATTATGGTATAGGGCAGTATATTCGTCGATACAACAATGGATGACCCTGTATTATTCACAAATGTAGAGTTGTTTTGCATACGTCTCATTTTTTCCCCGTTTCCCTATGGAATGTGGTTCAGTCCTTGTGAGTTAATTTTACTGTGATTGAAGATGCAAGGAGAATCTCTTTAAAACCCATTAATTATTATATGAAGTACATGAGGCATATAGAGAAAAAAAAACACCTCAGTAATTCTCTTTAGTTATTTACATATATCCAGCTTAATCATATAAATATTATATCTCTCTATCAACCTAGTAGTGAGCTGTCCATAAGGTAGCTGACCAAAGTTCTTTCTCATTAGCTTGGAGGAATCCATGGTGTGATGTAAGGGACATTGGTGACCCCAGGCAGCCTACAGCAAACAACTACTTTAAGCATGGGCAGTAGGGAGTCTACACTACACTAAAGAACCAACCATTGTAGACTGCAACTCCCATGACATTCAGCCAGCCATGATGCTGGTTGAACATCATGGGAATTGTATCTAACTTTAGGTTGGAGTAGTGGGGGGAGGGAGTCTACACCTAACTACATGCACTATGTTTTATTCACTGTAACTCCCATGATATTCAGCCAGTATGTTGATAGCTAAACATCATGGGTATTGTAGTTACTTTAGACTGGGGTAGTGGGGAGTCTACACTACCTACAATAACTACACACATTACATGCACTACTCTACACCCACAAAACATTTTGTTGGATACAGCTCCCATGAAATACAGTCCTGGACTGGTGAGTCACTACGAGTCCAGTAAATAGAATAGCCAAACTTGATTGGATTCTTAGTGAATAACCTATTCACATCCATTGTTGTTTCTGATTGGTCGCTAAAATGTCACACACACCTAAGGAATATGACCTTTGTGAAGATTGGCTTAATGTGTTGTATATACTGTTGCACTTGTTCACTCTCAAGTTGCGTAGCAGAACGTGAAACGCGTAGTGTTCACTTTTTCATGTCATCTGTACTGCACAGCTTTGTAGTTTCCAATTACTGCACTTTGGATTACAAGCACATCTTTGCTCCTGGATTTTGTAGGGCTGATGTTTTTTGTTCATTTGTCTGCACCATGTTTGGTCAACAGATCTTTGTGCACCCTGATCCTAGGATGAGGACTGCCCGATTGAGGATTTAATATCTCGCCAGCTAGGTAGAGCCCAGTAATCTCCTTGTGGGGATTTCGTTTTTTCAATATTAGGGAATTCTGTGAAACAACTGACATGACCCTTATACCTTAAACACCACAACAAGTCCACTCTACAGCAAAGTGAGTATTTTATCAGCAACCAGCATGTACATGTGCCATATGAGCAAATCATGGTCAGTGGACTTTAAAAGGGCAGTTTCATCTAGCTTCTGTTTCTAATTTGTGTCTATACAAATTTCTAATATATGTGAATTTGGTAGCTAAGCATAGCATAAATGGACGGGGCTATATATGAGTGTGGGGGAGGGGGATGGGCTAGGGGACAGAAGTCTATATAGGCCTAAATTTTCCCTGCCCCTCAGCACCAGTTTTTACCTGTCATCAGTCAGTAGATGTTCCCCACCCACCGTCCCTCCCTAAGTTATTGTTAAAATGTATTTTTCTTGTTGCAGCTTTTGGGGGTACGGGTCCTTGCCAGTCAGGGGGTTGATAATGGAAGGAAGAGGGGTCATGGCGAATGGAAATAGAATTGGGGGCTCGGCCCTCCTCTAACCTTTACAAAGTATTAAACCACCAGGCAGACGTGCCCACTAAGCCAGCTAGTGGTCAGCCTTGGTAAGACAAAGAGAAAAAAAACGATTGGACAAGGGGGGATGGGAGCACCCCATGGTAAGTGTTAGTTATACTATGTATAGTTAATTATTGGAGTTAAGTGGCTGGCATAAATTAGTTTTTATAGGTTAGGCTGTATTTTACTTCAAGTTTAAAGTTATAGTGATTGCCTAATACAGTTCCTAACTCTGTGTTTTTAATAAAAGAGCTGTGGCCTATCTTACACCAAAGTCAAGTCTTGTGTCCAATTATTGGGAAGGAATGATTGGTGGGTGGATATGGGGATACAGGGTCAGCCCTCTCCCCCACTTCTTTGATACATGTAGTTTTACAAATAATTTCACAGGACCGTCTAAATTCAGTAACAGCCAACGAGGGGGGATTGGGAGAGATTGGCTATTGCTATATCGACAACAATTAATCTAAATTACATTTTATTTGCCTTTTTATTTATTATAGAGTTGCTTTTTCTTTACTTTAACATGATGCAATTCTTCTCTAAAAAAAACAATTTTTTGGGGGACAGTTCTGACACTGTGAGATAAACTGCTCCTTTAAATGAGCACTTTTCAATGAAAGTGATATAAATCTCACAAATGTGTAAATAATAGTGTGCAAAGTCATGGTGGCAGTGAAACATTTGAGCAGTGGGCATTATATGATAATAAATATTGAAACACCAGCTATCAACAGAAATTAAACTGATCAAGCAGTATAATCTGCTGAATCTGAAGAAAGACACTGAGCTTTCTATTTACCTTTAATGTATGATTCCTTCCTATGTGGTGGAAGAATGTCCTTTTAAACTTTAACATTAATTTGGTAAGTATTAAATAGGGCACATAACATGGGTATCATTTCTTTTTTAGAAGTAAAATAATTTGGCTAGATGAGCAGATATGTCCATGTTCTTATTTCTAATTAAGTGGCATGTTCTGATGACATTTTTTAGGGTGTGGGGTTAGCAAACAGATTGCCCACTGACCTTTTAACTGTGACCTTAGTGAGGTACATGGACAAAGGAACCAAACTGCATGATGTGCCTGCGAAGGATGCAGTGACAGAGCCTATCTTTCTCATACTGTGAAGTTCCAGGAAAATGAAATTCTGGTATCTAAGATGTAAGCCTGCAATTCTCCTGTAAATGATGGTGCCTCTCACTAACCGCTCAGCACTAGCAGGAGTCTTATTTATAAAGATATCCAGCAGTGTTCACAAGCAGCCCACAAACCTTAGAACTGCACAAGGCAGCCACATGTATAAGATAAGTTAAATACGTCTCTGGAAGTATTTTTTCCCCCAATTTTATATCACTATAGGATGTGTACAAAAGATTATTTTTTCATAAAACACTAACAAATTAAATATTTCTGTCACCATTACAGTGTTTGAAGCTGCTCCGTTTTAACATCTTGGATTCTTTCGTTTAGAAGTGTAGACAGAATCAAATACCATTATTTTATTGTTTGTAAATTGCTACTTATTGACATAGAAGGCTAGTTTTATAAGAGGGAAAGGAGACTATATCATGACCACAAAGAAGTCTACATATATATATAGGACTACATGACTCCCATGAACAGAAATTGTTTGCCTTTAAAGGACAACTGTCAGACAAAAATGACGTTCTTTTAATTGAAGAAATGCATTAAGTGTTAATTAAAAATAATATATCCCCTTCTTACCCTAAAAGTACCCAACAACCCCAAAACCTAAAACTAACCCTAATATGAACCCAGAACCCTGATCCCCAATACTAACCCTAATATTAACCCCTAGTTCCTAATACTAACCCCTAAACCCTAATAGTAACCCTAACGCTCTAATACTAACCTTAAATAGGCACTCAAAATAAAACCGGCATCGACGGAGCACTGGAGAACGACGAACTGATGATCAGGCGCTTAATTGCCTACCATGAAGCAGTCATTTTTTACATATATAAACTAGATCCCCAACACTAGCCCTGATACTAACACCTGTCAGGAGTCAGACATGTTGTTTATCTGACCCAATACTCCAAACAACATTTCCACCTACTGATAGTGCCATACAGAGCAAAGTGTGCTCAATAACTCAAACTGCCTACACTTGATGCAATCTACCAATTAAATAAACCATCACTGTTGGCCAACACAAGTAGTGACACACACAGGAAATGAGGAAGTTTCATAAGGAAATGTTATACAGGCTGAGTATACCTTATCATAAAAATGCTCGGGACCGGCAGCATTTCATGTAACAGATACTTATGGTTATTTTGGCAGCACCAGCCCATTACCTACATTCAATATCAATACCTTGCTCACATTGTATTTAGGTAATTTAGCTAATTTACAGCATTGGAGCTGGTGAAATTACCTGCTCCACTGTGCTGTTATGCGGTAGTCCCTCCCTCCCGTCACATTGCTCTGGGATCTACATTGAGCGCTACCTTCAAATTTACGGTGCCCGGGAGGGTGAAGCAAAGGAGCTTCACAACTGTAGCGCCAGGAAGGCAAGTATTGCTTACCCAAACTGACCCACATGTGGGCAAATTGGATTTTGGATCTTCAGATAAGGGATACTGAACCTGTATTTAAAAAAACATGAAGGACTCAGAAATTAAACTTGCATGATCTCATTTAAAACACAAACTTTTAAAAAATGAGCTTTCCACCCGACCTTTTGTCTGTTCCTTAAGTCCTTTTATCTGGGTTTTCCCTGCTGCAAAATGGGTTGGCACTTGATAAGAAACGAATGAAAACAATGATGAATCCACAACTTTGAAAACTAAAGCTCAAGGTGGTTTGAGAGAATGCTGTTGAAACATATTTGCAATGGATGTTATTCCACCTGATGACATTATTATTATCATTTTTATTTATAAAGCGTTGGCATTTTCTGCTGAAACTGAACAAAGGAGAACTGAGATATTATAAAGGATTACTATTCACTGATACAAACTCCCTTGACTCTCTGTGCAATGCATTGATATGATGGTACAGATCCAATGAAAGCATCTCCCATGATTTATGGAAACTTTCAAATATTATTTGATTTGTTCCCTAAAGTTTCCTACTTGATCCTAAGCGTAATCTGTAGTGGAGAAATGTACTTATCAATGTATGATTACAAATACATCTTCATTTTGAGGATTATTTGTTTATTACTCAAACTAACTGCATGTAAACATCTTTCCTGCCGAGTTTATCTGGATGGTTCTTTTAAATAAAAGTATTAACATAACATACCAAGCAGCTTTTTTTCTGCAAAGAAGCTAATTTACTGTATTTGTGCAGAAGGACGCTGCTATGGTACATGCCACCCAAGGCACCTTTTTAAGGCACATGCTTCAACTGGAAAAACTTACAGCTTACTTACAAAATTCCTCTGACATCATTCTCAAAGGCCAGATTCCTGGATCGACAAGATCCCTACACCTACTTTTACAACAGAACGGGGGATCACATTGATTTGAGGGGTGGGGGGGTTGGTCAAGTGGAGATGGAGACTCGGTGAAATCCTATTCCTCCCCCCCCTCTCTCTCTTCTGTTTTTCTTTCTCCACCTTCTCTCACGTTATACTCTTTTCCCCCTGTCGTCATGGTAGTCCCTTGTTCCGGGGACCAATTACTTTATCCTATTTACCAGCTTACACATCCACAGTTTACTATCTACTTGCTTAATATCTACGTGTTACCACAAAGATCTCCACACCTTCGTTCTGCTATGAGTGGATACTGTGCTTTAACATATAACTCTTATATTTGCTTCATTTTCCTTCTGTGTGGAGAATATTTCAATAAACAGTGAATTTAAAAAAAAAGAAACTAAACATGGTTTGATATTTTACCAGTAATACTGTATGTAAGAAATAAAACAGGGCTGGTATTCATGAGGGGTATACTGGGATATTCAGAGCACATACTGAAATTCTCCAATCATCAATAAAGAATATTTTAAATAAGGCATGTATGGGTTTTCCTCTGGAGATTACTTAAGAAAACAGAAAGATTTTAAGTGAGCAATAATCAATACGTAATACAACATAACTCTCTAAACTTTATAGCTTTTTACATGTCTCTCTCTAAACTAGTATTCTGTATCTAATGCTGTGTAAACCAATCAATAATCAGTTTTAGGATTCACCAGTATATACCATTTTATAATGTGCTGTTGTAAAATGCCATGTACAAGTAGCTGAATCCATTTAGCCAGTGTTATTAATAATGATACTTTGTATTATGAGGAATATGAACTCCTGGAATCTAGGACAGAGGTAATGTCAATCTGGCATTTGAGAACTTGGACTGCTGCAACTACCATTGCCCACATTAGGTGAGTTAGAGTTCAAGCAGCTTGTCTGTAACATATTACCAAACCCCGGGTTGAGTAGGTTTGCAATTTGAAATTATTCCAGCCTGCAAAATAAATGCATTTGTCTAGACCAGCGATGGCTAACCTTTGGCACTCCATCTGCTTTGGACTATGGCTCCCATGGTGCTTAGCAGTCTAGTCTAGACTATGCTATGAAATTCCTAACCAAGCAATGGTATTGATAGTTTGTATAGAAGTTATTTTGACATCCTTTTATTCTGCATGCACTTGAGAGAGAGGTAAACTAAGATCCTATATATGTTATCTTGTTATATCATAAAAATACCCTCTTTCCTTAAAGCCTGCGTCTCATTTAACCTGCGTTACAGTTTACCGCGATGATTCCTCGCATATCATTCAGTACTCCTTACATATCTCAACTTATTTTGAATGACAGATATTATTTGTAGAGAAAGGTGTTCCTGTGTTTCCATCAAATAGCAAATAGATGGGTATACGTCAAAATTACAGCCTTTCTGACAGGTGGTGGTTTTGCTGTGCTTTTAACCATAATACTATTGATTTCAGGGGAAAAAAAAGGGCTTTTTTTTTTATTTCTCATCGCAATGAGGAAAACCTGAAACAAAACGTTATCTTAAATGGGTTTTGCAGATCTTCTCAGGATTATTGTACTTTGTGAACCTAACGACCTTCAGACACACATTGCCATCAGGTTGCATGTAGAATGTGTAATGTTTTATGGGAAATCATAAGCTGAATGGCATTTAGAGACTGTCTAGCTTAAACTGGTGAAGAAGCATTTAGTGATGTAAGATATGTCTATGTGCATTATGGAAGCAGGCTGCTGGCTCAAGAGAGAAAGACATCTCATCCCATTGTTTGTATGAGATTATTATTGACACTTTAACTATATCACTGCAAAGTGCTGCAGATTCTGTTGCTCTGTTATGAATATATAACCGGGACATCATGTTGTTTTTTAAAATGGATAATCAGTTTTGGCATTCAATATTCATTTGTTTTAAATAACAGAAGTACTGGAAAGGAAAACACATAGAGGGATGAATGGGGGCATAATGCTACTGATGGGACCATTGAAACCAAATGTATGATCCTGCTGATGGAGGGAACTGTGCCCCAGTACTGCTTTATCTGCTTTTTATCCCTGATCACCAATATATTAGAGACCTGAGTTACATTCCCAGTCCCTTCAGCAAGACATGTTACATCTTGAAGGACAACTGTTTTTATTATGTTCTGTATACGCGTTACATCCCCATGTTGCAGTATGCTTTTTTTCTGCTTTACTTTGTCCTTGAATTGAGCTGAAATGACAGTCTAGTGAAAAACTGGAGACATAGGTTCCACAGTTGGGTAAATAAAATCCACATTACTCCATAGAACTGTGGGTAAATTGTCTTTAGCTCTGCACCTCCTAGTAAGTATCCCCCCCAGAAGACTAATGAAAGCATTATATGACTAGAAGTGATTGAACTCACGCAGTGGATGGAGTCATGATACAGCCACCTTTATCAGCAGATCCTCTGCAGTTACAGCCTCTCTCCAACGTGTCATGATTCATCCCAAAATTGTGCCCAAGTTCATGTGCCAGTGTCACGGCTGCTCCAAGAGGGTTGTCTGAGTGGTCCTTAAAAAGATAAATTTATCTCATTATTTAAAAGTATAAACACATGTTCAAAACGGAATACTATATATCAGGAATATATGGGCATGTATGTATGTTATTTTATTTGGGGTGCATGGGAAGGTTTACAAAGAAGGACAACATATTTGAAATCCCATGTGATACAGCAAATATAATATGGCATCTCTTCTGTTCTGCCTCTGAGTAGGTAAGGGTTCTGGTGAAGAAACTATTTCTTGGTCCTCTCCAGGCCAATCTGGCTGTAGTACAGAGTGTATATCATGGACACCCTTAAAAGGTTGGGCCCGGGTGTATTGCACCTGCTGTCGCCCTATTGTTTCACCCGTTGTCTTACTTGTATTTTATCAGTTACACAAAGGTCTCTTGATTAAAACATGGACAAACAGATACAGGCTGACAGCGGTGGTGAAAAGAGAGAGTCTAAATTCAAAATGCCGAAAGGTAGACAAATTGACTACTGAAGCAACAGATAACAGGAGGGTGAAAACATTCTAAATTAACAGCAGCTGTAGACTATGATATCAGGGTAGAGAGATGCATAATAATGATGGGGTTTTCTTGGCAGTGCTCTCACACACAGCTCAGCTGTCAACAGATTCTGGTAAGTCTACCCAGTCTATCTAAGCACTAAATCGTCGTTGCTGATCTTTGGTGTGCAATGTGCTCTCAGAAGAATGCAAGGGAGTTCCAGAGAGAGGTGAAAGTACTGAGATGTTAGCAGACAATTCTGCTACTAATCCCCTACTGCTATTCAGGGATAGGCATGATAGTACACCTTGCCTATGATAGCACATCACTAAATTGTTCATCACAAATCCAAGTAAAGCCTACCCCTATTCTATATTATTGGTTGTCCAGATCTGGGTATCCATTCGAACTGAGATGGTTCCACTGCTATACAGAGATCTGATTTTCAAATGACTTCTTATCCTTGGTGAAACATAGATTTTTGATCACCTCCTATGTGCAAACTTGTCTTTTACACATTTCCATCCAGGAGAATGGTTGTCCAGAGAGGGATTGTACCTTCCAAAAATAAAACCTCCTAAAAATGTTTATTTAAAGGACACAAGGGACATCGTGTAGTCTCAATTCTGGCATCTGACCCAAGCTTGGCCTCAATCTTCCAATAATACCTTAAAGCATTGCTGTGCCTGTAACATCCCCCACTATGTTTTGGCTGCTGCTACTACATCGTTATACACTGCACATCGCCTGGACCAACATACTCTATTTAATGCCTGCTCACAACATCAACCTGTCCAATAACGCTACAGATAATAACATCTGTTAAATAAACATTAGTTCCTAAACAATAGCATGCAACTCCAATCACTACAGATACACAGTTGGTGATTGGTTATCCATTTGCATCATATTCGTGAACAGTACAATTAATACACTGGGAGGGGATCAGTTGGGAAAGTTGGCATTTGTTTAAAGGCTTTATAGTCATTGGATCAAGGAAGTCCAGAACCAAATCATCCATACTGTTATTTTTTTGTTAGACACATTTGTAATCATCTTTATAACCATAACAGTCTCTTATAATGGATTTTGACAAAGTGTTGATGTCAGGATGTTATTGTAAGAGAAAAACAAATGTTTTGAGTTTGGCCTTTGTATGGTAATAACATTTAATGTTCTACCTGATCGCACTTTTCACCTCTGCTATCATCAGCGTTCTCTTCGTATCCACACAATGCAATCTTTTCTTTTAAGAGGTGGAATGGGGTTTAGAAGCTTCATTTCACACGCGAAAATAGCAGAGATGACACTTTTGGACCTTTCTGCCCCAATAATATGAAAGTGATTACAAATCCTGGATGGATGATAATGTGACCTTTGCACTATCATGGATTGCATATACTCCTCAAAGATGCCCCTAGGGATACTGTCATAAAGCCTGATGTCCCAGTCTGATGCACAGTCTAATTTACCATACTAAGAAATGTACACATCTGTTTTGCTCATCAGACCAGCTAAACCACAGAGCCCAATTATTGCTTCAATTAGAGATCTTATAAAGGAAATTACATGGAAACTTAGCACTATATATTTTAACAAGGTTTCCATTTTAATAAGCATATTTGATTGTTTTAGGTCTCTGTGGAATTGCACACATTATTATTGCATTAAACAATGATTTAGACAAGCCACAGAATTATAGTTCAGTAAAATTAAGGTGGATTTGTCATGAATACCACGAGTTCCAAAATAAATAGGTTTTATTTTTAAATGAACATTAAATCTTCGTAAAAGGAACTTTATATGAAAGACAGCGTTGGTGTCAACTTTTCTAAGCTCAGACATTTTATATGGTAGCCTAACCAAACACCCATGAAATGTGTACTCTCTCACACTGATAACTCTCACCATTTTAAAGGGACGGTATCACCTAAACATTGGTGCTCGCTGTGAGCATCGGCTACATGTTTCCTGTCAGTCTGTGGCCGACTCAAAGTGGCCTCACCTGACAAGTGGGATCCTGCTGTAAATCTGAGCACAGCTCATCGCGGGGAGCCACGATGAGCTAATAACTGAAGTTCTATGCCGTCCTAGCGTCTTGGGACAACACAAATAGGACAGCAAAGGACGCCCGAGCATCACAAAGGGGTTAAAACACATTTTTTTTCTAATTTAGGCATTTGTTTACAATTTTTCCATCACAATGTATAGCTCATTTTCAATAATGTTTTATTCTTTACATTTAAAGTAAACATTTTTTTTTAGATGATACATCCCTTTAAACAGTACTTTAATCAAAATACCATATTTGCTTGAATATAAAAATACCCTGATTATAAGACCACCCCCCAAACTTTGGATATTCTTTTAGGAAATTAAGAGAAAGTCTGAATATAAGGGTATCCTATAGGAAAAAAATGTAATGTGTAAATATTCACATGTAATAGTTTTTTCATATTTAATAAAAATTGTGATAGAAACAAAAATGCATGTCTTGTTTTTATTTGCCAATCTGCCCCCCAGACTTAGCCAACGGACCCCCCACACAGTCATCTGCACCCAGACTTAGCCAATCGTGCCCCCCACACAGCCATCTGCCCCCAGACTTAGCCAATACTGTCCCCAAGCTTACACAAAGTTCCTCCCCCTCCTGGTCTTATGCCGAATCTTCCTGGTTGCTAGTGGGGGCAGCAGGTGGATGTCTGCGCAATGCGTGCAGGCATCCTCTGATGCAGCCTGACACTTCCGTCTTCTATGATGGACCGCCAGAAGGTCACACGACCTCCCGGCTTCTGCCATAGAAGTCCCAGCAGAAGTCCCGGGCCGCAGAGGAGGATGTCAGCGTGCATCGTGCAAACGTCTACCAGCAGCTTGCGAGGGGGTCCTGGATCCCAGTCTTATAGTCAGACCTCGATTTGAGGTCTGATTATAAGACAAACCTCAAATGTAAGATGAGGGGTGTTTTTCAGAGCATTTGCTCTGAAAAAAAACCTTGTCTTATATTTGAGCAAATACGGTATATATTTATGGTCTCATTTTCAGGGTGCCTGCGAGAGAAAGACTTCCACAAGCTTTATTTTAACAAAAAAATCACAGATCTGTATCAAATCAAAGACACCACCACTGAGGGACTCTGGGTAGGGACAGGCAAATAAGACTTCCAGTACTTTACTGTCACCGTGTATTGTGCATGCAATTGTTATCATGTAGAGGCATTACTGAACTAGCAGAACATTTCCAACTCCAAATATTGATGGAGTATGTGCAGAAAAACATTTTTTTTCTGTAGCACATTAGATTTGTAGTATACTTCTAGTAAGCATTTAGTCTAACTGCACCCTAAACTGCCCCTCCAAAACACACAAAGGAAAAAAATGTTATTCAGAAAAGAGTAAAAATAGAGTTAGAAGTGTCCTGCTTTGATGATTGCATGGACATTTAGCCCTGTTACCTTTGCTCAGCAATCTCCCAATAATTGATGTCATGTTAACTGTGGAACATCTGTAATACGTCTGAATCAGCACTTCTGACCTCAAAACCCATGGAAATAGCCAGCAGGGATGCTCAGGGTGAATGTACTGAAAATTCCCTGATAAGACCCAAAATCAACACAACACTGCTTTTCTTACATTGGTGAGATGTAACAAAAAAAAAATACTGTTGTCCTCAAGAACAGATAAATTATAGATATATTCTAACCACCCACTTAGTAGCTGAATTTGTATTCAGTATTTCAGATGGTAAACGCTCGAAGCAACGTGGTACGCAAGCCAAGAAATGTTAGAGTTAGTGGAGGAGACAGACCGCCAGCTTCAGTTCAGTATTTCAATATTTATGTTCGCTGAAACGTTAAGATGAAAATTAATTTACAAAGGCATGAAGTTACTCACATAGGAAGTGAAATGGGCAACCTAACACAAATTGTACTAAAAAAAAAAGACAACTATAATTATGGAATTTTAAAGAAGTCAATTTCAACCACAAGTCCTTGTTAAGGAAAGAGTTACAGTATCTGCACGTCTGCTGTTCCATTTAATAAAAAAAGATCACTGAAACATATTCTCCACTTTGCTAGTGTATTATTAGTACAGAGCCAGCTGGCAGGCCCAATACGGTTATGACCTGGTATACAATAAGATTGCAGGAAAACATCCAATTATTAGCAGAATAGATGCCATATCACAATGCATAGCTTTATTTGCCATCAACCAAGTAAAAACTGTGGTAGGAACAGTGAAACAGAAGTCAGGAATTTAAACAAATCCTGCCAATGCTGGTTTCAGATATGCTTTGGGTTCACAAAATCTGGATTAGAGCATTACACTGCTCTATCTTTATCTTAAATCAAGAAATATTGAGTTTTTGTCTAAATATGTATTTATAAAACATTGTGATTTATCTTTGCAATTATATATGCAATTTTTGGCCCCACAATCTGGTATATAAACTCTCCTGACAGTACTCTATATTTTTTTTTTCCCTCTGTGTCCTTTGTTTTTGGTTTATTCAAGTGGGAATAGATTTTTCCAATCTAGAAGTGAGCTGCAAAAAACATACATATATACCTTATACTGGTAGCGTAACACTTAGCTTGTGTTCTTCCCTGGATTCGAGTATCAAAACAGTCCATTTTAATTAAAAGGCCCAATTGTGAAAACCGGAAGTGATTTTAAAGTAGGCATGAAAATTAAAATATATATCTGTACCCAACAAATGTTGGGAGTTTGTGCTATGTGTGCTGGTCGTGAATCTCTTTGTTGTTCCAACACTGAATATAGTCTGTTAACCCCTTAGTGACAAGACATTTTCACCTTGACTTTCCCTTGGTGACAATGGCTGTTTTGACATCTCTAGGGTGTTTGTGTTTAGCTGTAATTTCTTTCTTTCTCACATACAGTACCCACACAAATTATATGTTGTTTTTATCGTCATAAGAAGGGCTTTCATTAGATACCATTATGTTCATCATATCTTATAATTTACTACAAAAAAAAAATCATAAAATGAAAAAATTGAAAAATTAAAAAAAACACACTTTTTCTAACTTTGACCTAAAATATAATTTACACAAATAAAATCATTAAAAAAGACCCCGTCTAAATAGTTTCTAAATGTTCTCCCGAGTTCAAAAATATGCATGTTTCCATATTTTTCGGTATTTTTTTGCGAGTTATGGGGCAAAAAACAAAAATAGTGTTTTTTGTTTTTTTCCTATATTGATCTTTTGACCCCAACCCGAACCCAAAATTTAACCCTAACACAAAATTTAACCCCAACTCTAATCCTTATTATATCCCTTAATATTTTTTAACTTTAATTTAATTTTAACCCTATCCCTTATGCTAAAAAATATTTAATTTTAACCCTATAGGCTAATATAGCTAAATAACCTGTTTTAAATTAATTAAATATTTATTTTAAATATTTCCCATTGCAATGCTACTAAACTACCACTAGGGGTAGTCAAGTAGCATATTCAGAGCGACGGAAGTGAAGTTACTTTCACTTCCGAAGCTCAGACCGGCAGAGGACTTAGCCATATTGACGGAGCAGCATGCTCCCCACGATCGCTTCGTGGGGGTCCCGAAATAGAAATTTCGGTGCTGGCTATTGCCTCGATGTCGAGGCAATAGACCAGCACTGTTAAAGCGGTTTTCGCGATCGTTGATCGCGAAAACCGCTTCATTCAATGCAGGACGTGCCAGGCACGTCCTTTGTCGTTAAGGGAGTTTCTCCCAGGACGTGCCTGGCACGTCCTTTGTCGGCAAGGGGTTAAATGTAGGAGAATCTCCTGGTGAATTTGCCTGTGTGATTCAGAGTGCTGGGATGTCATGTGACTCCCAGCGCTTCTACTGTATTGGAGAGACAGAGCATGCAATCTGTGCATGTTGCCAACACTCTAATTCATAACAAGCATTGTATTTATTGGTTGAAACCCCCGTTTACTCCCTCCGAGTCACTAGGAATATTTGGTATCATGCAACTGAAGATGCATCAAATTCCTAATAAGCCAAAATTGTGAGGAAAGGATTGCCCCGGTTAATGGGGGTGCAAGAGAGAAAAATAACTCCTCAATCCTTAAATACTTTTGTATAAACCACAATTAATGAACAAGATCGCTTTATTTTAACAGCCGCTATGCCGTTTTCTCCACATTAACGCATACTGCTCCCTTTAGAACTATTTCAAAGAATGTTTCTAAAGGGATCTTCCTTTTAAAGTAATCCAACTTGCTTGATGGCTGACAAGCACTTACCATAACAACTCCACCGGAATTGTCTGCTGTGCACATGCTCATTATAGGAGCCATTCCTATTGTTGTGCCTTGAAAATAAACCCCACTGAAAAAAAAGAAGAAAAAAAAGAACAGATTGATTAATTAAACACAACTTTTATTTGAAATCTACGCACACTAACAAAGGTATTTACTACTGACTGTGCGACAGACAAAATGTTTCATTATTCACACTGAACCTCTTCAAATGGAAAGACATCTTATTTTCTCGGAATCCCATTAGTATTTCACTGTCACTGAATACATCTGAATATTTGTCTTAGCAGTTATGAAACTGGTGAAGCGTAGTCACTGACAGAGGGAGGACTGGCAAGCATGAACATTTCGCCGACAGTGTTAAAAGGGATACCATTGTCTGAGAAACAAAAAAAACAACGACATCTTGTACCTTTATTTCATTATTTTTAGTAAACGTATCGAATTATTTAAAAGCCTTAGCAGTATAACATAACGTGTAAAATAACAGTGATATTTTTCACAAAAATGTGGGATGCCAAATGTTTGGCATCTTAGACATACCCCACAGTAATCATCTTCTGCAGGAATTACTCTGACATAGGATATCATACCCGCCAACATTCTGTGATACGGAGGGGTGTGATGTTGGGTGAATTTTGGGTCAGGCACCGGATATGTCCCTTCTTGCATGCATACATATTTTAAAGACTATGAAACTTGAGCATAAGGCACCAGTCATTCCAGGTCAGACCCGTCCAGGTGTTCCATAGCGACTCTCAAAAAGTCTGTGCACTATTGAAGAAAATTTTGACAAATATAGCACATTTGGGACATAGTTTCCCAAGTCCAAACAAAGTGGCTTAGGGTTGTCATTAAGGGCCATCCTTCTTGCCATCCACAAAGCTTCTGATAAAGAGGCACACTAGTGTCATATGGAATGGGGAATCCAAGTTTTACAATATGTATTTCAATTCCAGGATCTTGGTGTTAAATGGGAATTCAGAGGGTCTTACAGTTTTATCATGTCTACTTTAATTTGACTATACATGATGTGGTATATGGGTGTCTAATCATTCTACAGAGGATTCCTCTTGCTATTGTTATATTATTTTTATGTTCTGTATTTGGTTTGGAGAAGTTCAATTTAAGTTAGTTAAGTAAATAGTATGTTAGAGTGTGCCACAGGGACAGGATTGCTAGTAGTAGGAATACACGTGGACATAGGCCAACTCCTTTTCTAACCGCCACTGCAATAAACCACTTAATAACATGTGTCATCTATCTCCTGAGGTTGCAATTTTATTCCATGTACATTCCTATTTTGAGAAGCCTGTTTAAATAGATTACAAGCAATATGTAGCAAGTGGTTAACTAATTGTACAGTGCAAAGGTATAAGAGAGGTCAAAACTAGGCCAGGCACCAAACCATCCACACCGTGGAAGGAGAACTGGGAAAAACCACAATCGATGGCCGTATTACCGTATTATTAAAGGGTCTTTAGTTGTTCTACATTTACCAGAACGTACATGTTTAGATTTTATATAGTTTTTTTTAAAGTGTCCTGCACCCTATGACATCACCCTACCTCTCTGACAAATACCTCTTAGTTTAATTCATCTGGCACTTGGCACTGGGTTATGAGCTGTGCTAGAGGAGAAATACTATTTCCATACAGCGTGCCCCACCCAAAACATTCACCAACGGCTTCTGGAAGGAGACGAATCCACTGACAAGTTGACTAAAAGGGAAAAATGCTAAAAAAAAGGTTTTTTTTCCCCTTCATATTAGTGCATGGGTTTTAGAATGTAAGTGCATTTAAAGTGATTGGCTCTGGCAGTCATGCATTTTTTGATTTGATTTTTGAAATGATGCATGACTTTGTTGTTTGGTCTTAAAGATCCCTTTCAACGTCCTGCTTACTTAGCTTCAGCATCTGCGAGAGACGGGCTGTCACAAACTCATTACAACATTTCATGACTGGATAGCATGTTAAAAGGCAATCTGTAAGCAAAAAGTTAACTTTCGTTTAATCAAAAGATTGCATCAGTTCTAAATATTTGTAATAGAAATACTTTAATGAAAGAGTGCAAATATAATACCTTATTGGATCCTCTCTGTCCCATATTGCTCAATCAAGGTTGTTCAAGGAAGATTTGACCCAAAGTTTTGATCTGACCCAAGATGAAGGAAGATCTAACAGAGGAGTCTAAACATGTCTGTGCCCTGATACAGATATACAGCGTAAAGAAAACTCAATAAAGTACTTTATTTCTGTTCTTTTATAAAATAATTCCAATTTAAAACAACTTCACTTTATGCAATCTTCCAATTAATCATAAGTTTGTTGCCTACAGTCATCCTTTAAATAGCAAATGGCATAATACTCCAGGGGTTAATAGAAGAGTCTTTTTTGGTTTGATATTTTTGCAAATACTATATTATATTATATTTATTTATCGTGCTCTCTTTATTTTTCAGTTTAATAGCTATGCACTTTATATGCCTAATTGTTTTTATATTATTCATTATAAAGATTTAATTATTTTTTTTTGTCTTTTCAATCACCCGTAGCGTTTATCTACAGTACATGCAAGAATCTGGCTTTGTCACTTTCATTACTTAACAAGATATCAGTTACCCTTACAATCCTTTGGGAAGCTGTCAGTACAGTCACACTCCATTTATTGTACAACATTTAGCTACAGCTAACTGCCTACCTTGCCTTTGCCAGGTCAGTCTGACCTCCCTAATTACAGGACATTAATGATATAAATGAATATATTATTCATATAATCAATGCACATAAAAAAAAAAGGTTAAGCTTCAATCTGAAACTAGTGCAATAAATAAAGTATGGATCGAGTAGAAAATATTGATCCATTAAGTCTTCCTGGGTCTAACTACACTGAAAGGGCTTTTCTCACCTGGGAAGATTTGGATCTATAACTTAATTGACCAGTTGTCTTCTGAGAATAGGGTTTGCAATCTGAAATGTATACCCTGAAGCTAGTAAACCTAACTTGTTGCTGAACATGTAAAAAAAAAATGGATCAATATACTTAGTCCTGCAGTGAAGGAGTTTATTTCACACTATATACCGTATATATATAACTATATATATATATATATATATATATATATATAGTTATTTAACACGGATCTGTCAGGAGATTATCATGTATACGAGATGTGGTAAGCAATTATTCATCGGTTTAAAGTTAGCAATATGTTTTGCGATACAACGGAAACTTTACAAAAACGGTTTCTTGGCCACATTCCACGTCTTAGTGAAAAGACTCTGAGCAAGAGACCTGGGAGGGGGTTGTGCAATTAAGACTTTTGCTTACACAAAAAGGTCACACAATGGATAGAGCAGCACGACTTTACATTTCTAAACTTATGGTTACAAATAAATCCTGGCCTAAAAGAAAAGACAACTATAAGATCATATTTTCATATATACATAACATTAGTATTTGGTAAAGTAAGGCTCTCCCTTATTTTATTTCACACATGAGTATCTAGGGATGCCATGCACACATGTGCCATTTATGTCTTTTTATTATTTGCCGTCATGTGACTCCAGTGACATCACAGTGTATAACGAAATGGTACAAATAGTAAGTCACTGATCAGAGATTGCGTTTTTCCAGCCAGTATAAAAGGACATGTGTTTATAACACAGCAATTAACCTCCAGTTTCTACAGGGAATATCTCTTATTTTACATTCATTTGGCAGCTTAGTAAAATAACATAGTTAAGTCCTAATGCCACATTCCCTCACCTTTTGCGGTTGATCATCCATCTGGGTTAAGCCTTGTACCCATCCCTGACACCATAAAAAAGTAATGGTGAGAACACCAAGCCACTGGACCGATCCCTGGTATCAGCCTCACTTTGAACTTAAGGTAACACATTCCATACGTCATAATAAATGAAATAAGAGAATGAGTGAGCAGACCTTATTAATTGTGCATTGTCATGAGGCTTCAGAGGTAGTAGGTGCAGTTTCCTCCAGTCCAAGAACTCATGTAGGCTGGTGAAAGGATCTTGAGTTATTGCACATTTATCAGTGTCGCTCCATATTTCCACTCCGACCAGGGTTACTCTGATATTCAGCGGCCTGAAAAACTAAATACAAAAAAGATGGCATCTCTAATTAATGGTCATCATGCTAGTAAAAATCAAACGATGTGTGTGTTCCATAAACATATAGCTAAATAACGTATTATTAATCATTTATGATTTTTATAAATATTTTCTTCCCTCCTGAATATCTGCATCCTGCAGGAAGTGTTTATTCCTTTAAAATGCTCTAAAGCTTTACTTTTCCCTTTATGTTCTGTCATACTGGCCTACTTAATAAAGGCTGGGATGCCTGAAAAACACTGGAAAGAACTGTCTCTATCCTTGGAGGAACTTCTCATCTTAACTTCTTTTTAACTTGTTCATGTTTAATGTGAAGAGCACATATAACTCTAGACCTGCAGAGTCAAATGAATGGAGATTCATCTTAACATCATTATAGATGCACTCAGGGGCAGTTGTAGAATATGTCAGGCAGTCATATCTTCTGTTCACTACATGCATATTTGTACAATTTACTGTGGCTAAAACTGAACATTTGTGCCCATCTCCCATGAATAGAACGTGGCTAACATTTTATGCATCATGAATTCTACATACATTACATCACCCAGCATCATTTCACAGTGCACAGTATTCGGGAACGACTATATACTGTACATCCTCATTCAACAATGTCACTTGTGCTATCTCTCCTTATGTGTGAGACAGGAAGGGAGAATTTGCTCCATCCTGGTTATAGTGGTGCTTTGTACCATATTTGCAAGGTTCATGCAATTAACATTATTTGTGAATAATTTGGCTTAATTTAACTATAATATATTTTGATTATGTTTGATATGATAAAAAATATTTCTCTGAAATTCACCAGCTAATCCTGGAGATTGACTTTGGTAGAAAAAAAGAAGGAATACATGTTTTTTTGTGAGAATGTTTATGAAATAAACTGTGTTTTATTATTGGATTTTTTTTAAATCAAGGACCTTGTATCTACAGGGTATTGGCTTTACTGGTGTGACAAAGATCTAAAATGTTAATTTGAGTGATCCATCAAACAGTATAATGTTGGTCCTGCTTCTCCCATGAAACATCTTAAACAACCTGGTAGCAATACTGCTGGAAAAAAATGAACAGGAATCTGCTGAGCTCATTAAAAAAAGCCCTGCGGATTTTGAAAAAAAAAGTTTTAAAAAAGTGTGAATTCTAATGTAAGGTCTTTGGATATGGGTCCCATTTATTAAATGAGCACATAAGCCTTGTAATGAAGGGGAAAGCTGACAAATCCAAGTATTCACATTAAAAAGGTGATTACAATTAAGTGAAATAAAAACTAACTGTTCACTTTGGCTTGCTAGTTAATTTAACTGAGCTATAATTTTTAGTAGCTATTTTAACATGCATTAACATTAAAGTAAATAACTTAATTAGGTTTTAAAAAAATTATAAAAAAAACCTCCATCCTGTAAATACACCAAAAAAAACTTTACTAAATAGTAATTTCTAGTAACATAGTTTGATCCTTAAAGTATTCGAAACAAATCACAACTAAGTGGAGATTGAATAAGGAATAACCAATTAGCTAACAAATATCACACTGAAAAGAAGAATAGGAACATCTATATTTATGAATGTGTCAAGATGTTAATATGATAATTAAAAATCATTTGGGCACAGGGTGGGGAATTAAAACAAGCACTAAATTAGTTATGGCATGTTATGATGTGTAAAAGAACGACATATGACTAAAAAAGTTAATTATGGAAAACGTCCAGTAAGATGTCACTCAAAACCATGGGTAGGGTTGGCACATACTACTAAATGACTTCCGTGTCTGGTCTGAGTTATATAAAAACTCCCTATAGTTGTACAGGTAGACAACAATAATCTAGAATCTGCTAAGTATCTATATTGCTTTTCCATATCAATATGTTGTAGATATATTGGGGGCATGTATAAACATGGTGCACATGCAGATTGCCTCAAATACTGGCGCAATCGGCTTGTGCACCAATGTGTAAAGCAGACTCCAGAGGGAGTCTGCGTTATCTTCGTCGAATGCATGGTCTTAAACGATCTTACTTATAAATTTAAAGTGTAAAGGAATATTCCAGGCACTAAAGTACTTTTGGTGCACCTAGAAGTGTGTACACAGTACATGCGCATATGGTGGGCATGTGACTGGTACTCAGCCTATGATGTGAGTAGCTGGTCAGGTGCCCATCCTTTCACTGCATAAAAATGGGTCAATGTGCTCATATGACATCACAAATTACAACATCTCTTCTGTGCATATTTATCAATGAAGCTCAATGATGCACATTAACTCCATATTAATTAATATTCTTGGTGTGTAACTGGGATGCATGTGCTTTAGAGGCCTGAGACATCATTGAGCCTATATATCTTATAGCATTCCCTATAAGAGCAAGGTGGCAAATATACTTTTTGCCAAATATTAATAAATAAAATCATAAACGGGTTTTCTCCAACAAGTTTAAAGGTGACCAATGCTTTCTTGAACATGTTATTTGGGTGCTGCTATAGAGATATACAGTAGTTGAATAGAAAGAGCTTCCTAGGGGTGTAAAATCTCATTGTAGAATGAAAGATAGCCGTTCCCCTTTAATATCTTGTATATTTCTACAGGGGTCATAGCACTGGGAGAACAGGAATCATGTGAGATATACTTAGCAAGCACATTCTGGTCAAGTATATGTAATGCTTGGAATGATTGCTGATAACCTCCTAATGTTCCAGGAGACTTATCCATCCCTATTTATTATTTAATACGTTTACTATTTAAATTAAAAACATACTATACCTTATCCACATAATTTGCCATTTCTATGAGTCTATGCTTAACTCTGTCCACGTCCTTGCCTTGTCTCTGAAACTGTGAAAAGAAACACAAAGAGACTGCAATAAGCCTTTTAGTGAGTGATGTGTTGGAGATTTAGAGCAGATGTGTCCGTCATAGACGGTCCAAGCACCACATTTTCGTTCCGCTACATCTACAGAGCTCCCCTATTGGCTACCGTTGATAGCATGAAACATCCTTCTAAAATGAAAACAAGATGCTTGCTCCCTGATCTACATCTGAAGCTTGAAAAAAAAGACAATTTTCCCCACTGTAATTCAGCTCTGTCTATGAACCTGTTAATTCGTTGGCAACGCTATTTCTCATCCAACGACGCAAAGCTTGTTAATGTGTTTTAACACTTCCCTGTTCCTAAATCTTCATTTCACTCGTAGAACAATTTACCTGCAGCTATGATTCTAATGAAAGTCATTTAATATTATGTTTGGCAGCAGAGTATCAACAGATGTATCCAGCTTGATATGCAGACAGTGTACATCACGAACACAAGACAAATACAATATTGTTATAGTTTTATACATTATTGATTTCCCTGTTCTGGCCGTAGAAGAAATATATGACAGTTTGATTATGTGCACTGTCAAAAGCATAATTTGGGGCTGGTGAGAAGAACTAAATGTATCACAAAGCATTCAGTGATCTGTTTATCAAGGCCACTGAACACCACAAAAATGGAACCATAAAAAAGTATAGGTTTAATTTAAATTGACGAACATTTCCCAGTTATTGGCTGTGGGTTTTTTTTGTATTTAATCACAGGTTGAAGACTTTGATAAACAAAATCACTGAATCTCTCCAAACCCCATCCATGTCCAGTTCCAGCATGCCTCCATTTTAATTAAGCTACAGACCCGGCATGGGTTGGCAGAAGGAGCAGACTTGCCAACGGGCTCTACAGTCGCTTATTCAACTCTGGAATCTTAGATAATAAAGTTTATTAGAACTATTGTTTATACTGTAAAGAGGAATTAGAAGTGTCGCTGCTAGAAGTCTTTTGATTAGCTGCAAATGAAAGCTATCCTGTGTGGATGGATAATAATGACATCTAGTTCTCTGTTCACAAAATTCTCTGAGTTTAACTTTGTTTTTTTTTTTTTATGTTTATTACATTTTGTAAATATAAATACATGTTGTATAGAAGTGCAGCACTTCCACTTTATCTCTTTTCTCTCATATTTAACAACCATCTCTATACAATCCAAAACCACTTATTTCACATATAATAGACACAACTAACAAGACAATACATTGTGCTGATACAAGGGGGTGGAGGGGGGATGTGCTTACTTTAATATTAAACTTTGCCAAGATCTTCTAGTTATTTTCTCTAGGTGGGTAATCTTGACCCCACCATCCCCATTCCCCTTAACTATGGCAATTTCCATTTTGCATTGGTAGATAGCCTGTGCTCTAATTGCAGCCCATTCCGGAACTGTCTCCAACTTCTAGATACTAAAATATTAGTGGAGATCAGAATATGGGTTGTGAATGTTGTGAGTTTATCTTAATAATTAGTGAAATAAAGCCCCTCTGACATAATGCTTGCAATCAAAAGTAGCACACACTGGAGTCTGGTGGTCTTGATGATCAAAAGACCATCTGACATCTAATGAAACTTGTATATAACTTTAAGGTCCCCTTAATGGTTTTAGAGAGGGCTGTAGAAGTCTTATGTTCCATTTAATTCCTATTGTATTGAAACTACTGGTGTATTTCTGGGATATAACAAACCGTACCTCTCAAGAATCCCTAGTTTGGCAGGCCAGTCCCTGTTTGGGACCCAAAAATCTCCCTCTTTCCTACCCTGTTTGTTCTAGAATCCCATAGTTGCCAAATGTCCTGTATTTGACAGTATGATGCCATTTGACATCTTGTCTCAGCATGATTGTCATAGACTAAGCTAAAGAATTGAGCTCTTTGAAAGCAGGAAGGGTCAGTGTTACATGTCTGTATAACTCCAACTACTTTTGGCAGAATATGTGTGGTGCATCACAGTGCTGTTGTAGAAGAAAATTGAAATATTTGAGTCAGTGCCATTCCTATTGTTGTTTCACCGAATTTTACAATTAAAGGAGTCTCTAACCATCTTAAAAATGTAAATTAGTTTGCACAAATCAAATAACTAGTTAAAAATTCCATTGTTACATACATGACCCATAAATAGTCAATGGTTAATAAACCCTATTTAGCTGTTTTAAAGGTCGGGTTCTATAATGTTAAAACATTAATTTCTTGTTTTGCTCCCCCCAATAGTGCAAACTGGAATAAACCTTTAAAAGGATTTTCTCATTTCTTACCTCGCGATTATCAGCTACAATAACAAGTTCCACGTACTTGGTTGTCTTCAAAGTGTCTCTTTTGTACTGCCAAAACAGATTATAAACAAGTTTCATACAAGAGATATAAATCCCAGCAGTTCATTTTCAGTGCAGACACCGGCTCTCCAAGTCAGCATTCTCCACTCACAATTTAGACTTTCAAATGCTTTTTTTTCCCTTCTTCAATTTAGGAGAACATTTATTTAGGTAATAAGAAAATAAAATAGAGAGGGGCACAGTATGTTTGCACCTGGTGTCTTTTTTTCTGTTTATGACATATTATTGTGCAGCTTTGTTTGAGGATACTGTATATATATTTACATATATCATAAGTATAAAAGTATATATATATATATATATATATATATATATATAGACATATAGATGATTCAAAATGTTTTTGTAAAGTCCCATAAAATTCTGCAGCACGATAAGTAGTTAATTACATAAATTGTTTAGTCTACAACAGTGTTCTCCACATATTCATGAAGCAAGACCATAGAACATTAGGGCTTTAAATGCTGTGCAAGCGCCACACAGGAACCCTCAAAGGCCACATCGGGTCCGTGGACCACCAGTTTGACATCAGTGGTCTAGAATAATATATATCAAAAATGTACACACATATACAAGCACATTTACGTATTGTATATGTGTGAATGCACACATATACAATACACAAACGCATGTATAAAGTAATATATGTCAAAAGTAATATATTTTAAAGTAGTAGTACATGTATAAAGTAATATAATGCTGATGCTTTCCTGTATTTCGTGCAAGATATAAAGCAGGACCTATCAGACAGGCAATAGAGAGGCTGCACTGGAGGTGAGCAGTCAGAAGACCAATGAAGCAGTATACTCTGAATCAATAGCTGCATTACCAAACGCACCAAGCCTACAGAGAAAGCAACAGGGGCAGGCGATGCCATTTAGGTGTTACTAGAGATACTGTTGCAGAGTTGTAGGTCCTCGTCTGGTTTTGGAAAATAAATTATATAATACATACCCCATATTCTCTTTTCATATAAACCTTACCCATCAGCATACCCAACTCTTTTTTCAAAACCTTAAGATCTACTACATAACAATACACATGGAACAATAGAATTCCAAGACGATCCTTTAACCACATCACTAAATGCAAAAGGAGGGTGGTATGGAGCCCAGAGTTACAGAATGGACCTCTCTAGCAAACAAGCTAGTTTGACCAGAGACCATCATCGCCCCCCCAATACCGATCACAACCTGGCTTCTAGGCCATTTGCGATTCTGCAAGGCTTTTCTCCCTAGACTTTAGTCCTGGACTCACAAGACATGCCCTGACTCCCTGTAGTCATTTCTTAAAATGCAAGACACTGGCGGAGCAAAACCCACTACCTTGCCAACCCACCCTTACTATTTTTTTACCCTACCAACTGACCCATTGTATCTCTTTAGTCACAAGAATCAACACTCTCTTAACCAGTGGGCACTTGCCCAGGGCCCACTGGTTAAGGGGGCCCCCGCTGCTCCAATGTGCCCCCTCGCTGCCCATATGACTGTCTCACATGGAGACAGTCATGTGTGCAGCAGCCGGCAGTCCGAAAGAAAAAAAAGTAAAAAATAAAAATCATTGCCATGGAGGAGACTACGGGGGACACGGAGAAGCCAGGAGGTGAGTACTTTTGAACGGGACGGTTGTATATAACGAGCACAATAACACTGGTGTTGTAATAGAAACCCCAAAGTTCGCTTATTTAATGGGCAAATTGGCTGTAATATTAATGGCAAAATAATACCGGAATATTATTGGGCAAATTGGCTGTGGCATTTTAATGGCAAAATAATACTGGCATATTATAGGGCAAATTGGCTGTGGCATATTAATGTAAAAATAATACCAGCATATTATTGCAAATTGGCTGCAGCTTATTAATGCCAAAATAACACTGGCATATTATTGGGCAAGTTGGCTGCGGCTTATTAATGGCAAAATAACACTGGAATATTATTGGGCAAATTGGCAAACGTAATACTGGCATATTAATGACAATATAATACTGGCATACTAATGGGAAAATTGGCTGTGGTATATTAATGGCAAAATAATACAGGCATTTAAATGGAAAAATTGGATGTGGCATATTAATGGCAAAATATTACTGGCATATTAATGGCAAAATGGATGTGGCATATTATTAGCAAAATAACACTGGCATATTAATGAGCAAGCTGTGGCATATTTAATGGACAAACGGTGGCATATTTTAATAGGCAAACTGACTGTTGCGTATGTTAATGACAAAGTGACTGTGACATGTTAATTGGTACCTGACAGTGGCTTATTTTAATTGGCAAAGTGATGCTGTGGCATGTTCTGTGGGGAAAAATAACATGTACTATGGGACAAAGTAACACTGTGGCTTGTTCTGTAGGGGCAGTTCTGTGGGACAAAGTGACACTGTGGAATGACAAATTGTGTGAGTGCAATATAGTGCAAACCAAGTGATGTGGGTGCAATATAGGTGCATGGCAAGTACTGTGAGTACTGTATGGTGCTGTGTTAAGTCCTTTAGGTGCACTGTGGGTGCAGAAAAAGGAAATGAAAACAAGAAATGCAATTTTCAATAACCTTTTTATTACGTGTACAAATAGTTGAATGTGATATGAAAATAGCTGCATTTAATATTACAAAGTTTACATTTACATACAGTTTTTTACAATGCGATTTTTGAAAAATTTGGTCGAGGGGGGCCCACTGCTAAAGACTTTGCCCAGGGCCCACTAGGATCTTAAAGTGTCTCTCACTGAGACTACTCAATTTGAAGAAACCTGCCTTCATAAAAAGACTCCCCGACATCGACTCTCCAAATTGTATCAGATGTTGATACTCCAGGCACAGGAGAACCTCCCATACTTTGTTAACTATGGAAACATGATCTTGATATCTCTTTTTCCATTGAACAATGAAGAAGCATTGTGGTTCTGGCTCAGAAATGCTCTACATCCAGCTGCATCCGGGAAACGCACTACAAACAAATGACTCATTGGTACAAAGTACCTGTGGACTTTCCCAGGTTCCTACCTATTGGCCTATTGGCCAGCTTCTGGAGTAAAATTGAATCAAGTACACAGGAAGTTTCATACCCAGAATTTAAACCCTTTCAATAGCAAAATACAAAAAACGTTCACTATAAGTCACGCTTAACCTCATATACCGACCCTGTGGAAGCAGACTATACACTGACCCCCTCTCACTTATTTGGCAGCGTGAATTGTATTACAAGGATGGAAGACTTAATATCAATAACTTGGACTTCAAACACTGGTTGTGGTTCCATTACAAATTTTAAGGTTATTCTGAAACATAATGTAATAGAAGCAACTTATAGCATTACATTACTTGGATCTGCTTTCGGATTCCAGCTGAACCGTTAGGTTATCCACCTACCAGAATGAACTAAAACCTCCTAGTATACTTACAGGATTCTCACTACATCATCAAAATCCATCATGATCAGCCCAGGGTGGGAATGTAGTCTGCCACCATTCATAAAATGTTAAATGGAGGTTTAAGGATTGACAATCACACACAGAGGTTCTTCTTCACTTCTTTTTTTTTTTTTTTTAATTTGACACAAGTTGGACATAGACCTGAGACACAATACTATCTCCCAAACTGCTGAATGCCATCCTGCTGTTCTGGTGACTGTACTCATAGATGCATGTAAACCTTCCTCCCCCTTTTTTATATGTACTGTTTCCCTCACACCATACTTTTTCAACACAATCAGTTTAAACAAAACAAAGGATGCAGGAAGAAGATAAATTCATTTTGTTTGATTGACATACCTTTATATAAACCTAGAAAAGCAGACAGAAGTCACTTTGCTCCCTGGTGAAGGTAATCCATTTGCTGTATGTACAGTTTATTCTTCATTTAATAACATAAAAGATTATTTTATAAAGTTGTGATTGTGTTTTTGGAAGTCCGGTCCGGTACCCTTGCTGAAGCTGGTTATTATATAACTGCCTAAACAGTACAAAGAAAGATCATAATTTACATGTCTTATGCAGCACTGAGACTCCCAGTTCTGCTCACTGCCAGCCTGCTCTCTTAGACCTATTGACATTAAATGACCTTTTTGCTTTGTTGTCCAAGAATTCGGATGGATTCCAGCCAGCTCTAAGAAGTTTGCTTCAGGTTAAATCCAGATTGTAAACTTGAAGAGAGCTGTCCTCTGATTTTATAGTCTTTGACACCTCACAATATTCTATATTTAAGACTTTTTATTTGTTACGATTACATTTTATATTATAATAAACGATTTAAAACTGCACTGGTTCAGGCTTACTTTTAATGCACTTGTTATTGAAATGTTGTTAATAAATAATACAGCTTTTTATATACAGTATTTCTAAATGACCCATAATATTGATTATCATAATTTACACTAGGGAAGTCGAGCTCTGCTGTGTATTACCTGTTCTTACATAACGATGTCTCATTAAACAAGCAATTCAAATTTGGTTTTCATCATGCGTGCATATACCTGCAGATCTTTGAGATTGTGTTTCAGGGCCCTAATTACACAATTCAGGGTTAAGCATTTGTTGCATTATGGTAGCTCCATATCTTAAATACTATAAATACTAATCTATAAATGTAGAGAATAAAAATTTGAGACAAAATGTGTTTTGCATGACTGCCCGACTGAGAGCGGGAAAAAAAACAACTTAAAGCACAGGTCTTTATTCCAAGCTCAAACATAACATTTATGAAAGGAACAAATTACCTTATTTGCTCGAATATAAAACAAGTTTTTTCTGAGCAAAATTAAATATCTTTAAAAGTAGACAGACTCATTTATATTTTGTATATTAATCTATCTGGTGTTACACTGCAGCATTGTGTACAGGATCATCTGCACAACATATGGGCTAAACCTTCACAAGTCCAGATGGGAGATTCCAAAGAAGGTTTTGGAGATCAACAAGGCTAAGATCCATTGGGACTACAAGATCCAGACAGACAAACAGGTTCTGGTCAATCAACCTGACATTGTGGTAGTAGACAAGGATAAGAAGACAGTGATGATGATAGATATAGCAGTGCTAAGTGACTGCAACATCAGGAAGATGGAGTATGAGAAGCTTGAGAAGTACCAGGGCCTGAAAGAGGAACTAGAATGTATGTAGAAAGTGATGGCTAAAATGGTCCCAGTAGTGATAGGAGCACTCGGGCTGTGATACCTAAGGTAAGAAAGTGGCTCCAACAGATTTCAGGAATGACATCAGAGCACTCTGTCCAGAAGAGGATCTGCACATCCAGGAGTCTATTGGTTGTACACTTCCAAGGATAAGGACTCTTCTTATTCCTTCGCAGAGGTATCACATATTTACCATGTGATAGTGGTAATGAGATTCAACAAGAATTTTTCCAATCAGAATATGTGCAATCATCTTATTTAACTTGTCTTCATGTACTAGGAATTATTTTTTTTCCCTTTTAGATGTATTTACCAAGGAATTGAGCAATCCAGAATTTAAGGATAATTCTGTTTTTTTCACTACTGGCCAATCCAAATGAGTCAGGCAGTCACTACCAACTAACCAGAGGAAGATACTTTAGACCCAGCAGTTATATTGTGCTATTATTCCCACTGTAGAACAGATTTGTATTTCTGATGCTGTTGCAGGCTTGCATTCAGTGCGTCGCTGCATTATTGGAAATCTCACTCTATTATAGTAAATAAAATTCATATGGTGGAAAAAGTATTGTTAAGAAGGAAACAACACAGGCACATTTTCTATATGATCTCTCCATTTCTTTATATGTTTGCTTTAACATGTCCTAGTGTTCCGTTAATTAATTTAAATTATTTGCATAATTCAGCTTCGGCTTCAATTAGGTTGTCATTCGGCAGACGTTTCTAGAGATTCAGCTGTGTTGACACAGTAGAGGGGAGGAATTGGCCTGACCAGCAGCGGAAAGAACCAGAAAAAGGATCAACTCCGTAGCATGGACTGGCAGGAAATGTATAGAGCAGCGCATATTAGCTGCCATTTTTTTATATATCTATTATGAGCAATACATAGCAGAATCAAAACTTTGTGGAATGTTACATATTACAGAACAGTGATTTATATAGAGAAACAAAGTTAGGTTGTAGATTATTAAACCATTTGAAGATCTAAACTTGACAAGATTTAATGATCATCAACATTTCTGGCCTTTTAGATCCATTTCTACATCCCATTCAAGCATATCTTACATCTATCAGAGACATAGCTCTGATTTTACCAATAAGTATTATGGAAGAAGTTTAGGTGACTGGGAATCATGGGACCTGAAATACACAGCCAACATCTTCACCTGGTGATTACTGGGAGACTGTGTGTCTCACTGTGCACCGTAAAAATCTGTGTGCCTTAGGCCAGTGCCTCAGCTATATCACCTTCGTTACTGTTCTGACCACTTATCGTGCTTGCTCCACATCAATTAGCTAAACACAGTGTAAATAAGGTGAACATAACATTTTGTAAAACTGTCTGAAACAAACATCGGCTTCATCACTTACTCTTAAATAATCTTGAGAATTCTGTAAAGTGTCGTTCAGAGAGATGCCTGAGAGGTTAAAATGCTGGCTACAGGATCCAGAAGCCAATTTTAGATGTTCTGCTTTGTAAAAGAGGTGGTTGGTGGATGAATTTGCCTGCGGCTCCAAAACATATGCTTGGTTTTCAAGTGTAATTAATCCCCTGAAAATAAACAGTGTGGTTACTGGCGTATATATTTAAATAATTGTATGTTCAGTATTGACATGCAGAAATATTTCATTTCTCTCTTACACAGAAGCACCGCATAAAAATAACAAAATTAAAAAAAACTACACATCCGATGTTTCATACAAGTGAACTATGGGGATTTCCATTTTTCATATTATTGCATGTGCTACCCCATATAGCAAGGGCATCCAACATGCGGCTCGCGGGCCAAGTGTGGCCCACTGGATATGGAGGTGCAGCCTGCCTGAGATCTGTAGTGGTGACCACACCTCCAGCCGCATGTAGAACTGTACCCAGCGTTGGGGACTAAGTTCCCCTACAGAGCGCATCAGAGAGTGTTGCATGCATAATCCCTCCTCTACCCTGTGCGTAATGCAGTGGTGTATCTTGATTTTGTGCTGCCCTAGGCAGACAAAATCCGGGCACCCCCCTACCCAAGCTGCACACCCACGTTACACACCTAAGACATGCCCCATCACCTCCATTTCATGACCCCACATCACACATAACATTCAGACTCACATCAAGCTCATACTCCCATCACACACACACTCCTACTTCCATCACACTCAGTCACACACACTGACTCCCATCACACACATTGTCTCCCGTCACACACACTGTCTCCCATCACACACACTCTGACTCCCATCAGCACTTACCTTTCCCTGGTGGCTAGTGGCAGGCAGCATGGTCCCTCCCGTCAAGTGACTGTCGGCACTTCCGTGTCACACTGCACGGGGAGCCGAACAGGCAGCACGGAGGTTTCTCTGTGCTGCCTGTTCGGCTCCCCGTGCAGCCTGGCAGGCAGAGCGATGGTGAGGGTGGATCTTCCGATCCCCTCTCACCTCCGTCTCTGCCTGCAAGCGCGGTCTTTTCTTTTTTAAAGGGCCGGGTTTTTTTTTATTTTTTTTATTTTTTTTCAGTGCTTGCCGCCCTAGGCATCCTCCTAGGATGCCTCGCGGTAAATACAGCACTGGCGTAATGTCATGCGCAAGTGTCAGAGGGAGGGCAGCCAGTCGCGCACCAGGAGCAGCCCCGATAGATCTTAGTGTGAGTCTGTGTGTGTGTGTGAAAGTGTCTCTGTGTGACTGTGTCTCTGTGTGTGAATGTGGTTCTGAATGTGTGAAAGTGTGAGTCTGTGTGTGAATGTGTGTCACTGTGTGTGTGAAAGTGTGACTGTGTGTGTGAGTCTGTGTGAAAGTGTGTGAGTGTTTAAGTGTAACTGTTCATTTGTATATGTGTCACTGTGTGCATTTGTGGCATTGTATGTATAAGTGACCACGCTGCACATTACTTGAGTTTTATTGCAGTGGAGTCTAGCGCAGCGTGTTACTGTTTCACAGACTCCACAGCAATAAAACTCACAGTAATGTGCAGCGTGTGAGATTTATTGCTGTGGAGTCTGATATACACTCACACTGCACACTACTTTGAATATTTATATATTTATGTGTGTGTGTGTGTGTGTGTGTGTGAGTGTGTGAGTAAGTTATCTCAGTAAAAAATTTATGTGGCCCTTGCACACATACATTTCTGGTGAAGTGGCCCCCTGTGAAAAAACTTGGGCACCCCTGCCATATAGCAACAATATTTTAGAATTGGAAGCAGAATTATCAGGATGGTGTTTTTTTGTTTTTTTATTATATGCGTCCTATTTGGGTGGTGCCAGGAAGCTCTACCTTACCTAAATAAGATTTCTATTTTTTCAACATACTAACATCTTCATTTAAATTATTGTTTAAAAAGTTCTAAACAAATACTTAAGTACATCAGTAGGTGAGTACTAAATTAGTTAGTTAATGAGGCCTGGAGTGATATTTCTGTAATAAAAAGAACTGAAAATGAAATGCAAAATAATCTAAAAATAAAATTTGTCATGTTTGCTAACTACATTTTAATTTTACTAATGCTGATGTAATCAGAATGGTTTGTAATAAAAAAAAAATTAAAAAGAAAAGGACTTGGCTATTTAATGAATGTGTGAGGTGGCTTTGTTTCCTCAAGTTACGAAGTTAAATATAAGATAAGAGGTGCTTCCTGTGCTGAACGATAGATTGCGTTCTACAAACAGGAAGTGACATCATGGTTGTGCTGCTCTTGGTAAGTACATAATAAGATATTCTGACCACCAACATATTGGTAGGAGAAAGATTGCAATACCACTTAACTGATACATCATCGGTGTAAATAATGGGGCAACTGTAAAAAAATAAAGCTATACACAGGAAGGGTTAATTTTCTGTTGAAAGCATCAGAAAATAATATTTTAAAAATTCCTGAAATGAATACAGTAAGTTAAATACAAATTTGAATTTTAGGAAGAATTCCCACTTTATCCATTTTGCATCCAGGTTTATATTAGGTCGATCCCGACCGTAGGCGCGTTACAAATTCCATGTCTAAGCAACAATGTAGCTTTGGTTATACTTCAATTATGCAAAGTCTTTGGATCACGGTGTGAATGTAAATCAGCAAGTGCAAATTGGAATACCTCTTCAGAAATGTATTTAATCGTAGTCTTGAAGTAAAAGCTTTCTGAAGTATTTTACATGTAAGACCCTTACACATATTGACTATTTATCAAACTAAACAAAAGAGACCAAAAAACAATACAAATATTAAAGTGTTATTTATATGGAAACACTTTTAAGAATATACTTGTGTTTACATTAACTGGTATTTATGTAGCAAAAACCCCTTTAAATTCTATACCAAGTACCACCAAGTACCACTTGGTATAGAATTTAAAGGGATTTTTGAAACTTAATTAGACAAACTGATACCTCAGGTAGTGAGATCCCTGCTTTCAAGCATGATGCCTGGCGCTAATGGGAGAAAGGAGAGAAAAGCAGGAAAGAAGACATGAAAGTGCTATGGTGGGAGGTGAGGGAGCAATGTGCTGGTCCCATACGTAGGTTCAATAGATTCAAGATTCATTAACCCCTTCCCGCTTGTAGGACGTTCCATGCCGTCCTACCTTTTAGTGCCAAGATTCTAGTAGGACGGCATGGAAAGTCCAACAGTAAACAGCTCATCGCGGCCCCCTGCAATGAGCCGTGTGCGGATCCTGCTGCAGGGACTTGCAGTGGGGTCCCCAGTGTCAGATGAGGCCACTTTGAGTGGAGTGGCCTCAGTCTGACATAAGAAATGTAGTGAATGCTCAAACCGAGCGTACGCTACATTTCTGGCACCCGGGCATGCACGAACTTCCGGTTACGGGCACAGCTCTGTGACTTCTATAGAGACCCTGATCGGGGTCCCTGCTTGGATGTTCCTGGCAGCCGATCACAAAGTGATTGGAGCCCAGGAACAAAAAGACGCCGGATGGTGCTTTGATGGTTAAGGACCAAAGCACCATCTGTGGTGAAGGGGTTAAGAGTGAGGGAGAGATTAGGGTATTCCATGGATATTCCAAAGAAACAGAATAGCTCAGTGACAAGGCGGCAATATATGTGGAGAGGTTAAATCATGGATAGCATTCTCAGAGGTTTATCTCTGCAAACTCTTCAAAGAGGTACAACAAGCATATGTCACATAGCAAATTCTGTGGATTTGTACTTAATCCATGTCAACGGATTTGGGAAGAACGACTGTTAGAAACATGGTCCGTGAAGGTGATGTCTAGAGTATGGTTAATTTACAGAAGAGATTCAGTTTTTCATACACAGAGATGATTTTATTTATAACAAAGAATGGTGGTTACATGAGAGAGTGAATGGCCCACGGAGGCCACAGTATACTCACTAAAAGGTGAGGTGAGATGAACATTTCTTCTCACCAGTTCATTTATACATCCTGGTGAGCTTGCTTAGCAGGGGAATCTCACCATGTTTGTCCCTGCATAATGTACATATACATTGGTGAGATGAAATGTTAATAATAATTAATAGCCCCAATAGACATAGGCATTGCCAGGTTACTACTGGCACTAAAACCCAATGAACAGAGCTACTAATGGAAGAAGAGTAGCAAAAAACCAATAGAGGTCCTTAGTAAACCTGTTCAAGATGCAACACTAACAAATTACAGCAATAGCCGGGGTACTGCATATTGTCCATCCCTGCACTGTAGTCTTCTATGTTGTGTGGGAAATCCTGGGCACTCCCCAGAATGGAAGATCTTATTATAGAATTATTAATAATTTGCTCTCTAATTCTGTGTTTACCAAATCGGAAGTCATTCATAACTTTACTAGTGTTATTACATGGAATAGCCTTCCAGCAGAAGTGGTAGAGGTAAACATAGTGAAGGAGTTTAAGCATGCGTGGGATAGGCACAAGGCTATCCTAGATTTAAGACCGGGAACGGGGGACTAATAAAAGTATTCAGATAAATGAGCAGACTAGATGGACCGAATGGTTCTTATCTGCCGACACATTCTATGTTTCTATGGTTGCCATCAGCCAGTATTTTACTGGCAGACTGGAAAAAAAGTGGCTTGATGCCAATGTTAAGTCTGTAGAGGCATCAACAAGGCTGGTATTTTTTTGTAGAAAAGGTGGTAACCCTAACTAGCGCTAGTAATTTAATAGAAAAACATATTGTAATTATTAGCTGTAACACTCAGATGTTTATCAATTAGTACACAGTTTTATAAAACTTGCAAAACATAAGATAACAAGAAAAATTATTTATAAAGCCATTTGGTGATTTCTGCAGATTAGACATGTTGCACCACAGTTCTAATAGATATATTATTTTACACAATCCTTGCATTAAGCAATCCACTGGCAAGTTCCATAGATTGGAGACAGAAAAAAAAAAGAAAGAATAAAAATAGTTAAATGTCAAAGGCTAAGCACGGGTAATGCACTCATCCATCAATATTTGTGTTTCTTTTTTTTACAGAATAAATTCTGATGATATTAGATTAACATAGAAAGTAGCATTTGAGGCCTGTATTGTGCCAGATGTTCATACTGGGTAAATGTGGGGAAAAGAGTGAGAAAAAAAATCTGTTAAAAGCCATTTTCAATAGGTAGAGCATTAATGCCAATTTTTGATAATTACAGTGATTAAAACATCACTGTGAGAAAACAGTCTGTTAATTAAAGCATATTGAGAAGGTCATTGTATGTTGAGTAGTTGTATAATTAAGTTTTAAAAGAACACAACAAAATCAGCACGTTTACTAACCTTGAAACATACATTAGTTTGTTCAGTTTGTGTTTTTAGTTTAACACTTTAAGTTTCAGGTGCAGCCAATGCATTGGTTTGCAGTAGACTCATCTGACTTTCAAACTTTATACCCAAAATGCATTTTCTTTTATATGTTACAGGTCATTTCTGCCTGTGAACTACTGGTTGGGTCCTGGGTGCAGTGGTGTATCTTGATTTTGTGCTGCCCTAGGCAGACAAAATCCGGGCACCCCCCTACCCAAGCTATACACCCACGTTACACACCTAAGACATGCCCCATCATTCAGACTCACATCAAGCTCACACTCCCATCACACTCAGTCACACACTCCTACTCCCATCACACTCAGTCACACACTCCTACTCCCATCACGCACACTCTGACTCCCATCACACTCAGTCACACACTCCTACTCCCATCATGCACACTCTGACTCCCATCACACTCAGTCACACACACTGTCTCCCATCACACTCAGTCACACACACTGTCTCCTATCACACACACTCTGACTCCCATCACACTCAGTCACGCACACTGTCTCCCATCACACACATTCTGACTCCCATCACACTCAGTCACACACACTGTCTCCCATCACACACACTCTGACTCCCATCATACTCAGTCACACACACTGTCTCCCATCACACTCTGTCTCCCATCACACTCTGACTCCCATCACACTCAGTCACGCACACTGTCTCCCATCACACACATTCTGACTCCCATCACACTCAGTCACACACACTGTCTCCCATCACACACACTCTGACTCCCATCACACTCAGTCACACACACTGTCTCCCATCACACACACTCTGACTCCCATCACACTCAGTCACACACACTGTCTCCCATCACACACACTCTGACTCCCATCACACTCAGTCACACACACACACACACACACACACACTCCCATCAGCACTTACCTTTCCCTGGCAGGCAGGCAGCATGGTCCCTCCATGCTGCCTGTTCGGCTTCCCGGCGATTGTGCCGACAGGTCACGTGACCGGGCGCGCGTATGACGTCAGCGCGCCCGTCACGTGACTGTCGGCACTTCCGTGTCGGCACACTGCACGGGGAGCCGAACAGGCAGCACGGAGGTTTCTCTGTGCTGCCTGTTCGGCTCCCCGTGCAGCCTGGCAGGCAGAGCGTTGGTGAGGGGGGATCTTCCGATCCCTCTCACCTCCGTCTCTGCCTGCAAGCGCGGTGGGGTTTTTTTTTTTTCCAGTGCTGGGGGGCGCTGCCGCCCCCCAAAATTTGCCGCCATAAGCATCCGCCTAGGATGCCTCGCGGTAAATACAGCACTGCCTGGGTGTGCAGTGTGGGTGATGGGCATGTCCTGTGTGTGCAAGGTGGCGCTGTGGCAAGAGATGTGGGAGCAATAACGAAGCATTGGAGAATGGAGTGGGAGAGGTGGGGCTCAGACCATTTGGTCTGAAAGGGGTCCCACAATTTCGGATGGCGGCTAAGCAAAGGAGAATGTGAACAGATTAAATATTCTATATAAACCTAAAGATTTCATAATGCATTCAGCAGGGCCAACAATTTTACTCTTGCAATAAGAATTCACCAGGTTTGTCCGTGCTCAGAGTACAGTTACATGATGAAATGGTAATATCACCTCAACTCACCTTTAGTGAACAGACCCTATAGACACACATGGCTGGGCACAAACCTTCACTAGTTAAATAGTTACCAGTTTAATCACTTACCTGAGGCCTGCACATGTGCTAAAACTGACAGCTGAATCATGGTGTCCGTGCACGTTTCCATGGTAATAGCAGCGTTCCTTATGTAACAAAGAAAGAGAACATTAGCGCAAATTAAACACATGTTTATCATTATTTCATTGTTTCTGATTATCGCTTTTTGCAAGGGAAATACATCCTTTCCAGTTGTGGAAAATACCACATGGACCATAGAGATCAGTTACAATCTCCATAGTTTTTCACACCTCTGCTAGTGACTGGAATATCACTTTCTTTTAAATTAAATACATTGGATTCTTTTTTTCTGGTCTATTATTATTTATTTTTTTACCAGCTTATGTGGAAACCCTACCTGCAGCCCTACTGTGACTGAACAGACAAATCATGGTCTATTGATGTGATCAAGCTGCTTCAATCTGCTGCTACCAATTGATGTATAGTGAAAATAATATTATTTTCTGTTTTAAAAGAAAAAATGTTGCCATTAACACATTTTATTCCAGTCACTTTTTTAAAACAGATCAGTGAAGGCAGAAACTGCTTACATGCTGAAATAGATCATGAATGCGTTTATCCATCTTGCTTTTTTACTGTTTTGAATCTTTACTTTTTGTATAAATTTGTTGCATGTCTGGAAGTGGTGTAATGCACTGGGGCCTGCCAGTACTGAGGTGAACCATATTCTTCCCACCTTATTGTACCACTATGACCCCATTCAGCCGAGGTATGTATTGTACCACTTCATTTTGCCCCCCCAGATGCTGGACTTTAAAGAGTGAGAGGTGTAATATAGATCAGGAACTCAGTTTATAGCTGACTGAGCTTCATGGGAAATGTAGTTTACAAAGTTGGAAGTAATGGCTAGCTTTGGCACTTCTGCCATATTTACACTGTGCCAAAATGTTGGAGACAGACCCAGAAAAAGGCCATAGAAACATATAATGCGTCAGCAGATAAGAACAATTCAGCCCATAAAGTCTGACCAATTTTCTGAACACTTTATTTATTATCTTATATCTATGATAGCCTTATGCCTATTACAAAACGTGCTTAAACTCCTTCATTGTGTTAACCTCTGCTGCTGGAAGGCTATTCCATGCATCCACTACTTTCTTAGTAAAGTAATCACTTTTAAACCTGTGCCCCTCTAATTTAAGACTATGTCCTCTTGCTACTGTACTTTTTCTTCTTTTAAAGATACTCTCGTACTTTACATGTACGATGTTCAGCATCCAAGCCCCCACAGTATTTTTCCATTGACCCATTAAATCTGGTTGGCAAACCATGGGTAGGGGTCGCCACCTTTTCTTCAAAAAGAAAAATACCGACCATGCTATTGACTCAACAAAAAAATAGCCAAATGAGACCAGCGCTACAGTGAAAAAAGGAATTTATTGTCCCAACGACAACGTTTCAACCCCAACTGGAGTTTTTTTCAAGCCTTTTTTCACTGTAGTGCTGGTTATTTGGCTATTTTTTTGTGGATTAACGGTCCGGGTGGGACTGTGACTCGGCACCAGACTTGCGAGTACAGGTCCACAATATTTGTTTTGCCAATGTTTTGCTGGCCTTCCGGTAAAATACCAGCCAGGTGGCAACCCTAATCCATGGATGATGGCTTTGCTTTAACATGGTTAGCACATAGAGTCCTCACTTTGATTCATCTTACATCTCATATAAAAGTAAGGCTTGATACCATCCTTTTGGCTTAGGGGTACAATGAAATCCGGGGACTGCATTCCTTCGCGGAAAGAAAGGATAATAAATACAATCTCTCACTTAGATGTATGACCTCAGCTCGTTATCTGATGATTGGCTAATGAAGTGAGATCTTAAACAGCTCAGGCTCACTTCTTGAATAAGCATATAATGCCTTTAGGTTTTCAGAAATCCATTGCACAGCAATCACAAGTTTTTCCATCTGCAAATGCTTTACATAAAGACCTAGCATCTAAAGTTATTTAAGTAAAACAAACAGACGGACATTCTGCACCACTGATTTGTACAAATAACACATGATAACGATTTTAAAGGAAAACGATTATGGCTGATATATTTTGGTATGCATTACCTAGTAGGCTTATTAATATCTTAAAATGGTTTGTTTCCTGTAAAAACAGGCCTGTAATCTAGAGATTATAGTTATTCTCTTGCCTTCGGGAAGGTTGGAAAGTTCTATTTTTCATGAACAATGACTTACAGGTGAGGCTTTGGGTCAGAGCTGTAATAGCATGATCCGTATTTCTACTAAGAAAAGGTGGCAACCCTACTCTGGATTTAAAGGAGCCCGAAGCAAAACATAAATAAATACATGATGTGTTTCATTATTAACACAAAGAGACGGAATAAATAAATAAATTATAGCAAAAGCACTGCCATGATTCTTTCACAGGTCTTTTACACCTATTTTCAAGCATCAGCTTTCGAATAATAACTTATATTTCTTTAGTGCCTTGAATCAGCAGCTAAATTATAGATGCTATCATCACCCAATCAATGGTACTCATTTATTGACCTTGGAAAGATGAAGGGCTGAGCTCCCTCTGCCAGGATTTGAACCTGCAACCATGGGGCTTTGTAGTGAGGGAATATACCATGAGCTATTAAATCAGTGTAAGTTGACTATATTGCTTATAAAATAAATGAATTTCTGTTGATTAGTGTCCCCAAATTTAGGGACGTATGTAGATTTACATGGGAGGTGTTAGCACTTCCTCACACATTCATGCTGCTCAAATTAAATATGCTTAGTACACTAGGGGATAATGAACACTCATTAGAATTGGTATATTTTGCATTGGTTAAGGATACTTCCATACACTTAATTTCGGATGGTTGGTTGACAGTGCATATCACTAACAATGTTACTTCATGACTCTCCACACACTATACACACATGTACTGTAGTTTAAGCACTTCATTATGCGTTGGACTTTTGTGGAGTACAATGTTCTAAAAATGATGGATAACAGTGTAGGAAATTGATTGAAGGATTTTAGTCTCAAAGAGGAATGAGATTCCCCTGGGAGGCAAGCTGAAGGCTAGATGTACAGGGGCCATGTATGAGTGAAGGGATTGGCAAGTGGGTGGGTGTTAGAGTATGAGTGACGGTAAAAAGGTGGGGGCTGGAGTATCAGAGGTTATAAAGGGGGTTGGCCACCATTTTCTTGCCAGCCATTTTAAAATACAACCAGGTCAGTAACAGGTTCCCGCCCGCCCTCCTTAATTTTATACTGTTTTGTATTACTCTCTGTTATTAATTGTTTTTTACTTGTCACAGCTAGCGGGGGTGTATCCTTGCCTGCCCGGAGTTACAGAACAAGGAGGACATGATATTGGGAGTAAGAAGTCTGGGGTGCCCTTCCCTTAACCTTTACAGTGGATGTGCGGCTGGTGGTTAGCATTTGAAAAGGAATGATGGTATGTAAATGGACGAGGGGGGAAGGTTACGCCCCAGGGGGAGTCTTATTAATTTATTGATTAAAGTTGTAAGTTTGGTTTTAAGTTAAAAAATGTTATTTAGGAATTTGTATTTATTACGAGTTATTTGACTGACAAGGATATGGTTTAGAGACAGGTTATATTGTGTTATACTTTAAGAATAAGAAAGGAGTCTTACAGTGGCTAATGCAGTATGAATCTGTTTAATAAATGCTGTGGCCTAATTTTAACTACAACTCTGTCTTGTGTCTTCATTTATGGCACTGGGGGGAGTGTGGAGGGGGTATCAAGGTAAAAGGTAAATCTCCACTACTCAAATTGCACCTACAGAAGTTGGAAGGCAGGCTGCTAGAGGATGCTTTCTGCATGGCACCATTTAAAACATTTCTTCTGTAAGACACATTTACGGTATTTTACTGGCAGGTTTGTAACGAATTGGCGACAACTCGATCTTAAAAATAGCTTCAATCATTCTGCCTCCCATTACTGTCAATGGTGAAGATTCAAACCTGGTTTTTTTTTCTAAGTCAAACTTGACTTGCCGAATTTCACTTGAAAATGTCTGAAAATGAAAGTCGACCTCCAAAGACAAATTTTAGTGAATAGACCCATTAGTCTCAAAAATAGCTTTGATCATGTACATGTGTGAGTATATAAACCCCTTTATGAGCCTTTGAAAACTAGAATTAAAAGTCCTGGCTCTGTGTAGGGTTGCCACCTGGCCGGTATTTTACCGGCAGGCCGGTAAAAAATTGGCATCAGGCCAATGTTAAGTCTATGGAGACAGTACCAAGCCGGGTTGTTTTTTTGAAGAAAAGATGGCAACCCTAGCTCTGTGAGATTTGTAAAGCAACTATGCCTTTTTTTTTTTACCTTGGATAATATGATGCAAGGTTGCACAGATCTCTGGAGAAGATCAAACATAACCATAGCGAAAGTAGACAGCATAACATATTTCTTGCAATCATCCAGAGTGGGTTTAATTTTAAATAAAGTCTGACAGATGAAATTTTTAGAGAGCTTTTCTTTATTGCTGACTAATACAGACCTGTCTAAGACTCTGTGTTGAGCTGTCATTAAATTTGCAAACTTCATCTAGAACAATTGCACCGTACAATCTGAATTTAGTACAGAAGAAATGAAAGGCAAGGAGCCCCAGGTGCTAAGATAAGTAGAAACACAGTTGTCACATTACCTCCGTAGGTTACAGCATATTAACGTATTTGTGTGCTACGTCCTGCTGGTCAAAGCCAGTCTTAACATAATACAGCAGTGCTGGTAACGATGCAGTAGGGAATTCTAGATGTTCCCATCTGATTAAACTTCAGGCAGATACTAGATATATTCGGTCATTCTCCCTGTAGGAGCCTCATCTACTGACAAAGTCTGCATTAGATGTAAATTGAGATAGGAAAAGAGTTGTTGGCCATTGTGTTGTCTGTTTGGCATATAGTCCTGTAACACTAGTGCATACCTCCCAACTTTGCCCCCTGGTTTAATCGGTTTATCAGTAGGTGGTGACACTATAATGACAGGCCTAAACCTCAGAGGGCCACTAGCATACCTCCCAACTGTCCCGTGTTGGGCATATAGTCCTGTAACACTAGTGCATACCTCCCAACTTTGCCCCCTGGGTGAATCAGGACACCGAGGGACAGAGTCTGGGGAGGGGGCAGGACACCGGGGGCGGAGTATAGGGAGGAGTTGTCAGTGCTACTGCTCACATGCGGTAACAATGTCACCCACTTTAGATCCTGGCATCTAATGGCAGGATCGCTACTGCACATGCACACAATTCTGCGCATGCACAGTAAGCATTCTCTGGTGTCCTGAGTCCAGCTGTCCCAATGAGCTCTACCTCTGTCCCGAAAAGCGGGACAGATGTAGTGCACGGTGGGACAGCAGGACATAGGACCGCAATCCCGCGGCCTCGTTCGCATTCTCCGCATGTGAGCAGTAGCACTGACACCTCCTCCCTATACTCCACCCCCCGGTGTCCTGCCCCCTCCCCAGACTCTGTCCCTCGGTGTCCTGATTCACCCAGGGGGCAAAGTTGGGAGGTATGCACAACAATTTGGGGAAGGCCCTTTTCAATTCCAGCATGACTGTCCCTCAGTGCACAAAGCATGGTCCATAAAGACATGGTTGGATGAGTTTGGTGCAAAAAAACCTGACTGGCCGGCACAGAGCCCTGAACTGCAATGGAGATTGTGAACCAGGCCTTCTTATCCAACATCAGTGCTTGACCTCAAAACTTCTCTCCTGGATCAATGTGCAAAAATTCCCACAGAAGCACCCAAAATCTTGTGGAAAGCCTTCCCAGAAGAGTGGAAGCTATTATAACTGCAAAGGGGGGACCAGCTACATATTACGGTCTATGTATTTAGAATGTAACGTCATAAAAGTCACTGTTGGTGTAACGGTCAGGTGTGGCAATACTTTTGCCCATGTAGTGTATATATATATATATATTCTATGTCTGTTCAAATTGCCAATTTAGCAGACAGGTAAGTAGTTCAATTGTTTGTATAATCAATCACTAAAATTACGAACAAGAGTAGACAATCTGCTTGCTTTATTTAATGTGTGCATTCATTACCCTTAACAGATATTAAATGTTTAGGCTTGTAGCCTTTGTTTAGACAAATAACTTAGTATTACTCCTAATTCTGGACAAATGTATGAAAATAAGGTTTATAATAATTACCTTTTAGACTTTACTAACTTTAACAATTAGCATTTTATTGCTCTTCTGTGCTAGCCTTTTCACTATACATTTTCATGGTAGGTCCAGAAAACATATACTTTCCTATAAGCTGATGCAGGTTACCAAAACTAGCATAATGACTTAAACTTTACAAGCCGGAACACTATAAAACAAACATTATACGTACAGAGACGAACGATTCCTCCATCTGTACTTATAAGCTGACCACAAGCAACAGCACGCCCCCACCACATCCAAAGCAAGACAGAGAAACAAAAGGAAATACTTCCACATGTTACAACATCCCTCTTAGCTAAATAAAATATACATGATTGAGCCATGTCTGTGGAAAGGCAGCTGTCAGGCACGTGCGGTACAAAGCTCTCTATTTGTATTTTGATATCTGGAAAATGACTAACTAGATATTGGCCACCCTAGAGTAAAGATGAGTAAATTACTTCTAAATGACTAAAACATCCCAATCCCATAAGACATATTACTAGTTACAAGGCACATATAGGGATCGTCACCAAATGTTAGGGATTGTGGAGAAAGTGTCCGCATTGTTTAGGATTCATCCTGTCTGAGTATGCTCAAAAGCTATTTTGGCTTAATTTTTTTCACACTGCATTTCCGCTTGTGACAATATTTCTAAAGCTGTTCATGTATAATAGATGGATACATATTTGGCCTCAGTATACCTCTGATTATAGACATGCAGGTTGGAAACCACGCACGATATTCTGGAAAATGCATCAGAGAGAGTTTTTCTTTGTTTTTTTTTACATCCAACCTCCAGTGTAGGATTTCCATTTAACTGATTTTAAAGGCATATCATATAGGATTTCCAGTTAACACCATTAAAAAGCATATTTAAAAGCTACTACCAGTCACATGCTGGTTGCTGTGCATTTTTGTACACTCTTCATGTGTATAGATATTGGTAAAATTTGTCAACAATAAACATATGTTATTCTATTTTGGGTAAAATAAGTTGCTCTATAGGTAAAGTCTGGTGCTTTGTTCATGGTGGACTTTTGTGACGGACAATATATAGATGTTCTACAGACTTTCACAGACCTGTACTGCTTAGGGTTGCATCCTGATTGTGCTCCAATAAAAGGCAAGTGAAAACTATAGTTTCCCATTGTTCCTCCTATTTGGGAAAGGAGTGAAATCACTATTGGTATGTGGGGACAGATTAAAAATAAATCCCTGCAGCTGTCTTTTTTGAGAAACCTAAAAGGAAGTTGAAATAGTACATAAAGGAGCAACGTTCTAGAGATCTGTGCCCCTGGAGACACGGCCCTTCCTCTTATTTATAGAGATGAGGATCAAACCTGTCAAGAAATGTAGGAAATCAGAGTTCGGAAACCCATTAATATTTTCCCAGGAGGGGAAAAATATAATATTTTTTCCAAGGGAAGAAGATAAACTTGCATTGGCTTAGGGGAGAGTCTTTTTACTGAGATAGATATTGAGAGGTTTTACAGTAACACCAATGCATAGCATGTGGGCAGGACACAGAGGACCCTGTCCCAGTGGTTCGTAGACAGCGACAACACAGAAACAGTGTCAAAATGGCTGCGTCTTTCCTACTTTTGAAAAACAATTACACATGTAAAAATTTAGATTCATTCAAATTAAATAATCATTGACAGGCCAATTCAATAACTAGCCCAACATTTTAGAAGCTAGCTGATAACCAGTAGGGTTGCCACTCAGCTGGTATTTTATTGGCCGGCTGGTAAGAAAAATTGGCTTAAGGCCAATGGAGGCAATAGCAAGGCCGGTATATTTGTAAGAAAATTTTGCAACCCTAATAACCAGTGATACGTGGTTATACGAATATGTTCTTATTCTTGCAAGCAGTGTTTCTGATTCCCATTTCTTCTAGGAAAATTTTCAGCCAAACATTCAGTGTTATTTTACCAGAGCTCTAGCCACAAATCACAGGCCTATAAAAAAAAATCCTAGGCACACAGGATGCAGGCTGACACAGCAGTTAGTCTGTTTCGTTGAGTATGCATGATGCATATAAGTAGCCCCTTCCTCCTTCTTGCTTCAACGGCCATTTTAAATAATGGACACAGCAGTGAAATTCCCACCCACGCTTCCCCTTTTTTCATTGCCTATGTTGTATTGTGCTTGATACCAACGTTTTTCTTTCTGTCACAGCAGGCAGGGTTGCCCTTGCCAATCAATAGTGGCCTGTCCCCTAACCTCTGAGCTGTATGAAGAAGGTCTTAAAAGTGGTCATGCCCACCCAGCTAACAGCCAGCTGGTGGTCAACATCAGGTGTTAAAATACAGGTGTTGGGATAGTATTGATGAGGGGGGAGAGGACCACCCTAGGAACCACAGTTAAAAAGGTTATTTGTTGAGGTTATATGTATATAGATTGGCAAGGACTAGGTGTGGCTGTATTTTGTATTCTGGATGTTATATAAGTTATATATATATATTTACATATTAAATTATAATTAAAAGTATCAGAAAAAGGAGGTAATTTTGGCTGATGCAGTTACACCTGTTGTGTATAAATAAAAGCTGTGGCCTATTTAAACTCCATACACGACTGGTGTCTTTTATTTGGCGGTTGATATGGGGTGCTCATACTGACATGAGAAACATTCCCCTCTACTACCATACAAGGCTTTCTAGGCTCACTCGCCACCAGTCTGGTATTGATTCCTTCTGAACTGGGCAGGTGGAAACAGAATCCAGCACCTTCATGTGATCTCACCACTGACAAGTAGGGTTGCCACCTTTTCTTCAGAAAAATACCGGCCTTTCTACTGTCTCCATACACTTAACATTGGCCTGATGCCAATTTTTTACCGGCCTGCCGGCCAGGTGGCAGCCCAACTGACAAGCCACACCCCTACCAGGAGAATATTGGTATATATTTTACTTTTTTTTTTGCTTATCGCCCTTAACAGATATTTAATGCTTAGGCTTGCAGCCAATGTTCAGACAATTACCACCTGTAGTTTTGGACAAATGTATGCAAACATGTTTTATAATAATTACTTTTGGACACGCATAAGGTTGGGGAATTATGAATCTTCACCCCTGATAAGCCACACCCCATTCATGCCCCTTAACCTAGCAGGGGGATGTTGCTATATATATTTTGCCTATTGATTTATGTTTATGGCCTCTGCTCAGTTATCTCTTGGTTTGCATTGACATAAGTTACTCCTCATTGCTTGTCCTTATCTCCTTTCATATATGTAAGGGTACTAATCTGGAATTTGGCCCTGTATTGACACAGGCCTTTTTCAGCCATCAAAGGCCAATAATTATTATTAAGCCATGCCATTTGTACAACACAACTTTATCAGGTTTTTGCTGGACAAGGCAAACATCACTATCTCCAAGCCATACAGATTATTGGCATTTAGGGTAGTAGGAACTGGTTTATACTAATAACTGTGAGAAATAATGCGGTATAGGTTTGGTAACTTAACTAACACATGACAGAGATAGATTTCACATCCCCAGGCTTACTAGTTAGGTATAAATGCTGTGCAAGGGGCTAAAGCAATAACATCTGTAATATCCTCTAATCCCGGACTGAAAATGTGATTTTGTGGAGCCTACAGTTAGAAGCTGATTTAATACAGTTAGCACAAAACTGTTTGCCCTACAGATGAAGTTTATTGCAGAGTTAATATGGAGCAGCTAAATTACAGACACAACATTTATTGGGTTGAGTAATATCCTAAAATATTAGCTAGTACTTCAGTATTATATGCGAATACACAAAAACACTGATCAGCAGTGGCAGATTTTTAGTATGCAATCAACTTGGAAGTAATTACATTAAAAAAACCTGAGATTTGCCCTTGGTTCGATTTTCACACTCAAAGTCTCTTTTAGGGACACGGGACCATGAAGGCATGTGTATGTGTATATTTATATCTTTCTACACACTATATATATATACACACACACACGCCACATACATACATATATATATTATATATTGTGCAACATTGTAGTCACTGCACAGAATGTATATTTTGTGTAAATAAGCAAAGGGGAAATCTCTTATAATAATAATAAAAAATGTTCAATGAATGTTAATATGTTCCTCTTTTACACCTCTTATAAAATATACTCCCTGCTTCACTAAAGTATATAATTACAAACATTTTTAATCTTATCCATTTAGTACATTTAAGTCCTAAAACCTAGACAACTTTAAATGACACATTAATTAAATGGCAAATCCAAGAGAAAAATCCAGCGTAAGAATAGATATCTTATAAATCTCACTGTTAATGGCGAATGCAGGAATAGAGGTACATTACATTACCATTTATTTATATAGCGCCAACAATTTACGTAGGATTGTTAAACATCTAAAATCACATGGATTTTAAGATCAGAGTTGTGCAGTAGACACTGTCGCACATGGAAGACTTATCAATAAACAGCAATCTTTGAGTTTGGATTTCAATATTGTTTGATGGATTAGGAAATGACTGAGTGACAGGCAACAGAGGGTTGTAGCCAATCAGTATATTCGATGCAAGGTCTTGTTACTACTTGGATCCATTCTCTTTAATATTTTTATAAGTGATATTGCAGAAGGTCTTGTTGGTAAGGTATGTCTTTTTGCTGATAATACAAAGTATTGCAACAGTGTTGATGTTCCTGGAGGGATAAGCCAAATGGTAAATGTTTTAGCTAAACTAGAAAAATGTTCAGCTGACATTTAATGTGGATATGTGCAAGATAATGCATAAAAACCCAATGATAGAATATAGACTATTTGATACAGTCCTAACCTCAACATCTGAGGAAAGGGATTTAGGAGTAATAATTTCAGAGGACTTAAAGGTAGGTAGACAATGCAATAGAGCAGCAGGAAATGTTAGCAGAATGCTTGGTTGCATAGGGAGAGGTATTAGCAGTAGAAAGAGGGAAGTGCTCATGCCATTGTACAGAGCACTGGTGAGACCTCACTTGGAGTATTGTACGCAGTACTGGAGACCGTATCTCAAGAAGGATATTGATACTATGGAGAGAGTTCAGAGAAGGGCCACAACTTACAATTGTGGGGATGGTGAAACAAGCTCCTTAACGCATTTTGTTGTGTTCAAAGCAACACATAATCGTTAAATGTTTTATGATATCAGTTGAAAAGTCTAATAAATTAACCATATCTGTCCCCTTGGAATGAGATAGTAGAATGTAAGATGTTCTTCTAAGATAGTACAATGAATCTATTTCCATGAATTAATCAATTAGCAAGGACCTATATATTGAATTTATGTAATATAAAATAATTGTTTCCCTTTTTTGTTTCAGCAAGCTTCCTTTAGAAAATCTAGCTAGACTATGCACCTTTGTAAGATTCTAAATAACTCTAGTTTTATATCCTCGCTTTTTTACGATCAAAAATAAAGCATGTAATAAAAACATAAAGGCAATGTTTATAGAATATCAGAAACGAGCGAGCTAGTCACTCACCCCTGTGGCTTCGAGATACCAACTGATCTTTCTGAAAATAATACACATCTCTTCCGACAATTTTCACAAACCCATCCACTCATCACAATCAGATGTTGCACAAGATATTAAATATCCAACATTGTTTGGATAGTGGCAGGAATAAAACACATAACAAAAGGTTTTGGGGGAAATCTGTTAGAAATGTAGTACTTTGTTTGGAAATCTTAGACAAATACGTAAAGATGCAAGGGAAGCATACTTTCTCTGCAGAACAAATATTGAGAGTCATAACATATGCTGTTAACATTGTCTGACCTTAAAAGTTCCCTCGGTTTTTGTAAGAACATATATTTTTTGCCGCAACCATTCCATGCTTTGGTCTCTTCCAGCTGTTCTTTGCCCGAAGGCTCTGGCTAGACCGTTCAGTCCCAGGACATTAGTAACATAAAATATAAAACTAATCCGTAGGGCATAGCTGATGATGTAATTCACTCTTCAAAATGCATGATTCTGGTAGACAAGTACTTTCTGCTGAATTAATTTGCATCCTGCACATCAACATGAAGCAAAGCTTCTACAAACGTAGTGTATTTAGCTGTGAGGCCTGTCTGACTGCTCCTAAAATTATTGTCTTCAGCTTCCACAAGAAGCTTCAGAGCAAAACCAGATATCTGAGACATTAAATCAAAGGTAAATTACCAGTGTCCATCCACCTGTAGTTCAGTTGCAACTCATTGCAACATTCTGAGCCAGGTAGCTCAGGAACAGATGTGGATGATCTGTCTTTTACATTAAGAAATCCATTCGGCACCTTGGTTAATTTGTGTCAGCGACACAACTGAGTCAAGGAGTCAGGAATGAAAGTAGGTCTGGCTGGGACTCAAGCAAATAACGTATAAAGTAAGTCCCCCCCCCCAAAAAAAAAATAAAAATAAGATCAATTAATTTAATTATTGACTCAAACAGTCAAAAAAAAGCTTAGTGTTCCTGTAATCGCGTATTTGCTTACGCTAGACAACAAAACAACTTGGAAAAGAACATGAACAATTACAAATCTCTGGTGACCTTTTCATTGGCAATACTCTACAAACGGATACAAGGTCACCTTCAACTATAGCTAAGTGTTTTATCAAAGCAGGATATATAGAGTTCTACCATTTAATATAAATAGTATTAATAATAAAAATACTGCTGATCCAGGGAGGAATCGGATTGAAGTTTTGCAGACCATGACAGGATTACTTGTTTTCTTCTTTATGAATCAAATTAAGAAAATGTTTAAGTTTCTATCTTCCGTTGCAACACAGGCAGTATCAGCGACATGTGAAGGGTTGATCTTGATGGGCTCAAGTCTTCCTATCCCCCCAACATAATTTATTACGTAACCAAAAAAATTGATTCCTAAAACTGCACAAAATGATAAGAGAGCTATAATAATGTCAAATGTTGTCTTAGTTTATACCAATCTCTTTATTACATTGAATCCTTGGAATTCAGAGACTGTTATACCCTTTTTGTATTTTGTGGTTTGAGTACAGCCAGAACCGCTATTTCCCTGTTGCAAACCTTACCGTGTAATTATGCGCAGTGTTAACCGCAGTGCCATCTTCATTATAATGTGTTGCCGTAAAGCTGCCAGCAAAAAGGGCCCTGGAAAACAAGTAAGCACTTTTATTATTCGAATGGAGTAGGAACAAAAAAAAAAAAATCAATTTTGTCATCTCGTTTCCAGCAGAACAAATGAAAGAGTCCATTGAAAATATTAAAATAGACAGAGAAATCGCCATCTGTGTTTCCAACAATATTTTAGTTTAAGACACAAATGAGACATGTGGAAAAAAAAACCCTATTGAAAATCGGAAAAAGATTTTTTTTTTTTTAGTTGAAAATTGTTTTGGTTAATTGCGGGATACGTTTTCATTCTACTATAGGCATCCAGATGGTCTAATTTTTTTTTATAAGGAAGAAGCAAAAGAATACACACACTTATTTATATTTAATTTAAAAAATGGAAACTATTTATTAATGGTGCTAAATTAAAAAGAAATTCCACTGGCAATTACACTTTGAAAACCTTAAAAAAAAAAGTATTTTTTGTTACGATTGCCTGGCCACATGATTATTGAAGATGCCATCAAGGCCACCAATCTGGAGTTAAAGGGAATGCATCACCTAAACATTGTTTTTATGATTGATGTAGAGGATAAAATATATTTTAAATGATCTATGCATTGTGTTAGCAAAGTAGTCCCCCATTTATGACATCACCTGTGGTATTACACATTAAAAAACAGTTGATTTGCATATTATGCCAAGGGTGATGTCACAAACAGGAGACTCCACAGACACATTTAAAACAATTAATTTATGCATTTTTATTCTCTACCTTCATAGTAAAAATAATGTTTAGATGATAGTGTCCCTTTATAGATAGGTAAAACCCCATCGCAATTGCAAATTGAAAAGGTGTGGGCATTGCTATAGCTGTAGACAGATCTACCTGTGCCTGAGGCAATAACTAAAAACGGTGCTCCTTTTAATAAAGTTTCATAGTGAAACAGTAGTTTTGACGGAACTGTAGGTCTTGCCTCTTCATGTTGGGCTGGGCTACAGCTTTATGACTTCATATATCATGCTATGGTCTGATTAGTCCTGCAAGCGATGTAATTGATACTCAAGAGTAGGCCAAATGGGGAACAGACCTAGAGCTATGTTGCACGCGAGGGTATCAGTCTAGCTATGTAGTGGTTATCACTGCACTCCCTCAGCTGTGTGCCTCTGTGGCCTCGTCCTAGTTACTGCTCTGGGTATTGCTGCATATCTGGAGTTAGTGGGAAAGCAGAAGCGAGTATAATCTCAGTCCATCTGAGACAATACCTGTTGTAGTAGAAAGACAGGGTGATGATAGGACGGAAGTGATGGGGACAATTTACTTACATTATATAATCACATAGGACTTGTCGTGAGAGGACACACATTTTTGTCTTCCTTGGTCAACAAGCCCATTATCAAAGGACTCAATAACTTACATATATAGGTTTTGGAGTCTAAAGTGACAGACACAGGACAAGAGTTTTGCTTTGGAGCAACAGTCCAACTGTATGTTTATACTCCCTAGTATGTATTCTGCATAATACTTGTGCTATGATTAGAATTCTAATTTCTTACTAAAATATGGTAGGTCTCATGGACTGGTTATATCGAGGACTCATTAAAAAGTCCTAATGGCACTGAGTTGCAATCAAACTGCATGCAGCTACATAACACACAGTAAGAGACAAACACTAATGTACGAAAGGCTGAAATGTAAAGAATAGGGTTAGTATAGATCAATACTTGTGTATAATACCCTGACTTTGACCCTTCACACATTCATGTTTATCATATTCACTGCTTATTTTTTCTTCTAGCTTTTATTAACCTTATCTGTTTCTCCTGTTTTCTAAAAACAAAAAGAGCATAATAAACGCTTGTTACAACTAAGGCAGTCTATTTAAATACCTCACAGGTGCATCACCTATTATTTGGTTTCCATTCTTGTAAACACCATATAGACCCCCGATGCACAAATTGCATTTAACCGCTGAGTTCTGTGGTAAAAATACCACATTATGTTTGAATAATAATGCTGATAGGGACAGATCTCAATGCCGGCTTAAGGATTCATGCAAGAGCTTCGTTGGGCATCAGGTGCAAGTATCCATGAGCACATGGCTCTTATCGGTAATCTAATTCATTCACCCAGTATATTCTGATGCAGTTTCTAATTTATTGTAAAGGCACAAACTAGGTTATTGACCTTGCAAGCCTACTTCAACTTGATTAAATTATATTGTGTGTAAGATTGGTATGAGAATGACAGAGTGACACTCAGCTGAGATAATAACAAACCTATGAACTATAAGAGTTTATTTCCCAGCTGTTTTGATTTTCAGGCACCTACATTATATGATTATTGCATTAAACAGATATTCCCCATGAAAAAGAGCAGCGCTGTTTCGAATATCCATCCATCCAATTACTGCAATCCGATATAGAACATATAATATAGGAAGGTTGTTGGTACTCCATACTTGAGACAATACATTTCTGTATTTTAATCACAATATAAAACACATGTAATACACAAACAAATGGAATATGTCAGCTAGCGACCAGTGAGACAATGAAGCTATGCCTGCTGTAGGATTCTAGAAGCTAACACCAGTAAGATGGTGTACAGTAAATGTCTACCTGGCCAAATGCCTGAGGTGCAGTTTACATCACATTGACATATATTAATAAAAATTAGCCAGATATCTTTAGGGACGTCAGGAACAATCCCTTTGTTTTTCTGTTCAAGTGACTTTCAGTGGGTTATTGAACCCATGGCCCCCAACATTTCCTCCAGGCTAACTTAAATACTGGGGACCGGGCTTGGGAGGCCGCATGTCAGTGTTACCGCGCATGCACGGTAGCACTTTTACTACATAATGTCATGGCTGATCAGTGTATGCTTGCTCAGTACTGCTTTTTAGTAATAATATCCATTTTTCTTCACAGTTGAAGGGAAAAGTTATAATGTACATAGGGTTCCCACCCAGCAGGCCAGTAAAAAATTGGTTGGAGGAGAATGTTAAGTCTATGGAAGCAAAGCATGGCCGATATTTTTCTGGGGAAAAGTTGCATGGCAATCCTAACTGTATAGAACTTCCTCAACAAAGGAGAGTGTTTTGTGCATATTTGAGATCAATTCTATACATCTAAATTGCATTCATGTTAATTGGATCTCCATTATTAGAAGATAATGTCTCTCATCTGTCCTGTCCTCGCCCCATATTTCTACTCTAGATACTCCATTTAGTTGGATCCATCACAATAAATCTTGTGTATGGAGTAATTACCTAATCTTACCATCTGGGAGACTAACATTTTATACTGATATGTAGTATCATTTTAGTAACATCTGGCATGTGGTAATAATATGCGGGTATACCTCCCAACATTTCAAATGGTTTGCTTTGGGGGAGTAGCGGAAGGTAAGCCTTTGGCAGCGTTTTACTGGGAAGTTTTCAGTGACCCATTTATAGTGATTTATGTAATTTGGTAGTCATTTGGAATAAAGAAAAGTATTTATTTAGTGCGTGTTGATCCAAGGCGAAATCTGATTGCCATTTGGAGTCAAGAAGGATATTTTTTCCCCATTGAAAGCAGAATTCGAAATTATTAAAATAAGCTTTTTTTTATTTGCCTTCTTTTGGAACAAGGAATAGGAAAATGGCTGAACTTGATGGACACAAGTCCCTTTTTAACCTCAACTACTATGTATTTTATATACAAACACATGAACCTATTTTCTGCAGATAAACACACAAGGGTCTACAATTAAGAGAATTGCAGGGAATTTAGATAATAGTTTAGGCCATTGTAGCTGAGTTGGAATTTTTTTCCAATGCAGCTGAATGAGAGACTTTTTCCAACTCGGCTACCTCGGCCTTACGTTTTAAATCCCGTCTCACTTCCCTGCAACTTTCTCTGTATTGAGAAGACCCTACAGTATTGTGAATCTCACAGCTGTGATACTCTGATAAACAAAAATAATGATGTGCTCCTGAAAAAGGGGGACAGAGAATTTTGTGTCCAAAATACAAACTTCCCCTCTTAACCCCTTACCGACGCTAGGACGTTCTATGCCTTCCTAATTTTAGTGGACCTAAAAGACGCTATTAAGACCCTGATCGGGTCTCTGCCATATGTAGTGTTCCTGGCCACCGATCACCGCTGGTGTTTTGGTGCTTGCGTCACCTTACGTCAAGAAGGGGTTAAATAGGGACACTTGGTAAGTATAGGTTATATACTGTAAAATGAACCACTGTATGATTTATTACTCTATTCCAGCATCGCAGAATATGATAACCTGCTCAGAATATCTGGGTCTGAACTGAAGGTAATATGAATAATTTGGTCATCTAGTTATGCTTACAGAGGTATGTATCCTTCCTGTTGACATAAGATATATTTTAATAGCACATGTTTTAGAACATTTTTCTCTGCATGTGCAGGTTATGGCATATATATATATATATATATATATATATATATACATATTCATATTAATTATTGTTTATTCATAGAGCTCCATAATACTTCACAGCATGGAATACGCGTTAATTATTTTTCCCCAGTGCGTGAATAGAAATGTTAAATAGGATTTATTGAATAAAATGTGAATTATGGTGAATTCACAACCAAGTTGCAAAAATCAAACCATGATTGTTTAGTAAAATAAATCCTCCAACTAACATGCCTTGTCTACTCTAAGCATGCAGTATAAAGTTTGGAAAGCAGTATGGAATGCTTCATGCACACTAGATGGAATAGCAGATACTTACTCTATCAGACAGCGCACCTTAACATGACAGGTAAGTTTGGTTGTGATTTAGTCTAATCAAATCAGAAGTACAACTCATTCTATTATGTTTACACATTTGGTTTCAACTTTATATGGGTATTACATTTCTATTTGTATTTTGTATACATCATGCAGTAAAGCAGCATTCTCTTGTCCCTCTTTCCTTCTCTGGTGTCCCTATATACTTGGAGCTCGGAATTTTAGATGTGTTTGATTGTATCACAGAGCTCCAAAGCAATACAACTTATTATATAGTGTGTTTAAACTGCATTACATGTGTTTAATTTATACATTCAGAAAACAGAAGTTACTCTTTGGCTATATGAAATGTTGGGAGGTATGACATATATCTGTACATATATTGTAGCCAGATGTAAAGGGTTTACTGCCTAAACAGATGCTTTCAAGCTAAATAAATCAAGATATGAATATTAACGTCAATGAATAAGCAGCTAACTTACATGGGCTGGTAAGAAATTGGCTTGGGACCAATGTTAAGTCTATGGAGGCAACAGTATGGCTGCTATTTATTTATTCTTTTAAGAAAAGGTTCTAGACCAAGTTTAAACATGCTGTGACTCTTGCAAACGCGTTGGGATTTGTTTTGTTTCATTTTCGGCTCTTCACAGCCACCATCACAGCTGATACACCAGGAAGTCCCACAGCCCCATAGCGCAAGGTGTGCTGATAGGAGACTTTGCTGCAGCTGAAACGCCGGATCTTAAAAGAAGGCTGCAGATACTTTCCTTTTACTCCCTTTTGTGGAGATTCGTGTGCTACCTCGGTCTGAGGATCCCTATGGAGACTTTTTAATTGTATCAATAAAAATTCATCTGTTTCACTACAACTGGAGCCACATCGCCTTTTTCACCCAGAAGTTTTTGGATTTAAGGATCCTGATCGGGGGGACGGCAAGTATATTGCTCCACTAATACCATAGGCTGTTGTTTCATGCTCCTTGACTATCAGGAGCTCCACTTGTGAGTGCATTTTAATCAGAGATCTTGGACTTATTCCAAGTGTATTTTGTACTGCACCATCGTTTTTTACTGTTTTTATATCTTTTCAGATCTAACACCAATTATGCAGTATTTAGGACCGTAATATGAGTTTGTATATGTTTGGTATTTCATGTTTTTGGGGTCATTTACACCAGTTTTCTAGCTGTATTAACAGCACATTGTATTCCTAAGTACAGCATTCACTCACCTGGTCTAAGACCAATTATCACAGAATTTGCACCATTTATACTGGTTTGTTTTTTACTAATTGCTGTAAGGTCACTATATATTATCAACTGTTATTTATTGTGCCATTTGATAACATTATTTATTGCTTATTTGCACAAAAAGTTTTTGCACACCAGTTTTTTAGCTGTATTAACAGCACATTGTATTCCTAAGCACAGTATTCACTCACCTGGTCTAAGACCAATTATCACAGAATTTGCACCATTTATACTGGTTTGTTTTTTACTAATTGCTGTAAGGTCACTATATATTATCAACTGTTATTTATTGTGCCATTTGATAACACAATTTATTGCTTATTTGCACAATTTTTTTTGGGAGATTTTGCACTTTCTTTGCACATTTTGCATTTTTGAATATTTATTTTTATTTGCACATTTGCACAGCTACACTTAGAGTGTCACATATAATTTATTGTTTAAAAGTGTCCATGCATTGTGCGCCGGTTTCACTCTCCTTTCCACAGATGTTGTTCAGCAACACTTTTTGAAACAATCAGCCATAGTCTCAGGATTTGTAATCCAGAAACAGTGAGAGCAAAGGCCAATAGCTGCTAAAGAGATGTAGATGAAAAATAATGTTATGATCTAAGGATAATAATAATTAGTATTTATATAGCACCTTTCTCCCAGTGGGATTTAAAGTATTTTTTTAGCAAATGCTCTTGGAATTAACCAAATAGGCAGCTGAATAATATATATTATTATTACCCAATTGATGGTACTCATTTAAAGACCTCTGAAGGATGAAGGGCCTCACTGACCCTACCGGGTTTTTAACTGATGACCTTGAGGATTGAATAGGCATTTACTAGCTGAGTTATCTCACTGGCTGCCGACAGTCTCAGATTTGATGGGACAATCCCTGTTCTGTTAAATTCAGGGCCTGGCATTAGACAATGGAATTTCATGTATTTTAGTATTAATCATTTTTTTATTTTTATATTAACTAGATCAGAGAATTTTTTTCCCTTCCCAATGAAAATGAGTAATCAGCAGCAAAGGATAGATAGCGGAAAGGTGCTCCAATGGCAAAATGGTGGATGTGTTTGTTAAAATGCCGTGAGTGGCATTGTGTGACCTCATCAGTTAGAGACTTGTACAACCAATCGTTGACAGTTAATAGATAGTAAGCCTAGTACTGCATGTATGTGCTTATTAAAACTTAAATGTATTACACACTAATCTAGCTCGCCATTCCACCACATGGATTAGAATCATGTGGAATCTGGGAAAACTCACTCATTTAATAACAGATTTGCTTTTTTGGCTTCCTTCCAAAGCACATGAAAGGATTTATACCAATTCAGATTGCCAGCTACTTAAACTAATTGGATCAATGAGATTAAAAGAGCGAATAGATCCAAGTAAAACGGATTTATTGCGCTTTTCAGATTGCCTGCGCAGTTTACTGTGACTTCTAAAGTGCACGGGAAGTGTGAATACCCAGTTATCAATACTATAAGCAGTTGTCCATTTCAGTGTAGTGTTCACAGGTATCAAACAGCGGGAAGATGGCAAAGGATTGCATGCTGGGGGCTTATTGACAGAAACCTGTTTTTGAACTATTTCAGGCCATTAATATGCAATCCTGCAATAAATAACTGCTGGGTTAAATCACTGGAAATAGCTCAGACACACTGAATGGTGAAAAAATATTAGTGCATTTCCATCATTTTTATTCTATTTGGAACAAGGTAGGAACATTCAGCCCATCCGATATACAGGCAGCCAGCAATGTTTAATACAGCAGCAAAGAAATTAAAATAATGAATCTTGTGCCAATAATAGCACAATGATTGGGTGCTGAATAAAAACTGCCACTGATAAAAGTGTAAAGACAAAGAAAACAGGAAATTGCTGACAACTTGTCTATATCAAACAATTGCACCATTTGTTTTTATATGCCAACGCTTTTATCGACTGAACTCACGCTCAATCTACTCATGAGTTGGGGGTGTACAAGCTGTATTTAAGTCACATTCTCGAGTTTTTTATTGTTGGGGGTTAGCGTTATATATTGGTATGTGCGGAGACAACGGCACTATCAGAAACAATTTCTGTGCGTGCCCCTATTATATGATTTATATTCTTTTTTTCCTCTATAAATAAAGTGCTTCAGTGAACTAATCAATCGACTAGGTGAAAAAAATGTGCAGTGATGATGACACATAGCGAAAAATATATAAAACAGTGAATAGTACTGACAATAAAGAAACAGCAATGACGTCACACTGTCATTTGTAAATAATGATTTGTAAATCATTTGTAAATAAGTAAATAATAAAATCTTCCCTTGAGTACAGGGAGTGTCCACTTGAATCTTAAAATGGGTAATGAAACAATTCCCATACAGTGAAGCATGTCAAATTATGTTATTATACACACATGTTAAGTCGCTAATGTTCACACATCATCACGTTCATCTCTGAGGTCACTGGAAAGGTCAGCAAAAAAAACAAGAATGAAAAGAGAATGTGAAGTTCAAATTTAATTTGCGATGTAAATTATTCCATAATCCTCCAGTAGATTGAAATTGAGATAATTGTTTTAACAGATTAATTTTTAATCCAATTTTAAATGTATAATAAGATTTTTAATTTGCAGTTATCAACGGGTGAACTCAAGCCTGCAGTGTCTCATTTGATGCTTTATTTCCATACATCAATCTGTATTTAAATAGATATTACATTTCAAATAAGCATTATTTTCACCCAGTTTAATGTTGGGCAATTTGCATTTTTTTTTTATTTATTAAGCAATAGAAACACATTTAAAACCTAGCAGTCTGTTCACAAAACCATGAACTGAGGCTACGCTAACAACATACCTCCCAGCATGTTCTACCAGCTCCACATGATGCCGGAGAGCGTGACTTTCATGGAGTCAGCTGCACATGTGCCAAACTCACAGTGGCCCAGGGAATCAGCAACACAAAGACTTATGATGCTACGGAACTGAGCAACACTAGTTCAAAATAACAGAAGCCATGTCTCATCCTGGAAAACCAAGTAGTTTGCCACTTGCACAAGTCATTGGGGGCTATGTATAAACTTTACTACACGTAAAAGGGATGAGTGTCATGAAGTTAATAAAAAGCATAATCACCATTTATTCTGTTTACAGGAATAGAACCTCCAACACATAGCATTAGGCAGAGCTTCTCCGACACTTGACAGGCATTTTCAGTGTCTGATTCTTTATTTATGGTTTGTGCCAGAGCACCCAGAACAATTGGGAAAGGCACACACAGGAACACAAAGAAAGAGAAAAATCCAGCAAGCTGCTTACAAATGTGAGGAGGTAAGAGTGACAAACCTTACGTATTTCGCATACAACTTTGCTTAATCATAGGCTACTTTTATTTATTTATTTAGAAAGTGTTTTACCAGGAAGAATACATTGAGATTTCCCTCGTTTTCAAGTATGTCCTGGGGACCCAGTCCAGAATGGAATTACACAGAGTTATACATCTAACAGTAGATTAAAAAGAATACATACATACACTTGAAAGTGAACTACACACAGTGTAGCAACCAATCAATTAAAAGGTCAACGTGCAAGTGTCATAATAAACATGTTAACACTTTCTTTTTATACATATTAATGCCGCGTGCAATACATCCATAACATACATTATTACAAAGCTAACATAATAAATACACAAAGTGATCAAGTACAAAACTCATGTATATTAAAGCTGAAAAATGCTCATAAAATTTTCTAAATTGCAACAAACAAAAGTGAATGTACAAAATATCAAAGTGAGTACAAAACAAAAAATAAAAATAAAATATGTAATATAACAATCATGATAAAAGGTTGTCTACATGAAACAGCGCAAGTCTGAAAATCTAATTTTACTATGAATACATCAAAGGACAATGCTGACTTTCTTGATATTACATTGAGGGGAAATCTGGTCACTGGAAGAATTAATAACATATCCTATGGAAAACCTACAGCAGTAATAGAGCAGCTTAATAGGAGTCCAAGATGAAGGAACACACACTGTCTACAAACAAGAAGCATTTTGGATATTTACACTTGATACCAGACGCCCTAAGGGAATGAATGCAGAGTATGATATTTCATGTTTTAACTAATGTATTTCCTCCATCTTTTGACCTTTTGAATTCCTTTTTTATGAGTTCACTTGTATATAGTGAGTTCACTGGTATATAGACCTATTTCGAACTTTTATAGCTTTATAGTGTATGTGACCTGTTTTACTCTGATTATTTATTTAGTGTATGATGCTTCCATAAAATAATTGGTTGTCTGAGTAAGTTGATGTAATTGCGTTTTAGTCTGGGTTTCATGTAGACAACCTTTAATCAATGTGACATATTTTTAATTAATCAACATTCCTTTTGCATGTACTCACTTTTTGTATATTCACTTTTGTTTGTTGCAATTTAGATAATGATATTTTTCAGCTTTAATATATATGTGTTTTGTACTTGATCCCTTTGTATATTTCTTATTTTAGCTTTGTAATACTGCCTTATGATAGCAATGTACTGCACACAGCATTAAGATGTATAAGAAGAAAAAGTTAACACGTTTGTTGTGACACTTGCACTTTGACCTTTTAATTGATTGGTTGCAACATTATATTTAGTTTGTAGTGTGTTCATTTTCAAGTTGCCTATGATTAAGCGCAGAGTACTTGAAACGCATAAGGATAGTCACTTTCCCCTCTTCACATTTGCATGCTGCCTGCGGGCCTTTTTCACTTTATTAAACTATTTCATAGGATCATGGAGAGCCTGCTTCTTTCTTCGTGTTTCAGTGCCCTCCATGTATCTAAAGACAAGAGCACCCAGCTCCTGTCTAATACATGGACTGTTCTGAAGTGACTTTCATTTGCCAGCAAGTAGAGCCCGTAGCATTTGGCAGTGGAATTTTTTGATTCTTTAAGTACAAACTCTTGAACCCTTCCTCTCTTGTAACACTGCGCTGGATAAACAACAAGCATATAGTGATATTTCTGCTGCCTCCTCAATCCACCAACAAAGATACATTGCAGTGTCCAGTCCCAGATACAGTCAGGGATAATAGTACTGTGACCAGCGTGCCATACTTCCATGGGAAGCAATTAGCCCAGTCTGGTCAGGGACCGGCTCGCTCGCCTAGTGCTGAGAGATCCTTGTTTTGCATTAGATCAGCAGTGGGGAACTTAACCTGTAAAAACAAGGGACCCTGCATTCTGTATCAAGCAAGAGTTTAAAAACAAGATTAATTGTCCTTTAAGAACATCTGTGTGCAGCGCACAGGCAGCTCCCCCACCTGAACAGCTGGGCCCCCTACTGTTGTACTGGCTGTACCACTCCTGATGGCAGTCCTGCTGCACAGTGCAGTAGTCTGCTATTACCCATTCACCTTGAGTCCAGCCAACACTAAATGAGGTTACGAGGTGGAAAATGCAAACTGTACTGCATAAATATACAAAGTAATCAAGTACAAAATACAAATAAATGAAAGCTGAAAAATGCTCATCCAATATCTAAATCGCAACATACAAAAGTGAGTATTAAAAGTGAGTACAAATCAAAAACACTTTTTTTTATTAATTAAAAATATGTAATACATGATTAAACAGTGCAAGTCTGCAGAGATGAAAATCATAACAGGCTATTGATCAGTGCAAATCTTCCTTCACATTCTTTATGGGTGTTTTATTTATTTCAAAAACTTTTTATTTCTCCAGTTAATGAAGGCTGATCAAGAACTTCCAGTCTGAGCACTTCTAATCAATCCTTGATTTCCTTTAATTATATTGGGTTTGCTTTTCACCTTATTATTGTCTCCCTTTTTGTGTGGAAAATTTACTTTCTTTTAAATTGAAAATATAGTTAGTTATGATTTTTTTTTTTTTTTGCTTGGGGCTGGAAAAGACCTGGACACCAGGAACACTGCATACTCTTGGCATTTCTTGGTAGGGTGCCAGACACTTTGATGGAATCAAACCAATTTAGCTGGAACTGTACCAGCAGTAGGGAAGGCAGAGGTGACCCAACAGTGAACTCACTGTCATTTCAGCCAATTGGTAACTCACTCAGGGAAGGGAGGTGTAACCTTTCCTCAAAGGGGCTACACTAACATAACATTATTACTACTAATAATAATAAAACAAAATCATAAACACCAATATTTTTGTCACTGATGTAAATTGTGACTTGTATGACTATAGTCATACAAGCTTCTCCTTCTAGAAAAGGGCTGTCCCTGCAAAATGTATATTTAAAGGTACACTAAACTTTTTTTCACTTGTGCTTCTAATATAGAAGCACAAGTGAAAAGTTAGTTGTCCCTAGCATGAGGATGAACTGGTGGGTACTTTTGATAGTACACGCCAGTTTATCATCTGACCGACAGCTGCCATGCTTCCATAGGAAGCAAGCAGCCGTCTTGTCGGCGACTGTCTCTATTGCTAGCGCAGAGAGAGACCCTCGTGTTTGCATGGGACTCTCGCTGCGCTAGCAGATATGGACAACCAACTTTTCATGACAGACCCTCGTATTCAGCTGTCAGAGCGGTGTCAGCATGCGACAACCAGGAACTGCTGTGTCTCGCATGTGAGACACAGCAGTTAGTAAACCAGCGTGTGTCTATTAAGATACACGTCGGGTTTACTTAATTGTACCGGGACATGTATTGTTTAACCCTTGCTTCCTTCAAGGAAGCAAGGGTTAAACAACATTTAATGTTCCTTTAAGTTGGTAAAAAGAAATGTCCATCTCACCTCAATTAATCGATAACTCACGTTTAGTGAATTACTCCCATGGAGAGGGCCTCTTTCCTTACTGCTGAACACTTCTTCTGAAGATTGTCTGAAGTTTCTTTATAGGCTTTATTCATTCAAATAATTCAATATTCTGAGATATAAAGAGCAATATGAAACATTTCAAGCACAGAAGAGTAAAGGCTCTATACAATTATCCTTTACAATTCAAAAATTCATCGTGAGAGTTAATCTACAGCTGGCTGAGAACTATATACAAATATTTAAAGCACCAGTTCACCCAGGATTTTGATTTGTTCATGTTGAACTTCTCTGCTTTTCACTGAAATGCTAATTAATGTTGTACTGAGGCTAATTAAGAGATTCGAGCCAGTTCTCAAAAAAGTCAATAAACAAACTCTCGAAGGAGTCTCGATGAGCATGGAATAGTGTCTAAGGCATGTGTATCCAACCTTTACTGTAATGAGAGCTACTTATGATGTATGAAAAGCATCGATAACTACTACAAATTATAATGGAAATTTTGTTTTAATTGCCAACCAAAAAAAAACAAACATACACATTGCCCACTGCCGTTAGTATCTTTACTAGGGGGTTTCTGTTTGTTTCTCAAAAGAAATGTCATTTATGGTCCACTCCCTGAACTCCCTGGACCAAGCTATTAAATGTACATTATTGTATAGTAGTGTCTGATGGATTTTGAGCAAAACACAGAGATGAGATCCTAGGCTGCCAATTGAGTCTATCCAATCTACTCAACTGCCACTAAATATTTATGTGGACTACTAACCTCCGGACCCTGTCTTCTCCAACCAACCAATTGCTCATCCACCCCGATGTGGTAATAAACGTCATTGTACATTATTTAAGGGTCTGCACAGAGAGATTTGCAAGGAATTGCAATGATTTGAGACAGGAATTTAAGGCCAAAGTAGTGGAGTACAAAAAATGTTTCCATTCTGCTGCATTGGAGATTTTTTTCCAACTCGGTTTCACTGGCCTAAACATTTTCATCTCAATTCCCTGCAAATCTCTCTTTATTGAGTAGACCATTTAAGGTAAAACGTGACATTGTATTTTCTAGTGCTGTGTAATCTGGTGTCCTGACAGGGCAATTACATGGATGTTACACTAGGTGCTCTATTATATTAGATGACATTGCAGACACCAATTGCAAGCAGTCTGATGTAAGTGATCCTTAAAGTAGCACTAAAGTTTCTTTTGAACTTCTACTACATTAATATAAGCAAAATTTAAAAACCTGGTGTCACCTGCCTAGAGAAAAAAAATAATAAAAAGTAATCTCGCATGTATCTATTAAGATACAGGTTGGGTTGACTTAGAAGAAGAGGGACATGTTTTTTACATGGACATGGGGGTGGAACTGGCATCGGAGGTGAACAGTCGCATGGCATCGGAGCTCCCTGCACTTAAGAGCTACATAACGCTTTTCTGGGCGACTACAGCAATACTCAATTACAGAAATTAGCTACCGTATGAGCGAAAACCATGGGTAAGAAAAATAAAAAGACAGACCCTCCGCAAACGGCCTGAAAATTGGATATTGCGACGTTCTTGTCCAGAACACCTAGGCCGCAGCTAAATGTGGTGGCGGATTCCTTCCTCCCGCCAGGTCTTGACTCAGACTCCCAATCTGAAGAATCAGATGCACCAACACCAGCTATTTCTCCGTTAAAGAGGACCAGGGAAGTCCCCAAGGATACATTTGCAACTAAAGAGGATATACAAAATCTTTTCGCTGAATTTTGAGATGCATGGCGGGCAGACCTGACGGAGGTGCGCACTGACATCTTAAGCATACAAAGTAAAGTGTCCAGTTAGGAAAACGCCATCCGATAAGATCATGCTACTGACAGCATGCTGAAAGAAAGGTCACTTAATCATGGATGGAGCTAAACTTCGGATGTTCGAGGACTTACCACCTACTGTGGTGGCCTGGAGGCGCACAATGAGCCCTCTCACGGCACACCTCAGGGATCTAGACATCAAGTACAAATGGGGATTGCCTCATTCCCTTACAGTTACAAAGGACAATAAATCCTTGGCCATTTCAGATCTGAAGGATTTTTCAACGTTTTTGACCGCCCTTCGTATACCACCACTCACCTTACCTGAAGGTTCAGATTCAGTTTGTGATCTTGGACGTGATAAATTCTGATGGAGCTCACAAACCTTTATTTTCTTTTTGATACGAAATGTATTCTAGTTTTTAAGTGTTCTGTGTATATCTGGTATATTTTGCTGCATTCTGTATACGGCTTATACTATGTTCTGCATGGTTTAATAGGTGCCGAGACGCCTAACTCTCACCATCCCTATAAGATGGTATTTTTGACATCACCCCCGGGGCACTCTATCCCCCATATTGGGTGAAAGCTTTTTGGCTGACCATCAAAAGTATGGTTCAGCAGCCCATTCTCTTGTGCAGCTCCACCTGGTGCTGACGGCATCCCACTCTCGGAATCCCCTCACCCCACTGTTATTCGTCTTGAACTTTTCTACTGCCAAACTCCTCTTTTCCCTATTCCATTAGCTTTCTATTTCATGTTTCTCTCTTTTCATACAGTTTTAGCTGTATTTATATGTAGTTTTTCTGATCTACTTAGAGTCAGAGTCTATTCAACTGAATATTGATCACTGTCTTATGGTCGTTCCCTTAGACTCTTTTGCAAATATTATATGTTTACTTGTAATATCGTACCTATATGTAGGGGCAGTTTTGTTTTGTATAATCAGATTATGGGGTGTGTTCTTGCCACTAAATGTTTTACGGTCTAGATTTCTGTGTTCCCCACCCCTGTTTTTTATTTTTTATTTTAAAAATGCCTTTGTGACGTGTTTCTGATTAGTAACACTCTAAGTCAGATTATACACCCATTCATTCCCTTTTTATCCAAAGTGGTTTTTGGGTATGGTAACTAGGTCCACCCTATTTTCTCCAGGTTACTATCTGGGTTATATATACATATAAAAAAACAAACTTGCACTTTCTGTCTTCAGTGTGACATCTGTTATATTTTGTTTTCGTATTATGTGATGATGTATTTACATTGTTTATGAGGTGTACCCTCCTTGTCGCTATAAAATTTAATTAAAAAAAAAAAAAAGTTTCACTAACACCAACTTACTAATAAGAGAAACTGTGCATTTATCGAAAACCTTGAATCCTCAATCCTTTGCAAATAACAGACTAGGCAGAAAATCAGGCTCCATCAGGCAGTCCTGGGAATATTCCCCAACCAACATGGGGGGGGGGGGGTCTCTCTTTTTTTATGTGTGTTGTGAATTGCATTTGTAGATATGACATTACAGGAAATCGATATAGAGAGAAAAGAAGGGGTCGGAAAAAAATGTAGAGGCAGGAAAATGAGGAATAAGGGGTAAAACGATGGGAGAAAGAAAGAGATAATAGAGAGACAAGGAGAAACACCTAACCCCCACAAGAAGGTTAGGAAGAGGGAAAGGGGGTTACCCCAACTCCCACATTGACCTGCACTCTAATGGATGGTGGTATATAACTTGCTACCCAGGTCTGCTACATTAAGTAAGCATGTAAGACGCTCCTTGTTTTTGTGATATGTCAGTGCAACTAGTATTGTTCGTTAAGGTATTTAATGTCTTTTATATGGTATGAAAATAAAAGAGAAATTCATTTCACGTGTTTATTCAGTGCTAGCTTAAAATGTTACATTATCATAAACATAAGATTAGACTGGAGCTGGATCATACCAACTACCAATCTCAATACCACAATGCTGATACAGATACCACAGCTTCATTTACTCAGTCACAGAGGATAACTGCCAAGACTGCTACTTGCCTGATCTGTAAACAAAATCAATTTTCCATGATTTTGTATAATAAAATTGCTATAGAAATGCAGCATCACATTTGGATGGGCCAAGATAACAGCGACAAATGCTTTAATTAATCTGCATACTAAGGAAAAGTATCTCCCTTCCATATTGCTTAATACTACATTTTCAAATAAAATCTGATGTGGCATTTTAGACTATTAAGTATCTCTTTCAATCTGGATCATTGCAGCATCAAAAGAGAAAGCTAAATACATGTAATTCCTGTGTAGTGTGCATGCCTAGCTAGGGAAGTTAGAACTTATAAATGTCATCTAACATGTTACCTGCTGATACTTTTATAAGCTATTGTTGATCAAAATTCACAGAGAAGGTCGTTCTGACCTTTCTAATATACTGTGGTATTTCTGCAGAAGGCAAAATGGAATATTTTAATACAAAAATAATAAATTATTAAGGTTAGATCATGAAGAAAAGTTATATCCTGCTGCGCAAAACCTCCAGATCCATTATATATCCATATCAGCTCTATAAGGAGCTGACTTTTCAAGTTGGGTAATGAAATGACAGTTCCCTAGTTAAGACACTGGTCTCCTAAAATGATTTGTCATGATCAGGGCTGCCAAAATAAAAATATATATCAAAATATACATATATATATAAGAATGTAACCTAATGACCACTGGATTATGGGGCAGTCTGTCTCAAAAAAAAAAAAAGCCAATTACTTTTCAAGCAGCACAATGAAAATGATGGGAATGAAGAGATTTATTTGAGGTTTTGTCAGAAAAGGAAAAAATAGAACTGCACAGGATTGAGATGGGAATATCAAGCTCAAGGCCAAAGTTGCTGCATTGGAGAATATTTTCCAACTCGGCTACTTTGGACTCAGGTTTGAAATTCCAGTCTAAATTTCCAATTCACTCTTTAGAGAGTAGACCCGCATATGTACGTAAATACACACAAACTTTATTTCTATATATATATGTAGGAACACACACCCCTCTGTACATATACAATACCTATTTATATACACTTTCAAACCACTACTTAGATAAGGTTGTCATCGATTACATGTTTGTCTTTGTCTGCCAACAGCCATCACGTAACGCATTATGTTCATGCCAGACGTGACCATGTTTGGCTCTTGTACCAAATTTCTGTGGTCTGCAAGGAATGAGTGACCTCACACCTGGCACTATTTTGAGTGTGAAAGAACCTAAAGAAAGGTTAGTTCACAAGTGACTGCTTGTGTATCCGGCTTGTACGAACACGGGAGGTAGGATATTGGAGTCTGCGATTAAATAAAACATTATGCAATTTTAAAGATATGCCTCATAACAACAGAATCCAACAAATAAAATAGTTTTTAGATGTGTAGTCTCACACGGCCTGGTTATAATACAAGATGAGAGAAGTTGCAGGTCCATTTAAGGACAATGCCGTCAATGAAAACATAACCTGTTGTGATCAGGGTATTAGCTGTAGCAATGTGCTCATTCAGCAACTGAAATAAAAATATTTCATGTTAAAAATTGAGAAAATTCCAAAATAATAACAGGTAGGACTGTCAATAGGACAGAATGTGGTCACACACTAGAAAAAGCAAAGCAATGCTGTTCAAGGTGCTTGTAGGTGGCACTCTCCAGATCTGTCCTCACAGGCATATATATAGACAAATCGTTTAGTTATATTGCTATGTTATAACACCACATATACATACCATAATATATTAGCGATTGGTCAGGTAATATGTACAAAGAAACAAAACCACAGCACAACATATACAAACAATATCACTGGAAATTAGCAGACACTTGAGACGGAGATCTCCAGAAGGTTTGCTGCTAGGGCTTTCTCAAGGACCGTCACCTTCTCTCTTACTGGCATACTGGTAAAATACTGCCTTTAGAGGAATCTTAGCTGCAACTCGGGGTTATGTCATACATGTCAGGGCTTACAATTTTTTACTGTTATAACCTCGGATCTGAGCCAAAGAGAACATTTGCACTATAAGGTAAACATTGCAGTAACTAAAAGAAATGTACGCAAAATAATTAATGCATATTTTTAGTTACAGTTTTAGCTTTAATATACTTTACTTTTATTATGAGGGGGGGATTTGAAGTAGTCTTTAAGTTGGGTATATAGTAGCATTATACCAATCAGGGAGCTGACAAAAGAATATACTATATTTGCTGCACCATTTTCACTTCTACATGCAACAAATGCAACTAAGAAATATGAAGGATGAGTTCAATGTGGGCAGTGTACCCATTAAAAAGAAAAATAGATATGTTATAGTTAAAATGCTGTTAATGACCTTGACATTTTATGAGATCATGCTGGATGGCAGTGTGCAAGTCGGCTCAAAACACTGATGTATGTCCATCCCTTTGATATACCAGCCAATGTACAGGTCAGGTCTCTATGACTGTCTCTTTTGCTTTTCCATACTCTAGGAGTTTGTTTTTTAATGGTTACCTGAGATATGGACTCAGCGTCACTGTCTTGTATCTCAGTTGCAAGGCCGGTAATTGACTGAAAGGTACATCTGCAGTGGGTTTTACTGCTTTTTACTGCCATTTTAGATCTGGGCAAGCCTGGTGGAATACATGGCCATGGAATATTTTGCTGTATAGTGGACATGGTATTTGATGCTTCTGACTAGGAAACACAGCACAGGGCAGACTATTTTGTGTTTTGGCTTCCCTGTCTTCACTGATTTGTCTGCATAGAAATTAATTTGATTTGAACATAAGAGACAAGTCATAAACAATTAAAACAAAACAAACAAAAACTCTGGTACAGCACAGAGACACATTTGTAGAACTTTGATGAATATACTGCATAGTCTCTGACAGGGAAATTTATTGAGTAGTACCAATAGCATTATTCATAATTACAAGCACTGCTGTACGTTTCAACACTATAGCAATTCAAGTGCTAGCAAAGGAATTCAGCAAACTTGATTTTATATTAACATAGAAAGAAAAAAATGACTAATAAGTGAAAGATAATGAGTTCTACATGCTCGTGCATTTAGTACCATCATGATATTTATACAGCCGTATTGTTTAAAGAAACATTTTTACCCCCACTCCTTTCCTGCTGTTTAATTATCTTAAACGGCTGAGGAAACTTGAGAACATTTTTTCATTGTGTGGATTCTCTCAAGATCCATCTTATATCAATTACGTTATTGCATGTTGTCAAGAAACAAGGCTCATCATTGAAACAGCAGCGAGTGAAATTTACCAGGCATAATTTCCATCCCACTGTCATATAGACTAAATGGATAAAAGTATTGGGATACCTGACCATTACATCAACAGGATCTTTTAATAAAGCCCACTATAAATCCATAGACATATAATATGTAGTTGGCCTTCTTTCCCCCATGCAGCTATAACAGATTCGGGGAAGGCTTTCCACAAGGTTTTAGCCCATTTATCCAGTAGAGCATTTGTGAGGTCAGGCACTGATGTTGAATGAGAAGGCCTGGCTTGCAATCCAGTTCCAGTGCCTCCCAAAGGTGTTTGATGGGAATGAGGTCAAGTCTCTGTGCGAGTCAGTCAAGTTCTTCCCCACCAAACTCATCCAACTATGTCTTTGTGGGCCTTGCATTGTGCACTGGGACACAGTCATGCTGGAACAGAAAAGGACCCTTCCCCAAACTGTTTCCAAAAAGCTGGAAGCATAGTATTGTCCAAAATGTCTTGGTATGCTGAAGCATATTTTCCTTCACTATCAGTAAGATGCTTAGCCCAACTCCTGAAAAACAGCCCCATACCATTATCCCTCTTCCTTCTTTGGCATAATGTAGTTAGGCAGCTATCCTTCTCTTGGCATCCACCAAACCCAGACTCATTCATCAGACTACCAAACAATGAAGTCTCCACAGAAGACCTTTGCATTGCTCCAGACACGATGGTTTGCATACAGCTGCTCGGCCATGGAATCTCCTGCCACGCAGTTTTTGTGCTGATATTGGAAATGTGAAACTCTTACACTATGGAATCAGTAGAGCATTGGCGACTTTTAGACACCATGCGGCTCAGCACACAGTGACCCTGCTCTCTGACTGTGTGCCTGCAGCGGTGCCCATATGTTTCTACTTTCCAATAATACCACTTCCAGTTGACCGTGGAATATCTAGCAGGGATGACATTTGTCTCCTGTCTGTTCTGGATTACTACATGTTGGTCATTGGACTGCACCTGGGCTCAACTGGATATTAAGAGTGCCAGTCATCTTTGTGCATGGTTGTTACATATATATTATACTGCAATGAAAATCTACACAGTCATGTTATCATTGATGGTGTTGGATCTATCTTTTCACACCGGTGACCTTAAACCACAAAACTGCCCCTACTACTGGTTTTGCTAATGACACATGCATTTAATATCTGCATAGCATAAAACATTTTTTTAACTAGTGTCTTTGAACGTGTGACACATTATTCTGGTCCATAAAGTGTTAACGGCTGTCCGTATACCTTCAACAAACGCCTCCTATAACTGCACCCTCCCTGAAACAAAGTTATCAGTGTGACCTTGAAGACTTTCCTGTCCTACACTCTATAGGTTCGTTGGGGTTTTTTGAATCATTGTTCCACTTTATAGTGCTACATCTACATCATAACTGAGCAGCCTCATATCAGGACAAAGTATGAATACAATTATAATCACAATGAAGTGCAAGTGAATGCATTGCAAATGTATCTGCTGGCTTCCATGAATGCCTGACTATCGTTGCTATGGTTATTGCAACCTCTACTGTCTACTTGAAGGTCAAATCTGCCTCTGATAGCAATCTCTTTTGGAATGCTTGGCCAAAATCACAGTGTTCTGCCAACTTCTTCAAAGTGTTAACAAATTGAGCTACTGACATTCTTTCATTCTGCTTCTGCTGATGAAAACAAAATTGTTCGTCTATGATTAATGGCTTTGGTGAACAAACCTGTGACATGGCACTCACCATTGTATCTTAAATCATGATGGGCAGATTTATTTTGACTTGCATTAAAAATCAGCTTTGAGAGTAAAAATGCTCTTCGCATACATAATCCCCATACAGTATGCAAATGATAGGACCACGCCTTTCAACTTTAGCGTTTCTCATTTTCTCTCTCTTACTATCTTGCTGTTACAGGCTAACATGGATCGGACATTGCAGATATTCATTGCAGTGCAGTAAGGATCTGTAAGACAATATGCTAAGTTAGGTTCTCTATATTTTTGAAAATAAGTCTCATCATTATCAGCAAATTCTTTAGTGGAGAGTTGATCACCTGGCAGTTTGGCATCTATTTTGAAGTTTATGTCATATGCCTGTTAAATGCTTGCAGAGTATGCTATGAAGTGTTGTGCCTCAATAAGTAGGTAGGCTGCAAGTGTCCTAAATCCTCTCCTTGTCCTCAAATGAGGCTTTGGCTGGCCTTAATAGATTATACTAGAAAGTCCTGATGTCGGGTATACTCCATATTTGGGATTTCCTCACAGACCCTATAGACATGCACGTGTGAGAGAAGGGTCAATCCGTGTCCTCAGCTTCAGAGCCTCTGTCCCCTCTGCATTTCTAGATCTGATGTAGAAATGGGTTTAGTAAAGGAAGATGAAAACTGGATAAAAATGCATTTAGCTCCAACCACTGCTCTCTCTCTATGCGTTTTGGTCATCTTTCTACCCAGTTGTCTTGTCTGTCTTACAATCTCTGTATCTTATCAGTCAACACATCTGTCTTGGCTGTCCATTTCTATCTCTGATGGTAATGGATGAGCTGGTGAAGTTGCACCAAAAGTCACCAATTGTTTTTGCCTGCTGGCCAACGGTTGCCAACCCTTCCCTGACTCATACTGTGCACTTTATGTCCAATGAACTAGTCATCAATTGCTAGGTGTTCAATTCATAATACTCCAGCTCTTATAATTCTCTAGAAGCCAACAATGAGCTCTAATTTACTTTTTTTAATAGAAATAATAATATAAAATAAATTAATACAGGGCTAGAACGTATATAATAAATATAAAATAATCCATTACATTAACATTTTTCTATATAGTGCCACCAATTTATGGGATACATGAAGCACATAATGGAGTGAAGAGGTCAGAGGGAAGGTAATTGCATTAACAGTAATGTGGATGGGTGGTACTAGGTGGGATTAGTTAGAGGTAATTAGCGGTATTCGGTGGGATTAGCTAGAGGTAATCCCATATCCCTTTCAAAAAAATATGAGCCCTAATGTAATGTTCTTTAACAATAACAGTGGGTATGTATTTCAATGATAAACAACTTGCACCATGTTATACTTAAATACATGTATTTTGATGTATCAGAATTTAGAATACTCAAGAAACAAAAATAAAATATCATTCACTATTTTTGTTTTCATAATGATTCTATTTTTAGTAAAAATACACTGAACTTATTAAAACAAAAACAAGGGCCAAAATACAGTAACAATTTCAGTTCTCGGAAATATGGCCACTATTTAGTCTTCATGTAACAGGCTGGCATGTCGTTCTCATTACATCTCATATGAAATGAGTGTGTAGTTTATAGGTTTTGTTTGTTTGTTATATAGAGCTGTAGGATATCTTGATATGTATGCTATTCTCACTTAAGGCTCTCTGTGTGTGTGTGTGTGTGTGTGTGTGCTGCCAATAACACACACACACTTGCAGGTATTTCATTTAGCAAGTGTTCGATCCTGGAAGGAATTCAGCAAAGAGAAATATTCTTCTCTACAGCTATTTTATATTTATTTTGTCCCTGGATCAATAGAAGCTGAGAATACGGTGTGCATTGTACTTTGGAAGTCCGAGTAATTCATCAAGTGATACAGTAAACAATGCAGGTGTCAGCCTTAATATTGCATTTTTATGTTTTCTTTTAGTTAGAATGTTACTTTCTTGGATATATTTCAGCAGCTAATGTTGGTTTTATTGCAGTGTAAAATGACTGTTACTACTTTGCTAAAGTCTGATCAGGTTCATCAAAAGGGGGGTGTTTCGGGTCACTGGTCTGAATAAATTTTCATGTAAGAAACAGGCATTTCATGACATAAACGTCTACTTAATAAAGAGAGAATTGCAGTGAACTGAGACAGGAATTTCAAACCTTAGGCCAAAGTAGAGGAGTTGCAAGAATTCTCCAGTCTTCCGTTTGAAATTCCTGTCTCAGTTCCCTGCTATTCTCTCTTTATTGGGTAGACCCAATAATCAATGCATCCTTCCATTCAGTAAGATTAATGCAGAGGAAAAAAAGCTAGTAGAAGGATCACCTAAATCCATAAAATGTTCATATGGCACCAAGAAGTATGATAAAAAAATAGAAGTTTTAAACAAATTCACCAACACATTTAATGGACCTCTGTAATATTAGGCCGCTGGTCATAATGTTATGGCTGATTAGTGTATATGTCAAGGCTGCACCAACGCATGGCGAAGTTTACCGCTCCTGTTGTTAGAAGGTATGTGCATTTAAATAATCCAATCTCATTTTGCAGTACTAAGAAATGTTAATCATATTACTGTTTATATAGACGGACAAAAGAACTGCAAAGTGCTGTTCCCAGTAAAGCACAGCATTTTCTTTATACGGTTATGAGAGGCAAGTTAATGGCTGCGTAGATTACTTTATTCATTACAATACAAGGCATGCATTGTTTGCACAGGTGTTTTGGTGCCTCTGTGCTCATTCATAAAGCAACATTATATTAAATGCATCTGCCACGTAGCTAACGAGAAGAATAATTGAATGTCTGGCACCTACAGGCAGCGTGAAAATGTGATACTTCCCAAATTTATATACATATTAAAAGAAGTATTTGGTTTCATTTACTCCGGTTACAGGACAAATATTGCGCTAACGCTTTATATTTCAATTAAGGATGTATCCTACATTTGCTAGGTTAACAACACAGAATCTTACGTTAAAATAAGATTATTTTTTTTTTTTTTACACTATACAGTGCCATTAATCTTTTTCAGGCCTATGCCTGAATTACCTACAGAGGCATACATTTAGTTAGAGGTCGTAAGTTGAAGTGTGTGGACATCTACGTTAAGCAGAGCAGATGCTGGAGGTTTTGAAGTAAGGGTCATTAAGCCCACTTCAAGGACTTTCTGTAATAGAGAGAGAATTGTGGACAGTACAGTATCCTATGACCCATTACATTTGAAAAGTGTATTACATGGTCTGAAACCTGGCAGGAGATGAAAAGCTGTCATAACTGAGAATAAGAAAAGGGAAGCATAAACTCTCTCTCTAGATTGTGTTTATACAGCTGATGGAGAATATCAGTAAGGACTGAGTTATTTTTCAGAAGGTACGCCTTACACGTCATTAATTGGGAAACATGATGCTATGGGTCTTTACTATAGACAGGCGGCTGACCCAAATACAACAGTGATACATGATGCTATGGGTCTTTACTAGAGACAGGGGGCTGACAAGAGCGATCCATTATTATGCTTTGTATTTCACATCCATGTTTAAAATCTAAACATTCCGTACCACCCTTGACATCCCCCCAAGCTGTAATATAAATTAAAAATGTACTCGGTGTCCTAGTTTTGCTCCCACTTCATTGGGCAAAAAGGGTCCTATAGATTTAATTCCTTACTTTATGATAGAGTAGGTACACATTTTTTATATAGCCATTGGATAACAAACCTATGCCATCTAAAGAAGTAAGCCAGCATCTTAGGAAGGCATTATTATCATAGAAAGGAAATTACAAAGGCAAATAGCAGATGAAGTTGAAAAGCACTGTACCCCAAACCGTTTCATCTTGGCTGCGACCGATCTCCGTCTCTAAATATACAAGACTGTAAATCAAAATATTCCATAAATGTAAATTAAAAAAATTTTTTTTTTGCTCTAACAGTATATTCTAAATGATAAAACAAAACAGAAATTGCAAGATATAATAGATTGTAAGCTCATGGGTTTTTCATCATTATGTTTATTTATGTCTTGGGTGCTATATATTTTGCTATCTTGCCTACTGCACAGAACTGTATAATTTGATAGTGCTTTGTAAATAAAAGATAATAATGATCATAATAAAGGGTTCATTTGTATTAGTGCCTTTACACATTAAACCTATTTGGTTTGTTTTTAAATAAATAAAGATTATACATTTTCTATGATGGACATAGATTGGTAAAGACATCTTATGTAATTTTTAAGATATTTTGGTTTTCCCCTGTGTTTCAAAATGGTCTGCTTAAATCTCAGTCTCGAAGTCCAGGCATTAAGCTACACCAAAATTTGGCCTCCGGGCACCGCAATTGCTCCACAGAACATTTTGTGAGCGCCATATTGAAGGGCAGCATACCTCTCTAATATGGCACTGCCCTGTAGCTAGCAAGAGCGACGAAAGTCATCAGATATAAAAAAAAAAAAAAAAAAAAGGGCCAAAACTAACCCTAGTTCTAAGGTTAGGATTCCAGGAGTTGTTAGAATTAGGGTAAGTTTTAGGGTTAAACTTAGGGTTTAGGGTTGGGGACAAAAGGTCAGTGAAGAAGAAAATGGTTAGGAAACCAAAAAAACACTACTTTTGGTTATTGCCCTATAACTTGCAAAAAACAGCAGAACAACATACGTTATATGTGTGGGTAAGACACAGCAAAAATATTCCGGTCACTGAGGGGTTATAAAAAATATGCCAGTTGTGTGTTAGCTATTTTTGAAATGTTTTTAGTAGTACATTTCAATCTGCCTGGAATTAATTATGCACTAAGCAGTTTGGACACGAATCTAAACTATGTTATAGTTCCTGTTTATAAAACACATTGCAATGAGTAAAACAAAATACAAACTACAAAGGTGCATGCACTTTATTTTGTGTTCTGAACATAAAACGTGTTTTTTGAATTTTTCTGTGGTTTCTCCTGTTGATAACATTACCTTGTGGCTTGATTTACGAATGAACAACTTTCAAAGGGAAATGATAAATTTGCATTAATACATTTGCTTCAAATTATGATAGCATAAAAGGTAATTTTTAACTATAAACAATGTTTAGACGACAAAGTCCCTTGAGAGTTTGAAAACAAGTTGTTTTGTGTTCTGTTAATTTACGCAACGTTTTTCCAAGGTGACAGGTCAAATTTAGAACTCAAAAAATACAAACAAGTCCGTGCATAGATAATTAAACTTGAGCATGTAAAAAAAAAAAAATATATATATATTATAATTTACAATTATAGAACATTGATGCTAAATTACTTATAACACTTGGCCTTTTAGCAGAACTTACGTGGATTGGCTACTATAGCTCCCATTTAAATTACGTTCACCTTTCAAACTCATTTACCTCGAAATCGATCAAAATGCTTCCTAGCTTTTAGACGAGCCTTTCTGGTTATTACAGAAATATTTATTTCTTATTTATATTTTTGCTTTGCACACACAACACAGTTATGGTGGGGGTGAAGATAATGGCAACACCCCTCCACTTAAAAATCAAGTCAAACAACTAACACTAAATCAAAATTTGCCATCATAAATAACACTGGCAGGCATATGCAAATACAAAAACATTGATCACGTTTGTGACTCTATATATACTTTATACATGGACACCTTGCAGCAAATACCTGCCGTACTAGTCACCCTATAAACATAGCCCAGGACAGAGTTGCAAAGCCAGATAACCACTCATCATGTCCTTAATGGAAACTCGTCAGCATGAAGTTGGTTCCTGGCTTTCTGCTTAATGCTTGGAGAAGTATGAGAAGCACACACAAGCCTCAAGCAGAAAGCCAGCAATGTGTGTCTGGTGTGTGCAGGTTTAATAATATTTAGCTTTGGTATACTCATTGAATCGTTGTACCTGTTTTATTCTGCAGATTACTGTATGCCACTCTATTTGTTATATGAAAAAGTTATATAAATCAATTTAAACAAAACAAAAATACAAACCATCCAACCCCCAAAAACTCACTGGATAGTATGAAGCGAAAAATAAAAGGTTTCATAAAACGTAGACACAACTGTGCATGTACCAGACTTTCACCTAAGCACTTACTAATGTAATCTGAAACATTTCTAAGACTACACTTAGCTTTGCTTGTTCTGATCAGTCTTCTGTGGCGTACAAGCCAAAACACATACCATGGTAATTTTAACAAAATGCAAAAGGGGGAAAAAAAAGGCAGAAATAAGACAAATTCAGCTGGTTTGAATTACAATGATTTACAAAAAAAATTCTTAAGGTGTCTAGGATATCTTGAAAGTTAGGTTTGCAGAAACGGCAAATGTCTGATGTTCCAAAAATAACTAGCCACAGCAATGTGTGCTGGCCTGGGAAAAGTTCAAACGTGAGAGTAATGGCCTTAAATTAATTGACCTCAATAGAGAGTAATAGTGTATAATACATCCATATTGCTTATTTTATAACAGAAGATCTCACATATTGGAGTTTTTCAGAAGATTGTCTCAGCAGAACATACATATCTTTATTTGGCTCTTGAAACATATGTGTTATGCTAGTTTGGGGTACCAATTATTTTCTGGTAAAGCATCCCCTAAACCACAACCACGTTATCCAAAGGGCAATGCGGGTATCCGAGAGGGTTCAGTCCTGGGAAGTGATTGGGTTGATAAAAGGCTGCAAGATGGGTAAGGAGCACAGATATTTATATAACTATATAGATCCAGGATATGCTTTCTCCTCTGTACACACAATGGGGGTTATGTATAAAAACTCCCACACTGCAAAGTGTCGGGAGTTTTATAAAAAGACACAATCACCGTTATTTATATATAAAGGTGACATTACATTAAGGTTTTTTTTTTTTTTTTTTGCCTTATTTAAGATCAACAGCGGTAAACATGGAATAGGAAAAGGGTTGAACTTTATAGACACAAGTCTTTTTACAACCTAAACTATGTATAGTATCCAATGGGCAAAGGGGGGCATTTGCCCACCACCACCGAAGGCTACTCATCAAAGAAGGGGCCAAAGCCATGTTCAGTCCCCCAATATAAGAGACAAATGAAGAAAAACAACATTTGGGATGTAATAGTGTGCATAAAAGGCTGCAAGAGGGGTAAGGGGCACAAATATGTGCACCACTGGCTAGGCATGGTACTAGGTAGAATGAAGAGGCAACTGCCCAGTGTTGCATTTAAGGATTCAAGATGGTTGGGTATGGAAGGAGAAGATGGGTAATGATTTGTTTTTATAATGCTGTGTCTGGTCCAACAATGCGTTAAGATATAATCACTAAAATGAGACCTGTGATGAATTGACAAGCACAATGCAGAAATCAGGCATATCTTTCCAACTCTAATTAAATCTTGATTTTTGCAATTTACTTTTTATGTGTTATTTATTTACTAAGCTAAGTCTATGGTACTGAATTGTAACATAGCTTCACTTATGGGGATTTCAACTTTCTATCACTTTTAGTGACCTGTTATTTGGATTTGAATTTTTTAAAAGCCCTGATTATTCTTTTCCTCAAGGCTAATTCCGATGGTTAATGAGACACGCTGCATCTGAAACAAGCACTCTGTCAGAAAATGGGATTTTGATTGAACCCCCCCCCCCCCCCCATCTTTATTTTAAAACCAACAGAAGAGAAACATATTGGGAGGTAATTGAAATTACCGTTGTGAAAGCAAAAGTATGGCTGACACATCTGTTGTCCAAACTGACAATTTACAAAATGAGGGAGGGATAAGACTGGGTGCAAGATGAGTGTGTTGCTTGTTTGCCAGCTATTTCCGAGTACAGCTGTACGTGTCAGCCATTGCTGGGTTTCCTCCAATCGTCCTACAGATTAATAATGCCTTCAAACCCTGAATTAATATTACTCTTTTACCAATATGTAAACTGGAAATGGCTGTATATGCTCACGGTTTACCATCACAGCAATCTAGGAGTGAGTATCCCATAGTTACCAACAGTCCCAGCATTTTATGGGACAGAACTGTGTTTTGGGGTCTTATCCCATCCAATTTGTGGATGTCCCTGCACGCGTGCTACTTATGCACACAAGCAAAAAGCATGTTTAAACTATGTATGGCTATATTAAAGGAAAAGCCTAAATGTGCGAGAAACAAGTAGCAGACCCCAGGTACTTGTACCCAGTAACCTGCAGCTTACTATTGTGGGTTTACACAATATAATGATACCTCTCAGTTTTTTTGGCTTTGCCCTGCCTCATCCTTGGACAAGATCTTGGGCAGTATGTAGCAATATAATAATCATTAGTTTGTCTTGAGGAGCGGACCCACACTGTTGCAAATGCTGTAGACAGATGCTGCTTGTAATTTGACACTCACTTTCGTTGAGGGGTTGTGACAGATGGGAGTTGCTGAATATTATGTATTATGTAGGTAAACAAAGGCAGTTTCAACATTCTGTGCAGTAAGAAAATGGCACAATGTTTACAGTCAGTCGTTGGTGACCTTTTGCAAAAAAAAAAAAACCCACATGAATCAAGCCTTGATTAGCTTTAGGGGGAAAATAGCTGCCATCTTTTAGTGGAAAACATTGACCAAGTACAAAGCATGCACCAAGTGTGTTACTGCATTGACATATGCTTTCAGTCTAAATAAAAAAAGGTTGTGTGCAAATGCTAGCTAAAGGATTTATTAAGAATCTTTCCACAAATAGTCCATCTGAATGTATTATTTGCAAGTGTAGTTATAAATTGTAACATAGATGTTATCCTCTAATAATAACCCTGAAGCTAGACATTCTTTTCCTATGATTACATCAACAAACACATTTGATTGCAATTTTGTATTTAACTCTAAGTCAAATATTACAACAATAACAGGGTGCCAACAGACGAGGACTCCTAATCTTTAGTCTACCCCATCAGCAGCTATCATTTTATATTAAAGGTACAGCAAAGATCTGTGTGGGGAAAAGTCCTGAAATTACTTAATTTGTAGTATCTATCTAGGTTTTAGAAAATTTCCTCAATATGGAATTACCTGTATATCATATAATTAGGGTTAATCGACCTTTCATAGCCAGTGCTGGTATTAGTTAAAAAACGGCAATGCAAAAGCCGTTTTTTATTTTCCAGAATGGCAGAGTGGTCGGGACCAGCAAAGTGCACAGGTGTGTAGCGCCTTTGTGTTGCATGCAGCGTCACCACTGTGCAGTGCGCATGTCATGTGTGCAACTCACTAACATCAGCGTCAACCACTCAGGGAAGCGCCGTGCGGCTGAAGCAGCCCGAAGCTCAAGACACCACTGGGCTGGCGATCCTGCCTGGCTACCCCTGCAAGGACCTGCTTCTACATGTAACATGCTACCGTTGCATCGGACCAAAAATAAACAAACATTCAGGAAGGATGATGCAGAGCACACCCTTTGTGTGTCCTGCACCAAGCCTCTCTCAAGCTCCACCCCCCAAAAAAATACAGGCTGCCCAGTGCGAGCCTTATCCCCTCAGCAGCAATGACCTCCCCTCCTCGGCAAGAACAGATGCATAATTCCTCACCAAAAACATACTGATCTCCCCTCAGCAGCACTGACTGACCCCTCTCTTTTGGTGAGGGGGGGGGGGGGGGGGGGTCAGTGCTGCTGAGGAGAGATCAGCCTATTTTTTGGTGCGGAGGGGGGTTCGTGCTCAAAAATATTTAAAGGGACAGTACAAAGTTTTTTTTTTTTTTACAGCTCACTAATACACATGCACAAACACACGCTCACAAAAACTCACTAATGTAGGATGCATTTTTTAATAAACATCCCTGAAAAAACTAGTGATGTGTTAGGGTTACCTGGCTGGTACTCTAATGGCTTTTGGAGCAGGTGCTGGCATAACTCTTTTAGGCTCCACCCTTGCTAACAGACAACTATAGCCAGTATTTTTTTTTATGGAAAGGTGGCAACCCTATATATAATGGGTATTACAATGTAAACATAGTGTTAATCGATGTTACACTGTAAACAATGTGATAATTGTCGTAAAAAAACAACAACATTATACTAACACTACTGCCTGTTTATTGTATTCTTATGTCACATCTTATTGCTAGGGTAGATTACCACAAGTTGCCGACTCCTATAGCTGGCCGTAGAAGTTAAAAGTTAGACTAATGGTACCACCCTCCTTTGTTTTATATGAGGTGCCACTGCCACAAATGCCCACTAAGCAGTAATTCCACTAGGGATGGACCACTGACAAGTTTGTGTACCTACCAACATCTCCCACTGGGGACGCAAGTCATAGCTGTCACTTGCCTAGTCATGTGCTGTCACTTGCCTAGTCATGTGCTGTCACTTGCCTAGTCATGTGCTGTCACTTGCCTAGTCATGTGCTGTCACTTGCCTAGTCATGTGCTGTCACATGCCAGGTGTTCTGACATTTTCATGATCACTCAAATCAGTCCACGCATGTGCAAGCAAACTTAATACAATGCAGTTAATGTCATTGTTGTTTCTGTGCAGAAAGTTTTCTGATTTAAAAAAAAAATGAAAATATTCTTGTAAATATGAAATCAAATGAGGTCTTTAGAACCTACTTGAAGACCAAAAAAAAAAAAATACCTGGAAAAAAAACTGCCACTTAATACAGTGTGTTTAGAGTTGAGAAAAAAAAGGTGAAGATGTAATATTTTCCTAGTAGTTTTATATGATGCACAGTGTTGTTACACTATAATGTTTGTTTTATATATATTATGGCAGTTGTACAGATTCTTTTCTGTCTTGGTTTTTACTTTTTTATGACTGCCGTACAATGAAAGTCACTGCTTACCATCTGCAGATCACATACTGCTATGTAGAAAGCATATCAGTTGCAGCAATTAATGTTCTCTTATTTGTTAAATGACATATACAAACAAATAAAGGCTTCATCAAAGGCACTGCCACATTATGCTGTTTATGGGAGATGTAACTATTTTCTTTAATCCTTGTTTAAATGTCATCAAGGACAGCTTCCTTCACACCAAACAAATTAGAAAAAGAACCCACACGACATATCTGATTTAAAGTAAATTCGCAGTTCTTCCTTTATAGAAGTTTAGTGTAGCGATCAGATTATGGCTTTTGATGAATCTCTATGGTCAGGATATTTGATCAAAGTGCACTATACATTAAGACTAAAAAATGATGGTGCCATGGAACGTCTCAAGGAGCTATCTGTGCATTACTGAGTAGAGGACGCATCTAACTAGATAGCAGTATTTTCATCTTCCAAGCCTAGTTACATATTATCGGCCATTGTATTACATTAACTTTTATTTACATATTGCACCAATCAATTTACAGCCCTTGGTCCAGAGCTTAAAGATGAATTACAAACAGATTAATACAGTCCGGTCCATAAAGCAAGGAGAGCCCTGCTTGCAAGCTTAACGTTTAGAGCCCCCCTACTCTTCCTCCTGCTACCGAATACGCAATAACTGACCAAAATGCCATAACTGATTAAACTTTTATTTATGCCAGTAGGCGTGTTAGTCTACACATCAGCACTCTTAGCACTTTCTACTTCTTTCTGGGACTACAGTTAAAAACAATAATACATTTTGAAATCTATGCGGTGAGAAGGCTCCGTTGGCTAATGGGGTCAACTGTAGACAATGTTTATTCCTCAGGGTTTCAGATTCAATTTCCAGCAGTAGCCATCTATAATAAGGAGTATTAATAAGTTCAGTCATAATAACATCTATTCTTCGCTGCCAGTTCAGTTAAGTATAAGGAAGTGTTATCAAGTACCTTGAATCCTTTTTGACTTGCATTTAGAATTTGGAAGAATCTCTCTAGGTTTGGGTTTCCAGAAAGTTTCCCAAACTGTTTGTATTCGGTCTCACTTTCCTTTTTATATATTAAATAATTATCAATCTAGGGGGAGGAGCGACGTGATGACGTGAGCATGAATGCTTGCTCTGCTTGAGGACCTCCTGGGACGTAAGCGAGAAAATGCTATAGCGTCTTTCCGAAGATCTATGTTCCTGGACGGATACTATCTCCTATCTTGCTGCAAACAGTGCGATACCCTTAGATCAAGATTGGTGCCACAGATAGACTCGATCCGATTCCAAGAAGGAGCGGTGGTTGAACAGCCCTCAAAAAGGGGGAGGACCCTGGAACACCACGGATGGGCGGAATGATTTGGTGTCCGGCTTACACGACAAGATATTCATTGGTATCACAGATAGAAATGATCTGATCCCAATAGGGTTAGGTGGTTGAACGTCCCTCGAAAAGAGGGTAGGACGCGTGAACACTGCAGATGGGTGGAGTGATTCAAAGAACGGATAAAAGGCGGATAACAAATAATTGTTATTCTTATGTATATTTATATCTATCTTTTTACATACATTTTTTTCTCTGTTAAGTCAGACAACTAAAGTAAATGTGACTTAAATATATAACAATTTAAAGTATTTATGTATATTCCTTTGCTCCTTACTTTACTTTTTCCGTCCCTATTACTTCCCCTTAAAGATACTTACAGACACAAATCGACAGATTCTTCAGTTAAACAAAACATACATGGCCAATATTTTCTGGTATGACTACCACACACACAGGAGAAATCACACCACGGGTGAAAACAATAGAAACTTTACTCTCCTCGCAATACTGCCGCACCCGATAAAGTGCTCCTACGGCACTTATCCAAAACACAATACTCCAAAAATGGGGCGCATGTACATGTAGGGAAAAAGATAAAAAAAAGAGAACACATACAATTTAGCAATTCAAAGTTTATACAGACTATAAAATAAGACATAGAAAGATAGAAACTGAAAGATTTCGCCAATAAATTTAATGAATGGAAAAAATTGTACACATCATGGCTAGGCAAAATAAATGTTGTGAATTATTACGCTCTCCCCCGGTTGCATTTTTCCTTCGCTCAATTGCACTAAAAGTTGACCCCTCTATCTTGAAACAATTTCAGAGGAGATTTAATAACTTCATATGGTCGGGAAAGAAACCCAGGGTATCTTTTAAAACGCTTACAAGAACACAGACTCAGGGAGGATTGAGAATTCCCGATATAGTTAAGATTCATGATGCAGCTATGCTTACACACTTGGCTAAATGGACACATTTGGATTCACACAAGCACACCTGGATCTCAATGGAGCAGAAAGGCACAAACATTATAGATAATTTATTTCCTCCACAAAGAACCCTAACTAAGATATCTAATCCTATAGTAGTGGACCTAGACTATATGTGGAAAAAAATTAAGAAAAAATATCTCCCTTCTCTTAACGTAAATCTATACCTGCCTATCAACGTCGTAGAGGATCGGATGCAAGACTTAAACTTAAAAACTTGGAAAATTAACGGAATTACTTCAATAGATAAGATCACTTCAGACGGGAGGATTATGCCCTTTCTGGAGGTAATAGATAAATATGAACTACAATCACTAGAAATTTACACTTACTTAAGAGTAAAACATTTCTTTGATAAAGAAATATTACTACACTCACACAGAGAAAACCCAGACATGGACAATTTCTTTAAAGCAGCATGGGAAAATAAGTCAAGTAGGAGAGCTTACTCCGCCTTAGACGAGGTAGAGAGTTTTAATTCTCAACCTAATATAAAAAAATGGGAAAAGGAATTAAAATATCAGTGTCCAGAAAGTGATTGGTATAACGCTATAAAATTGACAAAAACCTCCACCCACTCTCTAAACACCATTGAAGTGTATTATAAATTAATATTTAGGTGGTACTTGACCCCAGTAAGATTGAATAAGATGTACAAGAATCAAAATGAGAATTGTTGGAGATGCCTTAATATAAAGGGAACATTGTCCCATATATGGTGGGAGTGTCAATATATAAGGGAATTCTGGAAGGACGCCTCCCGTTTAATCGAATCTACGCTGGGGTCCAAAATGGCATGTGACTCCTCTTCAATGTTATTCCATATAGGCCTTGAAAAATGGGATTGGCCAAATAGATGTTTCATCCTCCATGTTTTTTTAGCTGCTAAATTAGTAATCGCCCCGAGAGTGGAAAACAGCTGGGGAAATAGACCCTAACAAACTGATTGATCAAATTGATTTCCAGGCTTTGATGGAAAAGGGTTACTATAGAAATAACGAAGAAAATATGATAAATTATTTAAAAATATGGTCACGGTGGTTAAGATAGAAAGATGTAACTTAGAGGTAGTCCAGAGGTAAGGAATGAATGAAGGAATGAATGAAGTTTATGAATGTTAAATGAATGATATTTAAATGTAAAAAAATAATAATATAAAAAAAAAAGACAAGGAAATTCTATGTAATGTTAATTTTGAGACTGCCAAAATAGATGGTTAAACCATATGGTTATGTTTCCTGTCTTGCTTAATTTTGGTTCTTTAGTTGAATACAGCGCCTGAAGGTAAACGAGCTCCCTTTGTCTTTAATTTTTTAGCGAGATACGTTAGTCTCCATCCCTTTACAGGTTTGTTTTGTTGTTTTTTTTTGTTTCTATTTTATTGCGAGAATTTATGCTCGGCGCTTTACTGTGGTTACATTCTCGCAGCATATGTATAGAAACTGTTAATTTTACTGATGATACTTGTTTTTGATTCTGCGATATATGTAACCATTTACTTTGATTTTATTTGTTTATAACAAAAGAACCCAATAAATGATTGAAAAAAAAAAAAAAAAAGAAAGATAGAAACATCTAAAAACAGAGACATGGTTAGAATAGAAACAATAAGGAAATTTGTAAAAAAAAAAAAAAAAAGTTAACAAGAGAAAAGAGAAAGAATGGGAAAGAGAATGCAAGCTGTAGCAATGGAGAAGACGCGATCAGATATAAAGAAAGCAATGAAGAAACAAAAGTAAAGATTTGAAGCAAATATAGGCACACCACAGACTGAACTGAAGTGTAGAAATAACATCGGAGGAAGTGCAATCAGAGGTACAGTCTTCTCAGAATGACAAACACCGTTTATTTTGCTTGTGTATTTACAGCAGAACCAATTTGTCCTCTGTCATTGTCAGAAGTGATTGGGTACCTCTCTATGTTTCACTATTTAGATGGGAAAAACCTAAGCTTGGAAAAAGCTATCTTTCTACTTGACAAGATATCTCCCAGCGGAGATTTCTTGCCAGTCAGGGTGGCCTGCTTTCTGAATCATTCAGTCCTTTTAGAAAACTTCTTTTTGAAGTCGTGCCATTTCCTTTTACAGTTCTCTATGGCACACTTAATCAGAGCTACAACATTCACTGTTGTCAGCAGCACTGGGGAGTCTTTCAGTTTAGATGAGGCGAGAGAAGCGATGATTGGCCACGGAGTAACACAAGGGTCATGGATGTGCTCTTAAAGACAGGATCATCATTACAGTTTGAGGTCTCCAGATACCTTGTTAACAAATTCAGAGTCTTAGGAGTTTTTTAACATTTACACTACTGCGAAGTGTGGAGACTCAAATTTAATTTGTCACCCTAGGCTCTGGGTGTCCAACTGTGACCCTCAAACTCCTGCTCAACAACAAATCATATATTTTTCCAACATCCTATAAGAATAGCTAAGATTTATGGTAATTGTAGTCCACCAACAGCTGCAAGGCCACATTTGTAGACGGATACCATCAACTTTGTGTGTAGCGCTTACAAATGCAAAATAATAAATCTGGGCATGGTGCAGACTTTGGTCAGTTTATGCAACAGGGATCAATGGCAGTTGCCTTGTGGTGCCAGGTTATGGTGGCATCTGAAACACCTCTGTTTCATTGTCATCTTGGACACTGAGTTGGAACAAGATAGTACATTACATTACAATAACATTTATTTATATAGTGCCAACAATTTACGTATCGCTTGGTACAGGGTATAGAAGGAAAAACATAATATATTTTAGACAAACAAAGACCAACTGACGCATGAGGCAGAAAGCGCTGCTCGCAAGTTTACAGTTTCTAGGAAATGGGGGACAGGAGACACATAGGGTGAGTGAAAAGTTCATATTGGACGGTGTCGGTAGTAACGGTATTTGGGAGAGTTGTAGCTAGGTTGGTTTGACCATAGGTTAATTAATGAGTGTTCTAATTGGGTGAATAGTAAGCTTCCTTATCCCTTACAGTATGTGGGGACAATAAGAGCTGGGTGGGTTTGACTAGAGGTTAATTAATGAGTGTTCTAGTGGGACGGATAATAAATATCCTTAAAGAGGTGAGTATTGACGGACTTTTTGAATATTGAAGTAAGAGAGCTGGATTCTTTGTAGGAGCGAGTTTCAGAGAAAGGGGCAGCTTGTGTAAAGTCTTGCAGGCACGAATGGAAAAAGAGTTGACGAGGTTGGAGCAGAGTCTTATTCCACTTGAGGGACGTAATGGTTGCGTTAGGTTAATGAGGGAGGCAATTGTAGATTTAACATGTTATCCTAGAGAAGACAGGTTGCCAGGGCTGTGCTTAGAGTAGACAATGAGTAGGATCACAGTTTTAGTCAAATATACAGTCTTTAATTAAGCATATTAGATAATACAGTGCTTTCGAAAAAATGTCAGCAACCGAATGTGACAGAGCTTAGGGACGCAGAGGGCCAAGGACCGACCCTTTTGGAACACCAGTGATAGAGCGGAACAGACAATGATGTCGCACCAGCAACCATAGCGTCGAAGCAGCACTCCGAATGATATGACGCAATCCTAAAGAGATCTAAGTTGTGAGGGGTAAAGTTGCACATGATTGCATCAACTTTTTGTAATTGGATGCAAGGTCAACGTGGAGGAACAGGGGTTCAAGATGAGATGTTTGGGGTCTAATGGGAGAGTTTCTATTACGGTTTAGAAATAGTGTTGCTTGGGCTGAGAGAGAGCAGAGTTGTAAGAGCACAGAATGAATTCATAATGAAGAAAATCCTCATTAAAGGGCAATATTGTCAACGGATGAGGTAAGCATGCTGCTGTAAAAGTCGTTGAAGGGTGGAGTTTGATAGCAGCCTTTGATATTGAATTAGGGGATGTTCTTTAGTAGTAGGCTTAAGGTAGGGTGGGGTAGAAGATTAAAAGGTGGAGGTCAAAGGGGGGAAATGCGAATAAAAAATGTTAGAGATGGTACATGACTTAGTGAATACTAGGTCAAGTGAGTGACCTTCATTGTGGGTAAGTGGTTGGAGAGATGTTTTGATGAATGGGAATGTTGAAGTCTCTCAGAACGAGACAGGCTATTTCAGAGGAAAGAAAGTAGAGGGACCATGCAGAAAAGTTGTCAAAAAAATGTGAGGTGGACTCTGGGGGCTGGTAAACCACTGCAACACAGAGCAAATAGTGTGGACTTCAAATGACAAGAATGAGAGGAGAGGGGAGGGGAGGAATATGATTGGAAGGAGCAGTTAGGGGAGAGGATGATTTTGTCCCCAGGTTTTGGCATGCGGCTGAAGTGTTAGCCCCTATGACAGAGAGAACAGCAAAACTTAGACATTCAGGAACAAATGGTGAGTAGGATCTTGTTCAACTAAGCAATACAGAAAAAATATCTGATATAACAGCCACCATGGGACACGGTGATCAAAAGTGATTACACAACTTCTTGTCTTACCCCCAAGCATTCAGCCATGTCTACCACTTTAAATACTTTCTCAGAATAATATCTAGTTGCTCTGAATAATAAAAGCATATTCAATAACACACCCATGCAGTATATTTAAACGTCCTATCTGCTGGATATCAATGCAGAGCTGGAGCCCTGCCAGTTCTCATCTTTGTGATGATGGAATCTATGAAGCATGCTTCCATTTAATATGTATTAACTAGAGGCACAGACCTTCTGCATTGTGCAGTTTGTTACTGTCAAATAACAACTGTCTAATGACTGAGGAATAAACATTGAGCATTTAAGCTGTATTCAGGGGAAAGAAAGTTTGTCTTTATCATCTATCAAAATTTGATATCCAGAAGAATGGTTTAAAAAAAATAGTTTGTTTTCTTGAAATAGCAATGGACATGCTCTATCATTAATTAATATGACTAGCAAACGGTTTGGTGTCCAATACGCTGCGATGGTAAAACTTGATGTTCACGACACGGGTCACATCAAAATGTTATTATAATTTAAAGTCCACCCTTTCATTCTCTGAATCTGAAACTGGGAAAATAAAGTACATATTTATGTACACCATTTATGTATACATATCATATTATATTTGTATTAATAGAGACATTAACATTTTGCTTTGTGTTGTAACATTAACCTTCCAGGGTATTAGGTGCATTTACATAAAGGACCACTCCAGTTTGAAAATGACCTACCTATTTTAATGCACATTAAAATATATAATTAAACACAGTGTACCAGAGGGTTGATCCCCAGATAACAACAGCCGAGGAGTTATCTGGCACCGCATAGGAACCAGCATACAGGGAAACCACTATTGGCTGTAACAGAACTTCATGGCGTGCTTGACAGAAATGTGAGGTCTTCTATTCATCACTACGACTAGAAAACAAGAACTGGAGAAATGCGAAGTCAGAAGACAGGAGAACATAGAATTTCACCCGGTTTCTGGATCTGGATCTTAGAGGTCTCTAGGAAACCAGGAGAATAGCAAAAACACCATAAAAGACAAGAAGGAGATAAGGGGGTCGTTAATGGATGGCGCTGAGCTCAGTAAGCAGAGTCTGTAACAGGAGACAAAACTAGAAGTTGAAGAATTATTTAAGGATAAGCAAACAAAAAGGGCAGAATATGCACAGTTGCATTTGTTTATCATTTACATGAAACAAGACTCAGCATCATTAGTTTTTGTACTAAACGTTTACTTCATAATCAAAATTTATTGAATGTTAATGTTTCATTTGAAAATAAATCAGGTTGTAGGGTGTATAATTAGGTGAATTTTAACAGAGATTTACACTATCTTTAATCTTCATAAGGCCACTTGCTGAATGCACTTAAAATTTATTGCATAAATATATAGATTTTGACAGAATTCTACAATATATTTTATATTTATTTATCCACAGTCTAGTCTTGTGTGTTTTTCCTCCTGTAGGATCAGTGCTGTATTTACCGCGAGGCATCCTAGGCGGATGCCTATGGCGGCAAATTTTGGGGGGCGGCAGCGCCCCCCAGCACTGAAAAAAAAAAAAAATACAAAAAAAAAAAAAAACGGCCCTTTAAAAAAAAAAAAAAAAAAGACCGCGCTTGCAGGCAGAGACAGAGGTGAGAAGGGATCGGAAGATCCCCTCTCACCTCCGCTCTGCCTGCCAGGCTACACGGGGAGCCGAACAGGCAGCACAGAGAAACCTCCGTGCTGGCTGTTCGGCTCCCCGTGCAGTGTGCCGACACGGAAGTGCCGACAGTCACGTGACGGGCGCGCTGACGTCATACGCGCGCCCGGTCACGTGACCTGTCGGCACAATCGCCGGGAAGCCGAACAGGCAGCATGGAGGGACCATGCTGCCTGCCTGCCAGGGAAAGGTAAGTACTGATGGGATGTGTGTGTGTGTGTGTGTGTGTGTGATGGGAGTCAGAGTGTGATGGGAGACAGTGTGTGTGACTGAGTGTGATGGGAGTAGGAGTATGTGTGATGGGAGACATGTGTGTGACTGAGTGTGATGGGAGTCAGAGTGTGTGTGATGAGAGACAGTGTGTGTGACTGAGTGTGATGGGAGTCAGAGTGTGTGTGATGAGAGACATGTGTGTGACTGAGTGTGATGGGAGTCAGAGTGTGTGTGATGGGAGACAGTGTGTGTGACTGAGTGTGATGGGAGTCAGAGTGAGTGTGAAGGGTGTCAGAGTGAGTGTGATGGGAGACAGTGTGTGTGACTGAGTGTGATGGGAGTAGGAGTGTGTGTGATGGGAGACATGTGTGTGACTGAGTGTGATGGGAGTCAGAGTGTGTGTGATGAGAGACATGTGTGTGACTGAGTGTGATGGGAGTCAGAGTGTGTGTGATGGGAGACAGTGTGTGTGACTGAGTGTGATGGGAGTCAGAGTGAGTGTGATGGGAGACAGTGTGTGTGACTGAGTGTGATGGGAGTCAGAGTGTGTGTGATGGGAGACAGTGTGTGTGACTGAGTGTGATGGGAGTCAGAGTGTGTGTGATGGGAGACAGTGTGTGTGACTGAGTGTGATGGGAGTCAGAGTGTGTGTGATGGGAGAAAGTGTGTGTGACTGAGTGTGATGGGAGTCAGAGTGTGTGTGATGGGAGACAGTGTGTGTGACTGAGGGTGATGGGAGTCAGAGTGTGTGTGATGGGAGTAGGGGTGTGTGACTGAGTGTGATGGGAGTAGGAGTGTGTGACTGAGTGTGATGGGAGTGTGTGTGTGATGGGAGTATGAGCTTGATGTGAGTCTGAATGATGGGCCATGTTTTAGGTGTGTAACGTGGGTGTGCAGCTTGGGTAGGGGGGTGCCCGGATTTTGTCTGCCTAGGGCAGCACAAAATCAAGATACACCACTGTGTAGGATCAGTAATCTTGGTAAATAATAAGCTACTGATAAATCAACACCAGACTAGTAATAGGAGAAAAGTTTACCTTTACAAACATAACCCCAGCTTGCTAGGTTAAGGTGATCAGGGTTAGCCTTAGGTGTCCAGGCACCATGTGCTGACCACCCCAGTATTTTTGGAAAAAATGCATTCCTTGTTTTTATTTCCTTCCTCTGCCCTCCTTCACCCCATTTATCTTGCCCACCTTTCATTATTGCCCCCACATCCCTTTTCATTGCACCCACAGCACCTGATTGCACCCTAATAACACAGGTCTTGCCAAAGCACCACAAGTCTTGCCAGAGCACCAAGACTGCACACACAGGACTTGCCAAAGATCAAGATTGCACTCACCGGACTTGCTAGATCACCCAGATTGAACACATAGAACTTGTCCCAGCATCCATATTGCACTAACAAGACTTTCCCATCACCCATCGTAACCACAGGGCTTGCTCAGTACTCATTCCATCCACAGGACTAGCACCACACGGCCGGCCTTAGGGCGCAACACACCATGGGGTCTTAAAAAAAAAAGCATGGGGAGCCCGAGCAGCACTTTCTGTTGCTGCTCGTGGCTCCCCGTGAAGCAGACGCTGGTATTTTACCATCAGGCCGGTAAAAAAGTGACCTGACCCCAATGTTAAGTCTATGGAGTTAGTAACTTGGCCGGTATTTTTTTGAAGAAAAGGTGGCAACCCTAGCTACACCTATCAGCCGGTGAGCTCCGCTACCTGCATGGATCCCCTTTTGCAGGCAGAGGAAGGGGAGGGGGGAAAGAGAGACAGAACAGAGGGGGGAGAGATACAACAGAGGGAGGGGGGGAGAGACAGAACAGAGGGAGGGGTGAGAGAGACAGAACAGAGGGGGGGGGAGACAGAACAGAGGAAGGGTAGAGGGGGAGAGAAAGAGAATAGAGGAAGGGTAGAGGGGGAGAGAGAGAGAACAGAGGAAAAGTAGAGGGGAGAGAGAGAGAGAACGGGGGGGGGGGAGAGAGAGAACAGAGGAAGGGGAGGGGGGGAGAGAGGACAGAGAGGGAGAGAGAGGACAGAGAGAGAGAAGAGAGAGAAGGGAGAGAGAGAGAGAGAGATATTGGGAAAGAGGGGGAGAGAGAACAGGTATGGGGGATTTGGAGAGAGACAGAAATGGCAAGGAAGAGGAAAGGGACAAACATGTGAAGGGAGAGAGACACATACATGGGGGGGGGGGGAGACGGGGGCGCCACGGGGAGGCCCACACAGGGCGCCGAAACACTTAAGGCTGGCCCTGAGCACCACCACCCAGATTACACACAGAGAATGTGCCAGATTGCATGAAGATCCACAGGACTTACCAAGCATCCGGACTGCACCCACAGAGGTCAGGAGCATGATATTTCGGTTAAGGCTGGCTTTCATGAGGCGCACACCCTATGTATCTCTGAATTCTGAGCACCTTGAAGGCAGCCTGAAAGGATGTCTGTGCGCCTAGACAGCACAGTTCGCACACCCCAAATGCCTGCACTGAGGGTGACAATCATCAAGGAGTACATCCTACATCCTCTACCTTATCTGATGGAAATAGAATGACTTCTTCCATCCGTCGGACACATATTGTCATCCAGCGTGAATTCTATCCACTGTCAGCTGTAGCGGTTAATGTTTTCTTATTTACTAAATGACTTCCTCAAGGGTGATGTTGGGTAAGCCTTTGATGGAATACTAAAGCCCTAAGGGATCTGTCTGCAGTTACTGTAGCATGCACTTTTGACAGGAAAACACTGAACACTTCATTAGTCTCTGGACAAAAGTCATGGAAGGTTATATATTTAAGTGAAACTAAGCAGCTACAAACCATAAAGCCAAAAAATATTTGTCAGTACAAATTAATAAACCTAAATAAGTATTTTTTTTTTCATTGTTGAGAATTTTCCAGTTCTATTTTTGCATTAAAAACATACACATTAATGTAATCCTAGAAGTGGGGTTTGCAAAATAAAACCAGCTATAACATTAATATTATTATCATATATAGACTTAAATGTCAAATGCTCTTTTGTTTCACAAGTGCCATTGTCCTTAATGCAGCATTATGCTTTCATCCTTGAGGACAAAAGCGTAAAAAACCTTGGATTTTGTGTTCACAGAGTGATTGGTAGCCAGGGACACAGGGGCAGAGACACATCACAGGGGCAGAGACACATCACTTGTGGCATTGCAGAGATGCGCACGGATTCGCAGAACAGGTCATCACTGGGGGCTACAATGAACTGAAGAGCACAAGATGTTCTAAGAACATTTGAGCCCAGTATATTAGGATCCCATAGAATATTCTAGGGTTGCTAATTATTTAGTAATTAAGATCTCTCATTAAGATAATTAGACAATTCTTAAAGCACCAACATATTTCATCGCATCATAGATAGTAGTGTTCCTCAAATTAATATTAAAGGGATATCTCTGCTTAAATATAATAGTGATGTACATTATATATTATTTTAAATTAAAAAAGATTTTGCCTCTAAAAATGAATATATTTTTTCCAAATTTCATCCGAGTTTCTGTATGAAATAGGAGGTGCAACAAAGGTCCAACAGTGCTCTCATTACTTAGGACCAGTGGCGTACTAAGGGGGGGGCGGGGGTTGGCGGCCCGCCCCGGGTGCCACTGAGTAGGGGAGTGCCACCGGTGCTGCCGGCACCCCCCCGCGCTGCTTACCTTTTTTTTTTTTTTTTTTCAGGCGGCCGAATCTCCTGGATGCGGCCGCCAGGTTTAAAAAAAAAAAAAAAAAAATCACAGCGACCGGATGTGACGATACGTCACATCCGGCGACTGTGTTTCCCTCCTCCGTGCAGGAGGGAAGAGAAGACTGCACGGAGGAGGCGTCGGGGTCCACAGACAGACCTGCTTCGGTAAGTGATGGGGAAGGGGGGGAGGAGGGTGGTTTTAAACGAGCACAATATTCCTGGGCTCTGACTGGCTTAATATTACTGGACTGTGACTGGCATAATATTACTGGACTGTGACGGGCATAATATTACTGGGCACTGACTGGCACAATATTACTGGGCTCTGACTGGCACAATATTACTGGGCACTGACTGGCATAATATTACTGGGCACTGACTGGCATAATATTACTGGGCACTGACTCGCACTATATTACTGGGCACTGACTGGCACACTATTACTGGACTGTGACTGGCATAATATTACTGGGCACTGACTGGCACAATATTACTGGGCTCTGACTGGCACAATATTACTGGGCACTGACTAGCATAATATTACTGGGCACTGACTCGCACTATATTACTGGGCTCTGGCTGGCACTATATTACTGGGTATCTGACTGGCACTATATTACTGGGCACTGACTGGCACAATATTACTGGGCTCTGACTGGCACAATATTACTGGGCACTGACTGGCATAATATTACTGGGCACTGACTCGCACTATATTACTGGGCTCTGGCTGGCACTATATTACTGGGTATCTGACTGGCACTATATTACTGGGCTCTGGCTGGCACTATATTACTGGGCACTGACTGGCACATTATTACTGGGCACTGACAAGCACACTATTACTGGGCACAGACTGGCACACTATTACTGGGCACAGACTGGCACACTATTACTGGGCACTGACTGGCACAATATTACTGGGTACTGACTGGCATAATATTACTGGGCACTGATTGGCACACTATTAGTGGGCACTGATTGGCACACTATTAGTGGGAACTGATTGGCACACTATTACTGGGCACAGACTGGCACACTATTACTGGGCACTGACTGGCACATTACTGGGCACTGACTGGCAATATATTACTGGGCTCTGAGTGGCACAATATTACTGGGCACTGACTGGCACAATATTACTGGGCACTGACTGGCACACTATTGCTGGGCACTGACTGGCATAATATTACTTGGCTCTGACTGGCATAATATTACTGGGTTCTGAGTGGCACACTATTACTGGGTTCTGACTGGCACAATATTACAGGCATCTGACTGGCACACTATTACTGGGCTCTCACTGACACAATATTCCTGGTATCTGACTGGCACAATATTACTGGGCTCTGAGTGGCACAATATTACTGGTATCTGACTGGCACAATATTACTGGGCTCTCACTGACACAATATTCCTGGTATCTGACTGGCACAATATTACTGGGCTCTGAGTGGCACAATATTACTGGTATCTGACTGGCACAATATTACTGGGCTCTCACTGACACAATATTCCTGGTATCTGACTGGCACAATATTACTGGGCTCTGAGTGGCACAATATTACTGGTATCTGACTGGCACAATATTACTGGGCTCTCACTGACACAATATTCCTGGTATCTGACTGGCACAATATTACTGGGCTCTGAGTGGCACAATATTACTGGTATCTGACTGGCACAGTATTCCTGGTATCTGACTGGCACAATATTACTGGTATCTGACTGGCACAATATTACTGGTATCTGACTGGCACACTATTCCTGGTATCTATAATTGTACAATTTTCAAACATTGAAAATATTGTGGTTGTTTTCTTACATTTTTATTATTGGGGTGGGGGGGGGGGGGGGCGGGTGCCACACTCAGGGTCCGCCCCGGGTGCCAAATGCTCTAGGTACGTCCCTGCTTAGGACTATTACGTCGTGGGGGCTTTAGGAGCGACATATACTTTTAAGATAAACTGTAAGAACAGAGTTATTTTACACTGATGTGTAGTGGGCAACAAGGTCGACCTGTTAAATGGACCTAGTCACCTCAACATTTTTTGTACTGTGAAAGAATGTAATACATACTAGCCTGTGCCATATGGTTGCACACAAATGCATAAAAAAGAGAATGGCCTGGATTCAATGCTGAAATTTAAGTAGTTTTAAAAGACTACTTTTTTTTTTCCACTAGTACTGCACATTTTTCCGGATTGACTAACTTGCAATTCAATAAAAAAATACCACTCAGAAGTAACGTGCATTAGTTCACCAGTAAGGGAATAATGATATTCTTTGAAATTATATTATTCTCCCAAAAATCAATAATGTAACTCTAGGGAAATGGGGGCAATAGTCACCTCTGATTCCTTAGTGCCCCCTACCCGTTAAAAGCCAATCCCTAGTAAATAAAATGGACTGGGGGCTGGGCAAATGCCCCATGCCCCCTAAAATAAATGATACGTTGCATGTGGCTACTCAAGTGCCAATGGTGCCCTTAAAATAAATAATACACAGTTCCAGGGACTGCACACATGCTCATCGCCCTCCTAAAATAAATACCTGGTTCCACGGGCTTTCCATGTGCCCCTGGCCATCTTGTAGCCACGGGGATGGAGGCTGTCCCAAAGGTCCCCGGCCCCCTTAAGATATATAAATATTTTTTTAAATGAACCTACCTACCTCACCTAGAAATCACCCAGATAGAGGTCAAACTTGTAAAGTAAAAAATCAAACAAAAAAACAACACCATTTTGATACCATGAGTGTGGGCAGTGAAAAACACTCCCACCCTACTGTCACACAAAATATACCTTTTAAATATGTCCCTTGAATATCTGCAACACCTTTAAGTCCTCAGCTTTGACCCAAAGAAAGGGGCAATCCTAAAGAAAACAAAGGAATCCAGCTTAAAAAAAGCATGGCAGAAAATAAAAACATTTTCAAAATCAGACAATGGCATGGCCGGGATCAGGGAGGTTTGTGATTGGTTGACACAACAGTTGCTTCTGTCCTAACGTTAGGTCTGTTGCTTTTTATTTTTAATTTTTCTGGTGTGCTTTTTTAAGTGGATTTCTTTGGGAGGACAGTCCCTTTCCCTGGGCTGAAGATGAGGACTGAAGAGCATTGCAGATCTTCGTGGGACGTTTTAAAAAGGTATTTTTTCCCCTATCTGTGTGTCAGGAAGGAGGGCAATGATTTTCACGGCACACCCTCGTGGAACTCAAAAGGTGTTTTTTTTAATGGTTTAACCTCGTCCCTACCTGCACAAAAAATATTTTATGTATTTTAGGGAAACCAAAGACCTTTGTGGCAGCTCCAAGCCCCATGGCTACTAGGGGAATCAAGGGCACTTGAGAAGCCTCTGTCCCACTTTTTAAACAGTGGGGCCAGGGGCATGTGGGCAGCCACTAGCCTGGTTTATTAATGGCAGGGGGACAGGAGCATATGGCCAGCCCCTGGCCCTGTATATTAGATAAGAGGCCAAGGAATTGTGTCCTGGCCAAAGCCCACTGTTTAATCAAAACATTATCTGATTTTGTTATATATAAATGTGCTGCAGATATGATAATAATGTTCTTTGTGGTTCTGCTGTACCTGATAACTGTGTTTGTATGATTTTTGGGACAAAAGGGCAGTAGCGACCAAGATTGTACTGGGGAATGCTGAATATCATTGTGGACAAAGGAGGTGAATACCCATTCTAGGATACGCTTCTTCACAATGAGAAAACACGGTCACAACAATGCATGTATATGGATTTGCTAATGCAGCAGAGACAAGTCAATGCCTGTATTACATTTGTGGGATTGCATTTAGATTCCAGGCGTATAAGTGTGGATAGTTCGCACATAACACATTAATAGTAATAAGTCTTATTACTCTATGACCAGAGTTGTAAATTACAGAAGCATCTCAATTTAAGTAGCAGTCTCTACATGCAGAGCCCAAAGGCACAAATCTCAAACTGCTTCATGTTACAGCTGATATATAACTAATTGTGCATTAATACTTCTTAGAATTAATCAAATGCAATCAGATCCTGTGAACAAAAGATTGGCACTTGTGAAAACACTCGTTTCTCATGCAATCACACATATTCCAGTAGTTTCACATACACCACTGACTTAATTAAAGCTGATTGGGACCACATCAATACTGCATTTGAATTAGGTTCAAACAGTAAATATGCAAAAATGTTTATGTTGGAATCAAGTGTAAAATATTTTATGGATGTTCTAAACCATCCAAAATGTAACGCAAAGTTTAAATATTTGGCATGGGTAACCATGTTTGCATATAGTATTAAGATTGGTAATAATTCCCTGCTTAACTATGGGCGTACCGGGTGACTTAGTGACAGAGGAATTTCCTGGTATGTCCTGCGGTAAAACAGCGTAGGCAGTGATCAACAGTAACTGCCTGTGCTTAGCCGGTGTTTCTATGGTGCCTCGATATCAAGGCATCAAGCAACAACAAAATTTGGTCTGCCTGGGCTCCTCAGTCACTCCTTGGAGTGATCTCCATAGTGGACAGCAGCTGCATCCGCTATGTCCTCAAGTCCTCATCTTCGGAAAGGGGCCATCCAAAAATAAAATTAATTTACATATTACTAAAATGATGCTGGCTTTATCGTAAGCATCTCTCCTCCGTGGAGGACGAATGGAGAATAACATTCCTAGTAGTAGAGCAGGGATTTCATTTTGAATTAAGGCGGCATCTGATTGGCTGATTTTGTCAGCCAACCAGTAGTCTCCCTTCCCAGCTATTTGATTTAATGGGTCTCAAAATCAGTTAGTCAAAAAGCTGGGAAGGGAGGCTTCTGATCAAATGCCACATTCGCCAATCAGAAGCCTCATTTTCATTTGTGAAATCCCAGAACTCCATTTCATTAGACAGATACTTTTTTTTTTGTCTACACGATTATAAACAAAGAAAAAGGGTCTGTTTTTTTTTTTAAATCGGAAGAAGCAGACGGTTTGCGGAAGGAGCTCACAGTAAGCAGGTATGCAAAAAATAAGCCATTTAATAAGCAGTAGAAAAAGGCTGGTATGCAAGACTGGACAGGACACAGTGAAAAATGGACGCCTTACACGTTTCGTACTTCAAAAGCATTTAATCATTGGCTGCCTATGATTAAGTGCTTGGTATAGACCTGATATTTTATACTTCAAGAATTGTCCCTAAAAAAAATATAATCAAATTATACGTCAGGGTAACTCAGAGGTCTACTACATTACCATATACTCCAAGTACATCAAGACATCATGGGTGTGGCAAGGTCCTTCCTTATCAAAATCCAAAGACAATGGAGGCAAATAAACAGAGGCTGTTTATCGGAATAGGAGCTACTGAGTAGGAGCTGAATGCACGTGAGTTGGGTTCATGCTACGTCTTTGGGTTTAGTAAATAGTTGAGTGTGTTTTGCTAGGTTTTTGCTTTAATGATAGCACAAAGCATTGTTTCTATTCTGGTTACCACATTTCTGTACACATCAAATCAAATCCTACAGTTTACAGGCTACAAAAGGGATAGATTTTTGAATTTCATGAAACATTCAATGCTCAAACAAACTCACCATGCCCATTGAATTACAATGCTAATTTTAAATTGCTGGTTTATACTTTTTAGAAGAGAAAAGATTTTATTTGTGTTTCCTACCAAAAATGAAAATTGTATTGCCTTTTATGGGCCAACAAGTGAAAACTGTGTCATGTGTGTTATTTTGTTAATGTTGAATATATATGCCCTGTAACAGACACATTAAGCTCTAGAATAAGATGTATGAATGATCCAAGATTTAACCACATACACATTACAGCCTGTGGGCCAATATGTGTCTACATTTCTCTGAATGTGCTGGACAAATTTTTCCTTATTAATGAATATTTAAAGAATATTCTACTGTTCCATCACATCTCAAATTGACATCACAGGTTGGTTTGGATACTTTAGACTTGTAACAATGTCTCATCGGCAACATAATTGTCTATCCAATGCCACAAACATAGATAATTGCTATCATTCACACAAACTCTACAAAAGATGTTCCTAATGTGCTGGGCTCAAGACAAATGAATGTCTCACAGTTCTTGCTTTACTTGTTGGACATCACTGTAGAGAGTTTATATCTATTCTTGACATATTCTTTCTGATCCATCTTCAGACTTGCATCTGCTGGGGCCTCCATCTCTCCATCAGCACTTCTCAACACAGAGCTCAGTTTAGTTTACCCTCAGAGGTTTGAAGGCATTCATTATTCCATACAGAGCACAACATGTGCTATGCTGTGGTTTTAATTAATTTCCCTGTTTATTGTTATTTTGTGTGTGTGCCTTAAGCTGCTATTTTTTGATGGACACAACATGTTAGTCTGTTCACATTTGGAAACCCAATTAATTTTACAACATACTATAGAACGAGTGTACATTCCAACAGGATACTCCAATTTTGTAAGTTGTTTACAAAATGACATGACAGACAGACCCAACAATATAATATAATATATAGTCAAGACGGGTTATAACATTTCTTATTTGTGATAATAAGTGCCCATTTAAGATGAAATAAATGAACCTGTGCAATGCTGTGTAAAAATAAGATTTTTAAAAATTTCTAAAAATAAGTTTTAGTTTAATTTATAACAGTTTTCATTTTATAACATATAGCTGTACATAAATAGTTCAGGTTTCCCAAAATGTAGTCTAGACCCTTTCCTAGTGAGGTACAATTTTAAAAGGTTCAGTGTTACTTCTTTAGAGACACTATCTAATTTACTCATACCACATCTGACTTCTAGGCATCCTCCATTCGTTTATTATACATTACCGATCTGCAAAGTTTTTAAATTTATTTTTGGAAAGCCTTGGAGTGCTCATCTGAAATCATTCTTGGCATTGGGGTATTAATTGGGTCCTAGATATAGAATTAAGAACATTATTTTGCCCCCAACACCAAATGTTTTACTTTATGAAATCTGTTTTTGCTTAAGTTAATACATTTGGGATGTATTAAATTAAAATACAGCCTTAACAAGCATTATAAAGATACATACCCAGACTAGTCCCTTGATTTACAAGAAACAAGATGCTCTTGACAAATAACGCCTCCACTATATTGAGCACAGATGTCAGAGCTTATATATTATGTAACTTTAAGAGTTTGTTTGCAAACTAGTGCTCACTGTATGTATCTCCCATATGTCTTCCATGGAATGTACATTCCCACTGAACTTTACAGTGAGTATGGATGTCAGTAAACACAGTTGTATAATCATAACTGCCTATACCACAAAAGTTGGGGGTCACTAAAATATGTGTCCATTAAATATCATCAAATGGATCAGAAATACAGTGTAGACATGGTTAATGTTATTAAAGGATTATTGCAATCAGAAATAGCTAATGTTTAATGGAATATCTACATAGGTATACAGAGGCCCGTTATCAACATCTGTCACTCCTGTGTTAACCTATCCAAATTATAATTTTAAAAGGCTAATTGATCATTAGAAAACCCTTTTGCAATTATGTAAGCACAGCTGAAAACTGTTGTGTTGATTAAAGAACCAGTGAAACAGACTTTGTTTAAACTAGATGAGTATGAGCATTTGTAAGTTCAATTACTGGCTCAGAATGGCCAGAAATAAAGAACTTTCTTCGGAAACTCATTAGCCTATTCTTGTACTGAGAAATAAAGGCAATGACACAAGAAATTGTAAAGAAACTGAAGATCTTTTACAACGCTGTGTACTACTCCCTTCACAGAACAGTGCAGACTGGCAATGACCAAAATAGAAAGAGGAGTGGGAAGCCCCAGTGCACAACTGAGCAAAAGGACAAGTACATTAGAGTGTCTAGTTTGAGAAACAGATGTCTCAAAGGTCCTCAACTTATAGCTTCATTAGACAGTACCCGCAAAACACCAGTCTTAGTGTTAACAGTGAAGAGGTGACTCTGGGATGTTAGCATTCAATGCAGAGTTGCAAAGAAAAAACCCAAATCTCATACTGACCCATAAAAAGAAATGATTAAGATGGGCAAAACATAGACACTGAACAGAAGAATATTGAAAAAAGGGCTATGGACAAATCTAGGTTTGAGATGTTCCGATCACAAAGAAGAACATTTGTGGGATGCAGACCAAATGAAAAGATGCTGGAGGAGTGCCTAATGCCAACTGACAAACATGGCAGAGGCAATGTCTGAGGGTGTTTTCATGGTGGTAAAGCGAGAGATTTGCACAGGGTCTTGAAGAAGACCAGATATTACTCCATTTAGAAAGACCATGGAATTCAATGTGGAAAGAACTTCATTGGAGTAACTTCCCTCCTACCGCAGGACAAACTATGCAAGATCTCATCCCTTTTGAGCTGTTGTGGAAGCAGCTTGATTATATGGTACGTAAGAAGTACCTATCAAGCCAATCTAATTTGTGGAGCTGCTTCAGAAAGCATGGAGTGAAATCTCTTTAGATTACCTCAACAAATTGACAACTAAAATGCCATAGGTCTGCAAGGCTGTAATTGCTGCGAATTCAGGATTCTTTGACAAAAGTTAAGTTTGAAGGAAACTATTATTATTTCAATTAAAATGTATTATTTCTAAACTTGTCAACCTCTTTCCTATTCATTTTGCAACTCAAAGGTGCATGGAAAACAAGGACATTTCTAAGCGACCCCAAACTTTTGAACAGTAGTGTATAAATATATATATACACACACACACATATATATATATACACACACACACACACACACACACACACACACATATATATATATATATATATATATATATATATATATATTTATATATATACATATCACATTCCCTGTTAGCAAACTTGACTTCTGCTCTTCCAGTTCACAAATCACTGGTTTTATTTATTGCTTCTCAATACAATGTCCATTGAATAGTGTTAAATCTTTAGATGCAATGCATTACTACTGCTGTGAGGAGATTAATTTGACCTGCAGTGTTGGTCAATAACCTTTCTGCTGAAATGAAGAGATTCACAAGGAGCATCTGGAAAGTGTATAATATAATACAAGAGAAAGGCTTCACCATATCTCATCATGTACAGCTCCTGTAAACTGAAAGACAAGGGTCATTTACTTGTGACTGGAAACCGTTTTCATCATGTAGAAAGGCTCTCTTGAATTTATGTTTCAAAACAGCAGAGGCCATTTTTTGTAATTTTTTTTATGAAAGTTGCACCAACATATTTTCTGTATATTACAAAGGCAGCAAACTTTGCAGTTCATAGCACTCTGAGGAATTCGCTCAATAACTTGAAGGTCCAGATAAAATCCCCCATTTGAAACAGATCTATGTAATTATTCAAAATGTTGAAATAAGACAGAAACTTTAAGAAAATAGAAGAAGAAAACACATGTTTTATCTCACTTTTCTTTTTCTTCAATTATAGCAATGCCCTGAACACATTGCTGCATTTACAGGACAATGTTGAAACTACTGTAAGAACCTTTATACTCCTATTATAAGACAACTTGGGCAATGGTAGACAATCATCTTTATGTCTATAATTCTCCAGTATGCTTTTTGTTATACTGATTTTAATCTTTGCTTCTGCAGACACAAATTTGACAGCAAAATAAATATTAGTAAATGTAGTTCTTTCCTACAGTAATAGTTTCCCTATCTGGTGGGTCCATGTACTAAAGTTTGCCTTTTAATGCAATTGTTCAAGATATCAAGGAACAGGACATATTTTAGCAAGGGGATCTCAGCTCAGTTGATCTATTTTGGAAAATATCTCAACACAAGAGAACTGCCAAAGAGTTTCTCCAGGTTAAGCAACCAGGTAAATTTATCAAAGTTCAAGTTTGTTTGGAATCCTATTGAGTGTTCCGTTGAGAAGGACTTGAGTGTGCACAGAGTTTAGTGCAGGGGCCATCCAGGTACACTACTTGCTTCATACATCAAGTGGTCGCTCAGGAAGTAACATCATGTGGCAGAACATCCAATATGAGTTTGGGCACAACATGAAAGAACTAATGCAAGAAAATAGCGTGTGAATGTGGAGAAGCAATAAGAAGAAATAAAAGTGCACTTGAAATATGTCATGTGTAAAACGTATAATTGGCGTGTCACTGAAAAGTATAACAAGAATTTAAATTTTAGTGTAGAATAAAATTTAAATTTAGATATTAAAGTACTTATTTAAATATTAGTACTTATTTGCCTTCTAATTTGTGATTGTGCCCATACAGTGACAGGTTTGGTCCATGTGAGGTTCTTTGGTAAAAGGATATCTGTAAGTTGAAACATTCTACACTATTATATGTCTCACATACATTAACCATATGCACTTATTGTGTGGCAATCTTTTTTATATTTCTTGCTTGTGTGCTACTGAATGTGTAATGTAGTCTACAAAAGAAGCAGTGCCATTGTTTAGCTCACCACTGCCTGGAAAAAAGATGTCATTTTTCAATAGTTATAAAACCAGAAAGATTGTGATGACAATGATTTCAAGTTTTTATTTTATCCAAAGGACAATTAGTTTACTAACTATAGGATTTCCATGAGCCAATTATAAAACAAGTACAACTACATTTTGTGAGCTATTTGTGTTATACTTGTAAATAAAGGGCTTCACATGAGGATGGTTTCATAAAAATAAATGTTTCTTAAACTTCTCAAATAACCTAGCAATTATCCTGCAAAATCTTGGTTAAGTAATTATATAGAACTCCGAAATAATGCTTCAAAATGAGTCTTCCTGCAAATACCTGGAGATCAAACACTTTGTGACCAGATGCATTACATGTCAGCCAGACTGGTGTCCTCTAGACATCATTTCATCAAACCACATTAACTAACAAAAATACACAACTGTGGAAATAAATCAAAACCTTGTCTTGCACCATTACTTTCTAACATACAGGGAATGCTCCTACGCTGCATTTTTCCATGATCTGACCTCTGTATTTTTTAAGGGACTCATAACTTGTAAATGTGCCCTGCAGAACATATTATGCATGTGTTCAGAGGGAAATTAATTAATTAATCAAGGCAGTTGCTATGGAACCCCTCCTGAATTAATTGAATCTGTCTGGACACTGACATCCAACATTCTGATATTAATACATACATTTGTATAATAAATGAACTTTTACACGTTAAAAAGTAGGCCTTTTTTTAAGTCAGAGTGGCCCTTTAAATAAAACCATTTATCGGTTTATAACTCTTCATTGAATATGCCTTTATTGATTGGATTATTACAATTGCGAATAAAAACAAGGATCAATAATATTCACTAGAAAAGTAGAACATATATATTATAGTCATCTATCCTAGTTGGGGATTCACAGTGTTTTTAGATGCTATGGTCAAGGATTTGGAAAAAATATATTAAAAACGGTATGGTCTCCCTGGGTTATCAGGAAAAAAGCCACATGACAACACAATTAGAGCCCTGTATGATAAGTTCTGTGCACCAGTTATGAATATGTGTGCATTAGTATTTCAGAGAGTTCCAATGTATGCTCATTTGTCTATGAATTTAGCTATGGATAATAGCTATATCTTTTTTTTTTTTTTTAAATAAGCATGTAAAGGGTCATTCCACCCCCCCCCCCCCCTCCTGCTATAGCTTCTTATTACTCAGTTATTCTTATTACTACAATAGGTCAATGAACCAATAATCTTCTATACCCAGAACTGGTTTTACGCTTGAAATACCTATTAGAGAATTGTGAGTACTATTAAATAAAAGAGGCTGAGAATATTTAAATTAGAAAGCTGTTTAAATCACCAATTGTTAAACAATTAATGTATCACATCTATATATATATTTTTTTAATTTAGGTTATCAGAAATCTTCCTTAAATCATGTTAATATATGCACTATAAGGAATACTGGTAGTATATGGTAAGCTCCATAATTGCGTTAAAATATATAAACCTATGTGTTATAACAAAATAAAATCAACTTATTGATTAGAAATGTCAATCTATAAAAACATCACTATGGTAACATAATACACCCCATATAATGGCATTTTAAGCAAAATAAAATGAAATATAAAATGTCTGTCTCTAATTTAGAGGAACCGTATCTAATCACCTGGGACTAGCAGAGTAATGTTTGTAACATATTAATAAAATATATGTGGCTTTTGAACATTTTTCTTGATGTATAATGGGAAAATTGGAAACTACAGATGAGGACATTGTTGAAAAACACAACTAATTTGTTTAAATAAATAAATGGCATTAAAATACATAAAAAAACAGAACGCTTTGATGAATGGCGTATTTTGTTTATAATTACATTAAATCAGGGAAATTACAGACTCTCTCTGTCAAGTTAAGTGATACAATATGAGATATGATTAGTTTAAGACAGATTACATGAATCCTCTTTTTAAAGGCTGCCATAAGAGATAACTCCGGTAAATTATCAGCATAAAATAGGTGTTTTTCATTTTAAGTTACAATATATCTTCCCTAGATTTTGTAATATTAAAGTACATCTTCTTTATGTATCATGTAAAGTAAACAAAAAGAAACCGATCTATCGACTAAGAACTACAAAATAAAGTGTAACAGATGTATCGCCGTTGTTATAGCAACAGTCCTGCCTATCTCTCCAAGCCCTTCTTATTGGATGTCCCTGAAATTAGAAGCCCCGGTAAAATGATTTTAAATGCAAAACTACAGAAGAACTGTCAACTGTTTTAAATAAAAATTGACATATGTGTTAGAAACATAAACATGCAGAATATAAGCTAGGTGGAACTGCCCCTACAAGAAGAGCATAGAAAGTAGTTCACAAACTTGTCTCTTCTATGTTTAATTGCTGTGTAAAATCCTGCATTTTAGAAAAAAGCTGGTAATGATGCCTGTGAGACACAGAAGAAGAAATCTCACACAAATCGATGCAGTATCCAGTAAAAACACTAAGCAGCCAATCTGAATACAGATGTAAATGAAATCATAGCCATTGACCAGACAATTCTCAGATGGCAATAAACACATGGCAGACCCCATTATAAAATGCAGACTTTTTGTTTGTTTTTTTACAATAAAAGTCAAAACAACACCACTTTAATATATATAAGTTAAGATTGGATTGAAAACAGGGGGATTTATAAATAAAGGAGTATTTGCAAGTGCCGAAAAGTAAAACAAGGTGTAAATGCCACAATCATATAATTGTAGAACAGCAACTCTCCTCCCCTCTCCCCCCCCCCCCGTAAATTATTATTTATTCAAATTTTTCATTTGGGTAGAACATTGTACATATAGTATGTCTTCATAGAGACAATTTCAAAGGCATATTGAAAAGCTTAGTAGGTTCATCAATGATTACAATAACAAACAAGATTAAGTGAGATCTTGGGACAAATGCATTTCCAAACTCCACCACCTATGACACTATTTCTACGTGCATCTAGTTTATAAAAAAACAAAACAAACATACAAATAAACTGACATCTAATGTGATTTACAGCCGTGTAGAGAGGGTGAACAGACAGAGGTGGGTGTAGGCGTTCCTGAGCAAAGGTTCATTTAATGCGGATTTAGAAACAAACAATTATTAATGTTTAGCACCTGTGATTTCCCCAGGTAATAATAAAAGTATGAATGAACAAAGCAACATTTCAATAGAAAATACTAGAAAGAATATAAAAGATTAAACATGATGTATCATTCTACTTAGTTCATGCTAAGCTGAAATAGCACACACATTTATGGCAGAAGAATGTAATATGGATTCGTTTTTTTCCTCCTTTCACTTTAGAGAAATCTGCCACTGCTTCATAAAGGACTATTAAGAGAGATATACTGGTACGCTGTGCGTTTTCTAGCAAATTGTAACTTTTTTTTGTAATTGTGTTTCTGTGGAACCTGCAAATTGCTGTGATAAGGACAAAAATAGAAAGCAATGTGATCTGATAACATACAAACAGTGTTTATTCCTCTAATTGACTAACATGAAATTCAATATATTGAACTGACCATTCTAATAACAAAACGATTTGAAACCTGATCTTCATGGAAATTCGAGCTGGTTGGGATTTAAATAATTCCTTAGTGGTATCACCAGAAATGAAGCAGAGATTTAAGAAAATCAACAATCGGTGGCCTCAAGTATCATGGAATGTGGATTTGTAGTAAGATTGACCCATAGATTGTATTGCCCCATCAGGAATATAAGGGTTACATTTGCCATAATTCCTAAGCTGACCACATGGTATTCCCCCCGCAGCATGCTTTGGTTATATGACCAGATTCCCCACCTGATTTATGGTACAAAATATAAAAAAGGTGAAATGAAAACACTGTAAAATGAAATCAAATTTGTTCATACGTGAAAACACAGCTGCTTCAAAGAACTCCTCCCAGTACTTGTATGTAGAAATAGGTTTGGGAAGATGAAGTAGAGCTGGATTACATATGAGAAATACAAAGAAAATCATAGTGTAGCACGTAAAGAAGGCCCTAGAACAAAAGCATGCAATACATAAGTGCAGGGGCCACATGGCAGGAGTCAGAAAGAACTGTGAGTCAAGGCAAGTGTAGGTTAATAAACTCTAGATCACAAGGGTGGGAGGAGGACTTGGGTAATACTATTTGCTCGAAGATAAGACGCCAAAAAGTTTAACTTGTATATATTCACATGTAAATTTATTTTTCATATTTAATAAAAAATTATGATCTAAATAAATGCATTTCTTGTTTTAATTTCATTTTATATGCCAATGCTGCCCCTACCCCCCAGACTTGCCCAATGCTGGCTCTCTCCCCTTAACGCTGCCTCTCTCCCCCCAACGTTCTCTCTCTCCTCCTCCCCCAAACATTCTCTCTCTCTTTACGCCTCGCTCCCTCCTCCCAATGTTGTCTGTCTCCCCATCACTCCCCCAACGCTGTCTCTCCCTCCCCCCAATATTGTCTCTGTCTCCCCTCCCTCCAATGTTGACTCTGTCTCTTTCCCCCTCCCTCCCCCCAACGTTGTCTGTCTCTCTCTTCCCCTCCCTACCTCCCCCCAACGTTGTCTGTCTCTAGCAGAGCATTTGCTCTGAAAAAAACCTCTTCTTATATTCGAGCAAATACGGTAATCTTAGTGTAAACAGGATGGGGGAGGGTGCTAATTTAAGTCATGAAGAAAATTTTGACAAATAAGAAGGAACTTGCCCGCCCTGAATGCTGGTTGGTAGGTGTGGTGGATGTCAGAGCTTTACGGAGAGAGGGCCGGGAGATCATATACTCAATCTGGTCCCAGGGGGTTGGTAAGAGTTACCAAATAAGACTGGGAATATGGTGGTTGGAAAACTGGAAAAAGTGATGTGGGTCATGTGCATCCTATTCACTTACACCACTGTGCTGGTGAGATGCAGCTAGTGGTAGTTTCGTTGGTATTGTGTATACTGATATTCGGCTCCTGGTTTACAAATCTGGGTTATTTATTGGTACGTTGGTTACATCTACATTTTTATATGGTTCTGTGTTAATAAAGTTATGTAGATTTTATTCAATGTATTTTAATAAACGCTGTGGCCATTTTATCCAAAAAAAGATGTCAAGCGTCACATCTTCATTTCAGGTAATATGAATAAAGTATAGAATGGTAATGGGTTAATTTTGAGTGGTAGGTAGTATATACGGGAGGGCACTTTACTGTACACCAGTCGTCCTCAAAGTGAATTTTAAGTAATAAGTGGACTGCACTTTTAGTAGGTTCAAAGCTGCAGATTACATTAGGCAGACAGTGTATCTATTCCACTAAGCCAGGCAGCCAGTATCAGTGTTAGACATTTAGTCTGCACTGCCTTGTGGACTTCTTAACATAACATGTTCTTTTTATGATGACTCCACCATAGGCGGTCTCCATCAGAAATACCAGAAGCCAATACTCATTTCACATACTCATACAACATATCAGAGAGACTTTTAGGGATAAGAGCAATGTATTTAAGCGGCTGAAAGGGACATTCTAGTCCCCAAAAGTTGAAGACTGCTGCTCGTATAGTGCACAGGCTTTTTCCAGTGTGATTTGATGCAGGCATTCTGCATAAATCCCATTTTTAATATTTTACTCAAGCCCTCCCCCAGTGATTACCCTGACAGTTTCATATAGTTGTAAGTATTTTATATTTTAAGCAATGCAAAATATAAAACATGCATTTTAAAGTACTTTGAAAGCACATTAATATACATTAACATTTGGAAGATGCATGCTGGGTACCAGGCAGTCCCTTTAAGCATCAGTACTATTAATGCAGTTTGGTAAGTTATTTAGAATGTTAAAAAAATACCGTAGTTTTAATATATTTTATTGTGAACTTTATTCCGATTTGACGCCACTGTGATATCTTGAGGTATCGCAATCTTTTGGCATGGGCCCACAAGGTCCATTAAGACCCTGATCGGGCCTCTTCCATAGTGTTCCTGGCTACCGACCACCTTGTGATCGATTGCCAGGAACAAAACATGACGTTTTTGTGCTTGCGTTGCCTGGGATGCAAGCACCATGCATCACAAAGGGGCTAAACCCTGCTGATCTATTTCCCCAAATTACTGCCTCCTGTATTCACTTTGGCTGCGATACGTACGCTTAGGTCTGTTTGCTCCAGGATTACTGTGGTACTCTGGTTACATCATATAAAGGTGGATTGAATGCAGTTTTTTTCCTATATATTTATTATTCTAAACCACCGTTGCTGTACCGCTTCCCCATTAGGGAGAACCCTGCATGGGAATTTGGTACTTCATTCTTCTTACTGATCATTGTGTATTATCTAAGAGTGAGGGTATATATTGTATTTTTGTAAACCTCAAGATAACTGAGTAATCATTTATATCTGTTTCTATGTAAATTCTTATCATTATTTTCTGCTTAACTTTCGGTTTATTGCTTACTCTGCAACGCTCTTTCTCCTGAGAGTATAGTAAACACTAAATATGTGCCATTTTGGACCCATTATGCCTTACAGTTTGAACCACAAAGGCCATGTACACAGCTTCATTGCAGACTCCCACAGTGCTGCAAGTAATGTTCTTAGCGATGTTGATCAATCTTGCTTGTGTCATAAGTCTTGTTTTCCAATTTTAAGCTATTTCGAAGATTGATCAACAGTTCTCAGCTTTTTAAACTCTAGCACAAAATAAGAATTCGGCTATGAGATATATTAGCAATCACGCCTATTAACAAAACAGTAAGATTAATAGAGCACAACGGGTTGTAAACGAAAGTCCCATTTTTTAATTTGGCATAATAAGCCATCCAGCTGTACAGTGCAAAATGTATTTTTTTTTAATGATGTGATCTGATAACCTCCTACACAGACTTTCTATTTAGAAGGAAATGTAACAAATCCAGAGGGTGGAAACAGTTTTGTACATTTCTGCATATTGATGTACAGTTTATCGATGGCTGACATTCTTTAGAACTCCGTGCACTCTTTCTCAAAACCGACGATCTGACGAAACTTACATTTTAACAAAAGCCAACATGGTTCAGAAAAAATAAAGTCTGGTTCTACATCAGGAGTATTGAAATAAAAATAATTACAAATAAATAAAAAATTGAAAACAAACCCTGACTGGTGGCAGGCTGCCACTGGCACAGTAAAAAAAATAAAAATAAAATACCCTAGCCCAAATTAAAATTAGGGGTGGCCCAGGATGGAATCACTGCCCCCCAAAAATAAATGAGGGTTAAGTAGCCCTGTCCCCCCTACCAAAAATGGGACAGTGGGCCACCAAATAGCGACAATTCTGCTCTCTTGATCGCATTCTCCTGTGTTCCAGACACAGGTGAATGCTTATTGCATATGCGCAGCAGTGTGTGCATGCGCAGTAGCAATCCTGGCTTCAGATGCCATGATCTGAAGGAAGGGCAGGAGAGTGACGAATGTGTGGTATCGCTGTCAGTCTGAGTGACAGTGTTGCCGCAAATGCTCAGTAGCGCTGACACTTCCCTCCCCAGACTCCGCCCCACAGCATCATGATTCATCGGGGTCAATGTTGGGAGGTATGCTCTGTCACGATAATAAGAAAAACTTCCAATTCTGAGGTAAAGATCTAAAAAAGGAGCAATCACCATGGAAACAAAATCATCCAGCCCATTGCTCCACATTTAGAACTTTGCAGCCAAACTGTTCTTTATATTCCACCACTGGAGGTTTTAACGTATAGCTTTAGATGTTCGGTAGCTCTAAGTGTTCAATAACAAGAATTTTAATACTAACCACTTGCTGCTGGCTAGATCTTTGTAACTCTCATTAAAATTCAACTGCATGTCGCCTAATGTTTTAGTTAGAAGAGAGGAGGAGGGAGAACAGCACGAAGCAGGGAGACACAATGTTGCTGTACTCAAACTGTCAGCGTCAAACTTGCTTCTTCATCACCCCTCGTAATAGCAACTTAAATGCTACTTTGAACCATTGATATTGAATTATCAGGCACTAGCACAACTATTTCTTTAAACCTGACACAGTAGGTCGGCAAGGATTTTTTTGTATGCTGCTTCACATGGGATCATATTTCAGCAATACAACCAAGGACTTTAATCTTTCCAAACAATTTTTCTGTAAGAAACAAAAACACACACAAAAAACCCAAAGTAATTGCTGTTCATCTAGCTTACATTTTTATAGAGGTATACTGGATATAAAAGGGAATCTGGGATATGTATTTGATGTAAAGTGCCTGAAGTAATGTAATATATCTGTACTTACTTGAAAGACTTTAAATTAAGCAGGGGAGTCCACAGCTTGTTTAGTATTATAAAACTGGCATATTGAACAAAGTTAATAAACATAAAAAGTAAGCTAAATATCCTCAAGGTTTAATAGGTTTCTGACTACTGCATATTCCTGTCAACAACATTAGCTTTTTTAATAAGTTTTTTTTTTAATTTAGATTTTCCAATATCCCATGAGTAGATTTACTGAATTGTGAAGAGACCTGCTACTTTGTACATAATGGGCCTGATTTAATTACCTAAAATATGACTTATCAAAACTTTTTAACTCAAAAGAATTTTATTGTAACCATGGGGGTCCACATGACTTTTTCCAAGGGGAAAGGTGGCACCTTTGCCCTCTCCATCCCACTACCTCCTTACCTACTCCCCATTGCCTACCTTTGATGGGTCAGGAGAGTGGTTTACTGGTGGGAGGCAAATGGAAGTTATACGTTAATAGGAAATATTATATGACGGTAGTAGTAGTAGCTAACAGACCTGCATGTAGATGGAGTGGAAAAGATAAGCCACAACAACCCCATTCTACAATTCTTATGGTGTTCAGCCAGGTATGGCTGACTCCATATCATGGGATATGGAGTCAACAATAAACAAGTTAGTGTGTAGTGTAGTGTAGGCCTCCACAACACCAGTCTATGCTACAATTCCCAAGTTCAGCTAGCAATATGGAGGGTTGAATATTATTGTAGATGTAGTCAACAAACGTTAGAGCTGTATTAATGAAAGAGAGAATTGCAGGGAATTAAGATGGGAACTTAATTTCCCATCTTAATTTTCACCTTGACTTTCCCTTGGTGACAATGGCTGTTTTGACATTTCTGGGGTGTTTGTGTTTAGCTGCAATTTTCTTCTTTCTCACATATTATACCCACACAAATTATATGTTGTTTTTATCGTCATAAGAAGGGCTTTCATTAGATACCCTTATGTTCATCATATCTTATAATTTACTACAAAAAAAATCATAAAATATGATGAACAATTAAAAAAAAAAAACTTTTTCTAAATTTGACCTAAAATATAATTTACACAAATACAATCATTAAAAAACACCCCATCTAAATAGTTTCTAAATGTTGTCCCGAGTTCAGAAATATTCATGTTTCCATATTTTTCATTATGGGGCAAAAACCAAAAATAGTGTTTTTTGTTTTTTTCCTTTATTGACTTTTTGACCCCAACCAAAACCCAAATTTTAACCCTAACACTAAATTTAACCCCAACTATAACCCTTATACTATCCCTTAATATATTATAATTTAATTTTAACCCTATCCCTTATGCTAAAAATTATTTAATTTGAACCCTATAGGCTAATCTAACTATATAACCAGTTTTCGGCTAATTAAATATTGGTTTTTTTTTACATTGCTATGCTGCTTGGCTACCTATAGGGGCAGTCAAGCAGCATACTCAGAGCGACGGAAGCGGATTTACTCAGACCACCAGAGGGCACAGCCATATTGACATGGCTGCTCCGTCAATATGGCTCCCACGATCGCTCCGTGGGGCGATCGTCGGCGCCCCAGGAAAGAAATTTTGGTGCTGGCTATTGCCTCGACATCAATAGACCAGCACCATTAAAGAGGTTTTCGCAATTGTTGATCACGAAAACCGCTTGATTCACCGCAGGACGTGCCAGGCACGTCCATTGTCGGGAACATAGTTCCCGGCAGGACGTGCCTGACACGTCCATTGTTGCGAAGGGGTTAAGGCCAAAGTAGCCAAGTAAAAAGTAATCTCCCATGCAACAGGTTTTTTTTTTTTTTTTTTTTTTACAAAATCAGCTATTTTGGTCTTAACGTTTAAATTCTTTATGAATTGAACCATTAACCAAAAGTACCCGTTATCTGAAATGCTGCCGTTATCTGAAATGCTGCTGGTCCCAAGCATTTCGGATAAGAGATATTTAGCCAGCAAGTTAAGATACATTAAGATACTCTGTGGTCTCCGAGCACCTTCTGTAACATGCCTACTTGTCCTTTGCTGGCTTAGAATGGAACATGCCATCTCGACCTAGGATAGTCTGGTAATTGGTAATTCATGCACATCCCTAGTCTGTGATGCCTTTGCTGCATCTGGACTGAAAAGAGGGGAGAGAGCTAAATAACACACTCCCTATCAAATATGCGTCAATGATATGGAAATATATTTTCCAGTTTGCTGCATTAAAGATAGCTTGTAGCATTTATATTCACTTGAAAAAACATTGGGGGGGGGGGGGGGGGGGCAATAAACCGAAGCGTCTCTTGTTCAGCCTAAATACTAATGACAAGGACTTCCACTTTATCAGCAAGTTAATAAGCTGGGTGATTATATTTTTTCCCTTTGTAAAGAGAAATTAAAAGGTCATACCAACCACAGATCCTATTTGACTTTGCAAAGTATATTTAATCCCATGGGCTATAAAATGCAAATAACCCAAGAACCCATAAAATACATGATTTAGACAAAAGTCTTTAGCAAGGCATTATTTAGCAATTCACATAGCTATGTCATATCAATTAAGAGAAGGATAACAGATACACAGACTTAATGAACTATTTCAGCTGAGGCAATGAAAAGATAATAAATATTGCCTTGCAAACAAAGCAGATGAAACCATTCTTGCCATAAATTAATGTTAACAATATTTTCTCTTTGCAATTGCTTACTAATATGGCATAAATCAAGGTCTTGCTTCTTAGCCTGGTCTGACATTGGCAGGAGTTTATAGACCAAGATTACAGTAGCAGTCACAGCACAGAAAAACACAAAATCGCACCACTTGTGGCATATCACTAATTTGTGGCATTTCATTAGCCAGCTTAATCAGTGTGGTAAGAAATCTGAAGTGTTTCAAAGTAGAACTAAAATTATTTTAATTCCCTGAATATATTAAATCATTGAAATACATTGTGTATGTTTTGCTCAGGGGGACTACCTTTGTTGAGATTTTAGCTGTTTGATTGTGATCGTCCACGTTCAGCAGCCATCTTTGAAATGTTGCAGAAAAAATTATGAATCACACAGCACTCAATGAAGAGGGGTGTTTATGATCACCAAAGTGGCAATGTTCCACCCCTGCTGGGTCTTTGTCAAGCCATGGCGCATGCACACATTGTACTCATGTCCATTTTTAAACACAGTAAGGAGCCGACAGCTTGATAGGTGACAGGAACTAGATAAAGACTTAATATACCAAATCGATACTTGTACTGTCGACGACAGTACTGACTTCTCTAAAGCAGAGAGGGGTCAACAAGGTAAAGTGGGAGGGACCGGGAGAATCAACTTTATATTAAAGACTAATTTTACTAATTTAAAATTTTCAACTCAACACAACTCAACTCAACACTCAGCTCAACACCCAGCTCACCTTTTAGTGAATAAATATCTGCGTGTATCATACGCTTGTACATATTATAGAACTGTTTAGTGTTTATCTATACTGATAGGAATGAGTTTTCTATAAAGCGCTGTTTTTTCCCCTTTTCGTTTCGCTTATCAGGGCTACAAAATTTGGATCAGTTGGCTGACTAAACGATAGCCTCTAGTGCTCTTCCAGCTTCTAACTTTAAAACAGTAGATTAAAAACTTCCCTTTTTATTTTGCTTTCTGTAGTTCAGTTGTCTTAAATACTGTAATCTACAGTGCATATTCAGATATGACACATTGTTATGAAGTGCAATGCTTTTCAAATCTTGAATATCTCTTTTAAGCATTTCATTTACATAATGCTGAGAGATCATTTTACATGTGATGATTACAATGTGACAAGATTATTGTATAGTATGCTAATTAATGGTTTCTGAACCTCTTCCCAACATCCAAACAATGTGAAAACATTTATAAAGGATTAATTATATAAACACAATAAGCACACATTTCATGTGCAATAAACCTGACTTCATTTCTATAGAAAGTAATACCTTATAGTCGGAGAGCTGTAATTGGTATAAAAGCAGCTTCTCGAGTGGAGTATAAATTGTAGTAAAAAGAGATTTTATGACTTGAGCTTTCCCTGGAGAGTTTGATGTAATGTTTTCCTCTGGAAAGTGGTGATGTCATACATAGTAACTTCCCTCCTGCATTACTGACACTGTACAGACATAGAAAAGTACACTTTCTTACCATAATGCAAGTCAGCATTGCTAAAGCAACACTTCTGATGTCTCACGTACAGAAACCAGGAATCATAATTGGAAACAGGGAATTGATGAGTTGGGGAGGTAATGCTTGATGGTCTACTCAATATGCGCCACAGGCTTTGGTATCGAAATGGTGCCTCCCAAGTCCGGTGTTCTGACAATATGTCTGGGAATACAGTTCTTACCATCAGGTGACCCGCGCATGCACACGATCACTCACATCACAGATTTGACAGCTGGGAAGAAATACTGCATGAGATTACACTTCCCATGATGCTTCCTGCCTCCAACGTTACGAATTGTGAGTGACTAGACCAGCGGGATTAAGGTTAGAATGAGGATAAGAGTTAGGGTGAACTATGTAGCTTACAGCTAATCATTACCCTTACGTCAACCCTAACCCCCCTGGTGTAATGTATGTATCTGGGTGGAAAAAGCAATAAGTTAACCCTAAGTTAACCCATATCATTGCAGCAGTTATAGCAACAAACAGTTCAGTGTAGTTGTTATATCTAGGCACAATTATCGTACGTTGGTTGTAGGGTTCGGTTAGGATTAATATTCCGCTTTGAGGTTAGTTTTGAGGTTAGTTTTAAGGTTAGGAGTTCGTTTTAGGGTTAGTATTACTACTACGGTTAGTTTTAGAGTTAGGGCTGGGGTTAGTTTTAGGGTTGGGGGTCAGTTTACAAAGGGGGCTGACAGTTCAGTGACGAAAAAGTTGCGCTAAACTGTCAGCGCTGTAACTGTTGTGTTGAAACAGCCATGAATAACAGTCATAGACCCCTCTAACAAAAGATTGTTTTCTTGTTTTCTGCGAGCACCCAGACCTAAACTCTGAAAGTTTTAAATAAAATGAACACATAATCTAAAAAGTAGCAGGACAGATAAAAAAAAAAAAATTTCCTAAATTTAGTTCATCGCTGTGTGCCAAAAGTAACCACTTGTTACATGGAAAAAAGTTGTCAATAATAATGCTTTATAAGACGACACCGAAATCTATCACAGTGTACTTGGGCATAGAAGTATATTCAATCATTCTGAGACAGGTGTCATAATTCTCAACTGTTTTATGGGGTCTATGACACATTTATGGATATGAATATGTAGTAAATAGATTAACAGACACGGTATCCATTTCCGGATTTTATTGTCCTGTTAGAGAGAAGGTGACCAAGACTGAGGCTGTGTAATAGTTTTTTAGCTACGGTAAGGTAAATGCTGCAGCTTTTCTCCTACTGCTTATATTGGAGCAGTGAATCATGATGCTGAATGCGCCTCGTCAGTTTAACCGGTTTATGCCCCATAAAAACTATATTACTACTCAGCGGGTTAATCCTATTTGCAGATGCATCTTGGTTATCAGGGCAAAGGAACTGTGTATATTTGTACTTGACAGTTTAACCCTCCAGTAATGTTTGAGATGATGTTTAGAATGGATGATGGTTTCATTGTGAGATCATGTGATAGCAGGATTTCACAGGATTAAATGTGTTTGTTTGTTTCTTTTCTGTAATGGACTGAAGTACTGTAGCCACTACGCTGTGTCTAGGACACACACACATTATTATTTATAATGGTTCTTGTGTTTCTGTAAACAGCTGTGGCCATTGATCACAAAAATGGCGGTTGGATACACTCGCAATCCACGCAATGTGCATGTGTATATACAAGAGGAACTACAATCAAAACATCATTCTCTAGATATTTTGGTACCTACTCATTTGTCATAACAGGAAGGAGGATCAAAGTTCCAAAGCATGTCACTGGCTGTATAAATTACTACTCTGTGTACCATTGTCTGCAGCCAGGGATATAAACTGATAAAACTGATGCAATGATACTAAATAAATAGTCTTAGCAGTGTGATAATTAAAAAAAGGAATTGGGTCTACTCCAAAGTCCTCCAAGTACAACTTGGACTTCCCTTGGCGGGTACTTCATAATATTCATAACAGGATCTGGAGAAGACAGAAATAAATGTTAAAGGACCCCCTCAGATGGTTTGGTAGCAGTAAAGGTCATGAATGCCATATACAAAGTGCTCACAATTGTTTTAATAAAGTACATATGATCAAAAGCTGTTTTTAGTATTGCAATGAAAAAAGTATATTGTGAAGAAATTTGGTTTTATGCCTTCCCGCAGTCTGCATTGTATCATATTTTTATACATATATAGTATTTGTGGTCATGGTCTTATAATGAGATAATGAAAGAGTGAGAACACAATACAACAAATAATAAGTTGAGTGCTGCCAACACCTGCATAACCACGAGCCTATTTAGAGGGCTAACGAATAATGGATATGAAAGCTAGTAAAGAAATATATCAGATTAAAGGAGGGAAGGGAGCTCAGGAAGATATGAAGGGGGACATAAAGACCAGTGACCCCCCCCCCCTCCCAACTGCAGCTGATTAACGAGTTATAATATACTCTATATCTCGGAAGGTGTGGCCTCACACATGTTTGTTGCAATCAAAGGTTATCCCTACAGCAAGGTTCAAGTCCTATCGGAAAAACCAGATTGGATAATTATAAAAACAATGGCATAGGTGCAAACAAAGGCAGGATATAAAAAAAGATATGGCTGGGGGGTATGAAAGGACAGAACTGAGGTGTAGACAGGGCTGGACTAGGAACAAAAACCAGCCCTGGAAATATTTGTATACCAGCCCCATAGCATTGCGTCAATAGATTTTTGTTTAGAAAAGGGAAAAACATGCATTTTAAGCACATTTGATGTTATAGATAAGACTGATATATACACCTGCACAGGGCAATACATAGCCCCCAGTATGTACACAAGGTTACATATATTGCCCTGTGCATGGGGTATATTCCAGGGCAGTGTGTGAGATATAACTTTGTGTACATGCTGGAGCATATATTGCCCTGTGAAGGGGTATATATCAGTGCATGAGCTATAACCTTGTGTACATGCTGCGTGTAAATATAGACTTATCTCAGCATCCAAATTGCACTGACATGGTGACATGGTGTGCCCCAGCACCCAGGACTTGCCCCAGCACCCAGATTGAACTCACAACACTTGCCTCAGCATCAAGAATTTGAACCAGCACTAATATTGCACTCACAGAACTTGCCCTAGCACCCAGGAGGAATTACCCTAGCACGCAGATGGACACCCAATCAATGGTGCATGCAGGAAAGAAAAGGTGCCAGATATGACATATTGTGCCCTGCATATTTTGCCTCCATTGGCTGATCCTACCCTCAACAACAAATGCAGTGTCTCACACACATACACAGTCACATACACACACCGAAACACACACAAACATTCACAGTTGTCATAACAGAGCTACAAAATCAATAGAGCTGTCAAGAGCGAGTCCCCTGCTTTTTGTATTGCCGGGAAGCACTGCGATATACCCATTTATTACACTCTGCCGCTCCCACACACACTTGCACTCTGCCGCTCACTCACATACACTGCCACTCACACACGCACCTGCACTCTGCCGCTCACTCACACACACACATACACTGCCACACAAACACACTCACTCATACATTGCTACTCACTCTGTCCCATGTTTACACTCTGATATTCACTCATGTATGTATTTTCTCCCTCTACCCCTATATGTATATTTTTCTCCCCTCAACTCTGTCATCTCTTACCCCCTGTATATATATTTTTCTTTCCCCACCTGTCATCTCTTACCCCCTGTATATATATTTTTCTTTCCCCACCTGTCATCTCTTACCCCCTGTATATATTTTTTTCTTTCCCTACCCGTCATCTCTTACCCCCTGAATATATATTTTTCTTTCCCTACCCCTCATCTCTTACCCCCTGTATATATATTTTTCTTTCCCCACCTGTCATCTCTTACCCTCTCTGTATATATATATATTTCTTTCCCCACCCCTGTCATCTCTTACCCCCTGTATATATATTTTTCTTTCCCCACCCCTGTTATCTCTTACCCCCTGTATATATTTTTTTCTTTCCCCTGGGGACAACCAGTACAATTATATATAATTTTCATAATGTATGTGTAAGTGCGACTGTGTGTGTATTTGCTGAAGTATGACTGTGTGTGTGGCTATGCATGTGTGTGTGTGAGTGGCTATGCATGCGTGTGAGTGTGTGTAAGTATGATTGTGTGTGTATCTTATGTGAAATTTGTTTTACTGTGACATATTGCTGTGGAGTCTATGATGCACTCACAAACTGCACATTACTGTGAATTATATATATTATTTTCTCCCGGTGAAAAATGAATGCATCCCACAGATACATTCATTTCTGGTGAAGTGGCCCACTTCGGATAAAACTTGAACACCCCTGCACTAGGGATTGACATCATTCAGACTCTAAGGCAGATATTGTATCTCCTATAAATAGATTTAACAATAATGTCTCAACATTACCCAAAGGTTATAGAGTACACAACCGTTTGTTGTACAGAAAATGACTTGGAATTCATATTGTCTTTTTTGATAATCAGCTGTCTCTAGAACTCTTAATTGCCATTAATGATTTTCTAACAAACTCTACTGAGCTCTAGTATAGAAGTGTTAAACACTAATCATGAATACATATTAATACATACTAATACAGCCTTGTCTTGTGAGTTTGCACAATTCTTCAATGCACAATTTTCTCTGATCAGACTGTGAAATGTGGAAAGTCTGACGGAGACAGGTATGAAATTCCAGAAGATGGGTACGGCACAAACATGGCTAGCACCAATTGTAAAAACAAACAAACCAGTCAGTAGCTTAAATGGCATGCAGGGGGCAATCAAGTCCCCAGATGGTCACTCTGCTCTTTTTTTTTATACTGGGTGTACATCAGCAATTGAAAAGTAAGCAGACCACAGCTGTATGGCTCGTGAAGAAGCATATTACAGGAGTCCTGTACTTTTACTTTGTAAACAGGACACCAGTTGGCACCAGGAAGTATACTTGAGCAGTCTTAATGGTAGTGTTACTTAGACCTCCATAAAAACCAGTGGGCATAAAAAACAGACATACAGAAACAAATATGATTGACACGTTTTGACCAGTATGTGCTTAATCCTAAGAAGCCTAACACAAACTCCCAGTTTAGAGGCAGTTAGCAACATTAATATATATAAGAAAGGCACATTTAACCTTAAATGTAGGGTTAGTATTAACATTAAGAGAGTTAGCATAAGGTATATGGTTAAAGTGACACTGGGGTAAGGGTTAGGTTTAGGATTAGGATCGGGGTGAAAATATAAATAGTTAGAAAACTAAAACCACTACTTTCCATTATTGCCCTATAACTTGCAAAAAAGAACAGAAAAAGATGTAAACCTGGCATATTTCTGAAAGTAGAACAACATTTTGAAAAATCTTTTTACCATTTGTAATTGTATAAATGATGTTTCAGGTCAAGGTTAGAAAACATTGTGTTTTTTTTTTTTTGCAGTAAATGACATTCACCAAGGATAAGACACGACCAAAAAGCTGTGTCACTAAAGGGGTTACATGCTAAGTGTGCCCCAGTATTTCTCTGTAGAGATGCATTGAGGCATCCATGTAAAAACATATTGCAAAACCTGAAAAATAAAATGTAATGTGTGCATTATTTTTAAATGTTAACTTTATTTTAATATGCATTCATTAGTTGTGTTGAAGCTGGAGTGGCACTGTAATGTTTATTGTAAGTTGTACTACAAAATAAGTCTGTAATGTGTTACAAAATGCAAACTAATGTATTGCACACTCCTCTTCTGCTAAAAGGGTTAATTGTTTAATTCTAAATAAATGATGTTAACATTTACTATATGACAGCGACAGGTCCTATTCTTGCATAATGTAAGGACAATTTATTCAAGGATGATATTTCCATAATAACCTTTAGAACCTTTTTGTTCTTTATTAAATTATAGTATTTGTGGTTATGGAGATTGTTCTCGACTCCAGAGGAGGAAAAGCAAACCAGATTATTTAAAACCACCAGATTCCTACATAGTAATGATTGCTGTTAGACCCCGACATATATTAATAATTGTTGTGTGACTACAGCCCTGTGCAGTAGGAGGATTTGTCTATAGTGAATGTATGGGCTTCACATCAGCAGATGGGGTTGCCACCTTTTCTTCATACAAATACTGGCTATGCTGTTGGACACAAAAACTTATGATTAAGTGGCAGTGTGGGTATGTAACGCATTAAGCTTTATCCAGCAAGTATTTGCCTGCAGGTTTAACACTTCTGCTGTGTTTGTGTTTAGCTTTAATTTTTTCTCTCTTTTTTAATGTATTCGAATATTATATTTTGTTTCTATTAGCACAAGAAGGGTTTTATTAAGATACCATTAGTGTCATCACATAATATAATGTATTATAAAAAAAATAAAAATATAATCAAATTTAAAAAAAAAAAAATATATATATATACTTTTTCTATTTTTAACTGAAGAATCTATTATACAATTACAAATGGTAAAAAAAGACCACATACATATAGTTTATAATATCTGTCCTGAGTTTAGAAGTACCAATGTTTGCATGTTTTTCTGTTGTTTTTTGCAACTTATAGTGCAGTAACTAAAAGTAGCATTCCTCCTACAGTGACCTATAGACTCCTACCCTAACCCTAGCACTAAGCCTAATTATAACCCCAACTCATCTGTAACCTTAAGTGGAATTCTAACCGAACCCTAGATGTATGAAAAGGGTCTTAATTTTGTCCTTTTTTTAATGTACTGTTGCTGATTTCTTCTGGGGGCAGTCAAGTAACAGGGCAACAAAAGTGATTTCTAATCTCCTCTATTGCTCTCGTCATATTGTAGGAGCATGCTGCCTCAAGGGGTTAAACACTTTAAGCAAGCCAGTGTGGAGTTTTTCCATTTTTTTGTATTGGCTTCGGTTGGCGCTCTCTTGGAAGTCCTGTTGACTCAAAGCACCCTGCTGAACCCATTTAGAGCTTCTAGGAAACAATTAACGGTGCCACTTACCAGACTAAGTAAGCCAGATTTACTTATTTCATGCTGGTTGACAACCCTACCTGCAGATCTTTCATGTTGAACTCCTTACAAAGTCTTTCTCAGCAGGTCTGCGCTATTATCACCTATGACAGTCAGCATTACACTGATGATCAATTAAACAATTAACATCTAATAGACAATGTTTTGAGTATATACTTAGTTTTTTTTTTATAGAAAATTATCTTTATCTAACATTTTGTCTAGATGATACTGCTGCTTAAAGGGACAGTCTCGTCCCCAAACTCACTTTGGTCCAAGATGTTTGTATAGGGCACAGGGTTTTATCCCTGTTTGATTTGATGCATGAATTCTGTATAAATCACATTTTTAATATTTCACTCAAGCCCTCCCCAGTGGTTACTCTGTATGTTTACTGCAGATGTGGCAGCACTGATTCTATAGACAATGAGGATATAAAGTTTTGTTTCATTTAGTCACGTCCTGTCCTTCTCAAATTGAATCTATTGTGTGGCCTCTGAGTGACCTTGCTCTTGTACACAGTAGGATCTCTTAAAAGTGCAACACATTGTCTGATGACATCACCAGAGATACAGGATATTCCATTCATTTGAATGGCATTATTCTGATTGGTTCCTGCTGCAAAAATAAAAAGAAAATTACTTTTACTCAGCTAGTGTGGTCAGCCCTTGTTTCTTGCAAACTGCTTTAATTACACAATTTCATCTAGCTGTAAGTATTTTATATTTTAAGCAATGCAAAATGTAAGACATGCATTTTAAAGTACTTTGAAAGAACATTCATATGCATTCGTATTTGGAACATGCATTCTGGGCACTAGACAGTCCCTTTAAATGAGGGAGGAACTAAGCAATAGCCTACTTTCATCCTCCAACGTTTGTGTGGAAGTACTGCTCTACTGATCTGTCAGACTGTTAGTTCCATTAACAATGGATTGCATGTGTGACTAAACAGTCTGACAGACAAATAAGAGCCCATTAGAGAGTAAATCTTGTGGTGATTTTCTAAATAATACTTAAATATCATTTAAACAGTGATCAAATGCGCAATGTAGGGTCCATTTATTAACCTTTCTTAAAATGTCAACAGCAGTCCCTCTCTGCCATGGTGTTGCGGATTTATTCTTGTAACAAAAAAGGAACTGTACCTTTTAGATCTAGGCCAGTTTTCTAACCTCTATGACTTGTGTACTTCATGGGTGTCCCGGTCGCTGATTTTCCAAGTGGAGTTTATTACCGAACATTAAATCGATAGCCAGTGTTTTACTGAGAACAAGTTTCATTATCCATTATCTGAAATCATCCGATATCCAAAAACTTGGGATCATTTCAGAGGCCTAGCAACACTCAACCTTTACGGGACAAATACTGAAACCAAAATACATGTTTACCTTGCCCCAGCAGACTCCAGTTGTCTTCCCCATGAGAAAATAAGTCTCCCATGCAGCACAGTATTAGTCGTCTAATTCACACAGTCATAAACCTAAAGAATAATGATCTATAAATCACTGCATTCTTGCCACCACACGGTAATACAAAACATGGGTGGCGCAAGTGAACCTTTTCTGGAATTGTGAATGTTTATAATAACCATAGTAAGTTGGAGGTCACTGAATATGTTTTAGTCTCGACGTATTGTTTGAAACAGGTAATGGAGAAGCAGTTATTTCACCTTTTATACATTTCATGACATTTTAAGTGCTTTTGATGATTTTTGGAAATAGTCTATAATTTATGGATTTTCTTTTGACCTTCCTATAAAAATAAGTTAGTTTTTTTTTCAACACAATTCCCTAAGAGAGGTTCCAAAGTTTTCTGCAGATCTGTATGCATATTCATGATTACGCTATGACTTGCACGATGATAAATGACTCTCCAAGGTCCTCGTTCAAAGCAGGCACTCCCTTCATGTACTTATATACACCATCCTCGAGTTCTCTATCATCATGCACTCAAAATCCGTTTGGCATGACTATAAGCATATCCTGCCATTTAGCTAACAAAACACTTCATACCTATTTTTACAATGTTAAGAACTAAAACTCAGTGTACCTCTTTCTATCCCCTAGCCTCATCTCTATATGTTGTGAATGTGTGCATAATAATGAATTTTAATACTTTATAAGGAGCTTGATTAACATATTTTCACAGTGAGTCATGTATGTTTTGTAATAAATTTGTATAATATTTTGTACACACAAATATTTATAAATATATATGTATATTTTAAAACACATATATTAGATTTTGTATATACTTTTTAGATCTAGAATACCACATATATTCTAAACATTGAGGGGTGAGTATATAATGGTATTGGAAGCCATTTTGTTCGTATCAAAAGGTCCATATTTTGCTTTGCATGGTTGTATAATGGCCAAGAGACGATAATGTCCCAATACAGATTGCTAAACACATTCAATAGTGTGTTTCATGAACACCAACTTGAAGTCAGATACATTTTCAACCTCCCAAATCTGAACATGATAAAACTGTTCTAGTAAGTTCTGGGGTGCAGAGTGTAAAAGTTCTGGGGTGCCGATTGTAATGTATGTTTCCGCCATCTTCATTCCTCAGAAATCTGGGATTTCTCACAGTTCAGGATTTAGCTGACAGCATTTGAGGAGCAGATTGGGATACATCATTTTATCAGGTCTCAATTTATTGCCTGCTAATGCTGATCGCCAACAGAAGAAAAGTGATCACACCTCCATAATATTTATCAGAGTACACCAAACAATAATCACACCATGTACTAGTTGACTTGGCTAAGTAGGGTAAGTATATTTAAGTAGTGTTAAAAGATTGACAAAACCTAGATTTTAGTTGTTTTTTTCATCTCTGATTGTTATGATGTATTTGATGTACTAATTTTCCGATAAACAGGGGTCGCCCTTTAATCTCTCTCAATGTTCCACTTTTCACTTTTAAATGCCCCAGCCAGTAACACTTTCAATCGTTCTATCTAATTATCTTGTCTGCCTATGAACCTTTGTACTTTATTTATTTATATATCCCTCATCTGCTGATAAACCTTCCATAGATATAGGACTGTTTCATGCAGAATATTATGAAGCAAATCTAAATAGTATATTTGTAGTTTCTAGAAGTTGCATTTTGCTGGAAGGCCTGCATTTAAGGACATCGCATGTCTGCAGATAGTAAAACTCTAAAGGTCTTCAGGGACCTCACAGCTATTCTAGCCAAGTATGTATCACTTTACTCTTGGCGGTTATGCTTTTATGGTGTGCACAGAGTGTCATGGATTTTCAGGCTTTCAGTGGACCACATATAAAAACTAATATAATTTTCTAAGCATAATACATGTCGTTTTATAATCTTTGCCAGTCAAGGCATATTAAAGGTAATGATGAATAGCTTCTGCCACATGATGTTGTATTCTTTGCATTAGGATAATGATACATGTCAATAGGATAAGGCCCTTATCATCTGCTATACAAAACATATATATTATTTAATGGAAGCTAAAGCAAATATTACCTCATATCTCTTATATGGTATGACATGTGAATTATCTGGACCTGTGTATTAGCGTTCTAAACTTGAACACCGCTCAGCCAATTGATTTTGAAGTAGAGCCGAAATATTATTGTCAGTTGTCTCACTTCTGTGAACACAATTTACAGACTCACAAATAAATGTTCCTTAAAAATGTAAACCAAGATCAGTGTACGATTTCCATACACATTTTTGTAAAGTCTAAATATATATACACACATACACACACACACACACACATATATACATACATACATATATACACATACATACAGCTCAAAATGGCTCCATTCTAAATGAGCTCTGCTAATGCCCTGACAGTAAACTTCATATTGCAGCAGATTCAACTTACATAGAGAGCTCAAACGTATTACACCTTCAGCATTAAGATATCAGCTATCTCTAGGTCTCACCAAGCTAGACAGACTAGACGTCCTTGTCACAATCTGTGAGTAGATCATCTCCACTCAGAAATCTGATCCACAAATGACAATGACAGGCCTTAACCACATTCCTCCTGCTTTCCCAAATATTCAATATTTGCTAGACCTTCAAGAGGTGAGAATAGTGGAACAACTTTCTACTGAAGAAAATGAGTATGGTAAAAAAAAAACTTTTTTTTTTTTTTACAAAAGAAGAGCAGATTGTGATGGACAGTTTTAAAACAGAAAATAGCTCAATTTTCCAAGAGAATTGAAGCCACAGAGTTACTGAGTAAGAAGATGTCTGAAGGTTTACAGGAGTCAGAATCCTCAGCTCGCAAATGTGAAAATAGGATGTGTGAATGCCTGGATGGATTAGATATTGTAAATTGTGCAATTTCACCGGGACTTTTATGATGAAGGCGGAAGGACCCGGCTTCATCATAGAAGTCCCACCGGCTGTTAGTGAGGGGGATCCAGGTCCCCTGCAGCTCTGCGAGGGACCTGGATCCTAGTCTTATAGTCTGACCTCGATTTGATAAAGTAAAGTAAATGAACATAAAATAATATAAAATATTTGTATTATTAAAAATGCTTATATTAATGTAAATAAATTATAATATAGATTATAAGACGACCTCGAATGTAAGACGAGGGGTCTTTGTCAGAGCATTTGCTGTGAAAAAAACCTTGTCTTATATTCGATCAAATATGGTCGTTGAGGCCATCAAAAAACTGCCCAAATAAAAATCACCAGGGCCAGATGGTGTTACTGCTGTTTACTACCAAAAATTGTCCCATCGCCTAAGTCCAATTCTTGCTGATTTATATAATGATGTCACGAATGGCAATAAAATACCCATAGATTTTACGCGTGCATCAATTACTGTTATCCCCAAAGGCTCTAAAGACACAACTGTCTGTGAGAATTACCGCCCAATAAGCCTCCTAAATCTAGACGTCAAAATCCTAGCAAATAGTCTCAATAAATTCTTACCACGTTTGATTCAGAGAGATCAAGTCGGTTTTATCCCATTCCGGGAGGGCTCTGATAATGTGAGGAAGACTATAAATATAATTGAAATTGTAACGAGAAGAAAAAACTCTCTTCTACTACTGGGTCTAGGTATAACAAGAGCATTTGACTCAGTTGAATGGAATTATATGTTTTCTGTCCTGCAAAAGTTTGTGCTGTCTGGGACTTCTCTGAATATTATTCAAGCAATTTATTTACGTCCTATTTCCTGTCTGCGAATTCAGGGCCTGGAAAGTCAATATTTCAAAATACATAGAAGCACGCGTCAGGGATGCCCACTGTCTCCATTAATATTTACTATGTGCATGGAACCTCTGGCCCGCATGATAAGAAGAAATCACAAAATCTGTGGCATAAATTACAATGAAGAAAATTATAAAATCAGTCTTTATGCAGATGACTGTGATACTAGTGATTTGTGATACTTTATCCATAAAGAAAAAAATATAAATTCAAATGGTAAGGAAATTACTTACAATACCTTGGGGTACAGATCACAAAGATTCCCAAAAAAACGTTTTGAGACAAACGTTAAAAAATTATTTCAAAACATCAAAAAAGATTTATCAAAATGGTGGGGGCCCAAAATCAGTTGGCTAGGTAGAATTTATTCTATCCAAATGAATGCATTGCCACATATTCTGTACCTCTTTAGATCTCTACCAATAAGGATTTTAAAATGCCAGCTTGTACGAATCCAGGGAGATATTTTTCACTTAATCTGGGAGAACAAGAAATCACGCCTTGCTCGTTGTATCTTATATAGTGGACGGAGCTGTGCAGGTTTGTCTGTCCCAAATCTTTTTTGGTATTACAAAGCATCACAGCTTGCGGGACTAGTGACTGCCTGCCACTTCTCCCTTTCACCTCAGGCAAATGCACAAGCACCCCTGTGGGTTGTTCAGGAATCAACAGTTTGTGAGAACTTCACAAATTACATCTGTTTGAAGAAAAGGGATTGTTCTCATAGCCCCTTATTAGCAAGTACATCTGCCATGATTAAAGTTTGACCATGTGAATCACCTATCCACATGGTCAGGTCCATTCTCACCTCTATTTGCCCGCCCTACGAGACTTCTAAATTTCAGGATTGGACATGTCGAAATCTTACGTATAGAAAACGTATGGAAGGCAGGGAAACCTTTGCCCTAGAAAGATTTACAAACCAAGACAGGGCTGCCCAAATGTAAATTAACAAATGATATCCCTATAACTTAATCAATTGGATATATTAGGAAAAATAATAATAGAACGACACCAGTTAAACCATTTGAAAACGTATTGAGAGAAGGCTTCTCAAGAAAAGGCCTCATTGCTAAATTATGGCAAACAACTGATGACGCAAATTGCAAATTCAGAGGAAAATGGGATTGTTGCTTCCCTCATTTAACAGATGATGATTGGGTCAAAATCATTCA